>CAMTZB010000021.1:12950000-13392500 GCA_947086495.1 Morpho achilles
CCATCAATAATGATTTTCAGTCCAAATATATTTATATAAAATTTTAAACAATTTAGTTGATTCTAAAGTTCTTTTAAGTAATGTTAGATTTAAATGCCCCAGACATAACATTGTTAGAAAACAATCCACGTTTTTTGTACCAACATGCAGATCAAAATATGCTGATAATACATTTATTTATCGTGCATGCAGAACGTACAATAATAACTGCAAAAATTTAGACATTGTGCACGATACAATGTTTACATTCAAGAAAAAATTACAATTTGTTAATTTTAATTTTAGTGATCAGTAGTCTGATATTTATTTATTTTTAGTTGTAATTTAATTTAAGATATCATTTTTTGCTTTATTTTTAATCATAACTATTTTATTTTAATTTTCTCATTGAATATAGATGTAAATTTTTTGTATCAGTGGAAACTTAGTTGATTTCTGTTTAAAACATAAGTTAGATATTTAAGTATTTTCATAATTGTTTGTTTCCCCTAAAAATAAAATAAATAAATAAATATTTTCATTACTTTTGTTTCAATATTTCCCGATTATTTAACGTCCAGGGTATAAACAGATAAATGAAATAATGTACCACTTTTAGTACACCTAAAATACCTCTTTAAAAAAAAAATAAACGCAATAAATCACAGACAAAACATTTAAACAGAGACCTTAGAGGTACCTTTGGAGGTAACATTCTATATAAATAGGCATTATTTATTTGAACAATTTAAAGCTCCCTGTTGAAAAAGCTCATCCTTCATCAATATCCACACATCGAAAATCTTTTAGACTGACGTCAAAACAGGTCTCTATACATCTATTAACACGTTACCAAACATTTGAACCCTGACCCCGTATCGCTCCTTATCCCTTTCCTTTTTCTCATGCGGAAAAGAGAAAGCTTTAGTGGAAATTCGCTTTGTTCGCCATTTGTGCGGCGTTAAATGGCAAGCTTTATAACGTTTGAATCGCCATCCAGCTTTACTCGTCCCCAGCTTCAGATGATTCGATTAAACCACCCATTTTCGGTTTAACTTTTAAAGCTTTTTAACGATTTTTGTTTTCTCCTCCGTAAATTTAATGGAAAACAGTTGTTTTCACAATATGTTTTATTTTTCACAACGAGCTGTGTTAGTTTTATTTTATACGACAAATTCTTCTACCAGTACACAAATAGAAAGACTTATGAATCGACAATACTGTTATGAATATAATAAATATATTTAAAAAAAGGCAATTTAAATATTACTTTCATTCGTTGGAGGAGCTTGAAAGTATAAAATGAATTTTACTACAACCTATGCTACGACTTTCCGGTACCCAAATATTTGCATTTTTAGTGACAAATGACCAGCATTTGCAGGAAGCCACGACTAACATAAAAGTTATTTCAAGCAATAACAAATTGCGCGATACATGACTTTAGACTTAGATTTTTTTTTTGTTAAATTTAACCTATTAGAAAAACTAAATAAAAATAATAAAATAGGTTCAGCTTTCTGATTGACGCTACGCCATTTGCCTTTAAGATTTTTATCCAACCTAGTTTTACCTTACTAAAGATTTTACATCAAGCAACTCCAACAGGCATATAGGCATTAGGAATGTACTTTACGCTGTCATTAAGTGAATTCTATATAGAGTTAACGTTATTGTCAGATGTATCAATAAAAATCTGGGCCGAAAGCTTAAAGTGTCCTTCGGGATAAGAAGGAAGATAAATGGCCAAGCGATTATGAAATAGAATGTTTAATGATCCATTCTGTTGCCAATTTAAGCGACCCTTGCCTAAACAACACTGTCATCGCTGTCATGAGCCCTTCATATCTTAACTAAGTGTCAATATAACATGCTATAAGCAATCTACTGCACTAAATCATATCATACTATTCATACTACATATAATGTAACAATAACAGTCATTTAAAGGCAGATCAATAAGTCAGGGAAGGTTATTTTAGAAAGCCTCTGCGTTGACCAAAAAAATATGAGCTGATCTGCAGAAAAATAAAAGAACCTGATATAACTGGGCTTGTGAAGCTAGAGTGGTGATAGACAGAACACATGTAACCCCTCAAGTAGTGGATATATGACCTTATATATGTCACAACGATCCGCTGGAACGAGCGGCTTAATCGTTTTGGCTAGAACTCCACTGACTTGTGTCCAACGGTTGAAGAAGACGAAGAAACGCACAAGGCATAACTGGAATATAAAACAGAAGAATAAAAGACTAAGGTTTTAAGTCAAAGCAATAGTTTGCTCGATAAATCATACCACAATGCTCATTCGTGACAGGAAATGCGCTGCTGCAGTCATGCTTAATTGGTACCACAAATACCGAGTATTGTGCATCCAATAGCGGTAATTTGGAACCCCTCCAAGTGCCGGTGAATGCTTTGCTTTATTTGTTAGAGGCAAAGGCGAAATAACGGAAAAATTCGTTATCCAGAAATATAAGGAAGATATTATAGAATCTTCTATAAATGTTTAACTGGACGCTTAAAGTAATAATGCTATCTAAGATTCAATGAAAGACGTAATAATTGTATCGAATTTATCATCATCACACACAATGGCTTAGTAGCAATATTGCTGTAGTTGAATAATTATTTCTTTATCGCAGTTTTATTGGTTATTATATCGCCTGAACGATGATACAAGTCAATAACTAAATCAGTAATCGAATTTTATCTAATCACATTTTTTATCTAATTTTGCCATTCTCCCATGTAAATGCATTGTCAGACTTTTAGCTCCGCGGGTTTTGGGTTCGATTCCCGCCAAGGGCCTAACTATTTCTAAATACAATTTGTTGATTCTTCAAATCTTGGTCTTTATGCATTTATGTTCCAGAGTTTGCACAGCAGACTCTCCATACTATGCGCCGGTCACAGTGGCAGTCACAAATTATTAGTTAACGCGTTGTTCTGTGTTTGTGTTTTCCTAAGTAGTAAAAATTGTTTTAGATGTCCCATTGAATATTAAGAATAGGCTTAGCTGATCATACATCATAGCTTTAATTCATTTTGAAAAACACTGTTTTCGTAAAGTGATTGAATCCTTCTGAATAATGCATGTTTTCAAATTTAAGGGTATTAAAAAAAATTGAGGTCTTCAGCATTCATAAACAGTGCTCTGAAAATCAAGTCAAACTTGACATATAATGAAAATGGTTAGCAAAAAAAACAACGCTGCAAACGCTGTACGATCATTTATGAATAACCTTAGAATTTAGGAAACTTTTTTAAGCTTAACGTTTCAGAGAATGCATTCCAATGGATTCATAATCGCTGACTCGTTAACGATAACACCTCAGTATATCGATCGAACACTTCACATTTCAATTTGAATTTTAAATTCCACCTACACTTAGTACGTTCAGAATAAGGTCGGAGGTGATATAAATGATTTATATCACTGGTTAGAGGTAAATTTACAATGCACAAAAATTTAATTCAGATCACAAGACAAGCTTGTGAAATTTTTATTCTTTTTTCGTATACTTTGGTACTGTATTGTACTGCATTGTATTGTATTGTGATGTGCTGTAATAATTCGTTAATCTTTAGATTGACGCAGCAAATAATCCTTTAAAGTTTGGTGGCGATCACAGCAATTTGTTTACTGTCAATTACAGTTTTGTTTCGAGAGGAAATGGAAACCACATTGGTGGATCAGTCTGGCTTAGATTTCCTAGAACAACGCGTGGTCGAACCGTTAGTTAGACTTATATTTATGTAAAAAAAATCTTATCATATAAATTACTACTTTTTTTGCACTCTTTTTGTTTTATTAACATTAAAGGGCTAATTTTTTAAATGTAGCTAGTTTTCGGGAAATGTAAAAATGTTGTGTAAATACCTTTTACGAAATGTATTATTAAATTTTCATCCGAAATATTTTCCTTACATTCGTACATATCAAAAAATTCCACAATACATCACGTATGAACTGTTGTTCACCTCCTATCATCATTTTCTTCCTTCATTGTTCCTATGGCCCCTTTCACAAGAATAGGCATATATAAAGAGAGTTCGCATACCGAGGAAAACCAATACAAATGAAATAAAGTACTCTTGCTGAAACTGCGGTTGTGTGCATCCAATCTCGTATTGTAGTTATTAGCGATTATTTCATCTCGATAGCCCACGCAATATTTTTGTATTGAGCTATAGTACCGCAAATCTAAATATTAATACGTGAAGCAAAAAATTTTGGACCAATTTATATGAAAATTGCGCGGACGAAGTACGAAATTAGGCACACACATAGTTTATGTAAATTATATTATGATTATGCAAATATTTTTAAATCCTTCTCATCATCATCATCTTCCTGTCCTTATCCCACTCTAAGTGGGGTCGGCACAACATGTTATAAACATGATGTCACATGATTCGGCTACGTATTTTACGACCGGCTGCCTGCCTGACATCAACATACCTTAGTCGTATTTTACGACACCTCGGTAAGAAAGAGGGTAGTCTATTCTACTAAACCGGGTACCACACGGTGGGTCAACTTACCTTAGTCGCCATTTACGACACCTCGGTAAGAAATGAGGGTGGTCTATTCTACTCAGCCGGATACCACACAGCGGGTCGACTTACCTTAGTCGCCTTTTACGACACCTCGGTAAGAAATGAGGGTGGTACTATTCTACTCAGCCGGATACCACACGGCGGGTCGACTTACCTTAGTCGCCTTTTACGACACCTCGGTAAGAAATGAGGGTGGTACTATTCTACTCAGCCGGATACCACACGGCGTTATGCTAATATTTTTAAATAATAATGCTTATAAAGTACATCATCCTCCTGCCCTCATCCCACTATAAGTGGGGTCGCCAAAACATGTTTAATAAGTTTATTTAATAGATTTTTAAACAATAAAGTGAACGCCGTGTGGTATCCGGCTTGATAGAATAGTACCACCCTCTTTTCTTACCGAGGTGTCGTAAAAGGCGACTAAGGTAAGTAGTCGACCCGCCGTATGGTATCCGGCTGAGTAGAATAGACCAACCTCATTTCTTACCGAGGTGTCGTAAAAGGCGACTAAGGTAAATTGACCCACCGTGTGGTATCCGGTTTAGTAAAATAGACCACCCTCTTTCTTACCGAGGTGTCGTAAAATACGACAGAGGTAAGTTGACGTCAGGCAGGCGGCCGGTCGTAAAAACGCAGCCAAATCATGTGACACCATGTTTATAACATGTTGTGCCGACCCCACTTAGAGTGGGATAAGGGCAGGAAGATGATGATTTTAAACAATAAAGTGAGAAATAACACTTTCAAAGTCCTATAAAGCTATTTCGAACAGAATGTCTGCGACCTGGATTCCGGGTGGAATGTTTGTCGATGGTTGCCATAGCAAGTGTTTGCGATCGACCGATGCACCGTCAGGTCTATAAACTAAAGGTGATGCGTTGCACTTATAGCCATATAAACCCTGGTTTTGTAGAAAATAGGTAGGTATTGTAATAAACTAATATTTTAAGCATAGGTAAATTAAATATATTATACATCATCATCATCATCCTGCCCTTATCCCACTCTAAGTGGGGTCGGCACAACATTTCATGAACATGCTGTCACATGATTTGGCTGCGTTTTTACGACCGGCCGCCTGCCTCACGTCAACTTACCCTAGTATTTTACGATAGAAAGAGGGTGGTCTATTCTACTAAACCGGATACCACACGGTGAGTCAACTTACCTTAGTCGCCTTTTACGAGACCTCGGTAAGAAATGAGGGTGGTCTATTCTACTCAGCCGAATAGACTCCCCCTCATTTCTTACCGAGGTGTCGTAAAAGGCGACAAAGTTAAGTTTACCCACCGAGTGGTATCCGGTTGAGTATAATAGACCACACTCTTTCTTTCCAAGGTTTACCAACTTTAATTGGGATAAGGGCAAGCGGATGATGAAACAAATAAATTTAAGCTTCAGGAAACAAATTTCAGTTATTTGTACCCATAGTCTGTTAGATACAAATTGTTGCTTTTGCAAATTAAGATTAATTATGTTAGCGACGTTAACGAAGGAATGAATAAATCAACCCTTATTGTGTGCTGACAATAATGTGCCAACTTCAATAAGTTCTATAACTTATGATTATAATGTCGGAATAATTTTATCGGGCTTGAATTGTTTTATTTCTTTAATATTATTGTTATCTTTAATATTTAAATGAGTTAATCTTGTATGTATATATATTTGTTTCAGAATCTCGGAAACGACTATAACGATTTTTCTGAAATTCAGCGTGTAGGGGTTTTGAGGGAGAAAAATCGATCTAGCTAGGTTTTATTTACAAAAAAAAATCATTTTATCCCTGTTTTTTGGCATATAAAAATATTTAAATTTATATTGAATTGATTTTTTGCCATTAACTGTAAAGTCAGCGTAGCTTATTCGGTGGTTGTAAGAAATGAAAATACCTAGGATCCAGCTCCACCTACAATACTGTTTTACTTTTTTTTTAAGTTTCTTTTTTTTATTTTCTAAAAAATACCGAGCAAAGCTCAATTACCCAGATATTAAATGTTTATACTAACAAAGCTACATCACATATGGAGGTTTGCTCGCTACATTCTATTTTTAATGTTGATTCTAAAGATATATCATAGACAACAATATTTTATCATTAAAAAGTTAGTGACCTGTTAAAAAATCAGGTCACAAACTTTTTAACTAGTTCGGAACACTTTTTATAAAAACTATACTTTCCAAGATAATCGGCAATGAATTATATATAATTATATAATTATAGTATAGTTAAGTTAATCAATAATCAAAATTTTATAACCTATTGCAATAACCATTTCAAATTTCAACTTTTAAACATGTTTGCTAATCGGTTTGTGTAAAAACATACTTTAGATTAATAAAGTTATAACGTCGGCCCTAAATAATTTTGCAACTCAGTTGCGAGGGTAAAATTCCAAATAAATCTAATCTACTCATAGAATTAGAATTAAAATTAAAATATCTCGCTAGGGTTTAAAAATAACGTTATTTTAACGATAGTAGGATATATAGTATAATCATTGACTTTCTCTTTTTTTATAATGTAATTTGTTGTAATTTTATCATATATTAATTTGATAATAATTTACTGTTTGCACGCCTGCAAGGCAGAATATGTAAGACACGCTATATTTTAATTCTTAAGAACTTTGTACTTGTACTCATATTCCGCAAATAAAGAATAAATTAATAATTAATAATATTATGATTGGTATATTATTATTCAATTTTTTTTCTGTCTTCACTTAACAGAGGTAATCTTTGGATTGGATATATTCTTACAATCGGATTTTCATGCTGAAAAGGCTTGATGCGTTAAAATTAATTCATGTTGCTCGCCAAGTTCCCCATAAACAAGACATCCCAAACTTTACAGAGAGTCTGGAGGAGACTTGAACTAAGCCAACCATATTTAATCTTTTTATGCGCCCGTGTGAATAAGTTAGCAATATTGTATCGATTCGTTATTGCAAATTGATTTGTATTTGTTATTGTTATGGTAGATTTTAAACTTTTGCGATTCATACTGATCACTACATATTATAAAACAAAGTCGCATTCTTTGTTTTTCCATATATCCCTATGTGTGCATAAAACTTTAAAACTACGCAACAGATTTTGATTTATCAAAATGATGTACTAAGTATTTGTACACCTTGAAAAGGTCTACAGAAAAGTCCGCGATGGTATATGTCTATCTCTTATAGATAACCCACTATAAACTTGAATACTGTGCAATTGCATGGAGTCCTCACTATCAGGTTCACAAAGATCGAATAGAGAGAGTACAAAAGAAATTTCTGCGTTACTTAGCATACAAGGATAATATTTTGACCTACAATGATCTCTTAAACTTTTATGAAACCCTTTCACTATCCGATCGGAGAAATTTGATAGATCTTTCCTTTTTACAAAAAATTGTGAATGGAGATATTGATTGTCCTAATTTATTACAGAAAATAAAATTGACCGTACCGAAACACAATGCTCGTTCTCACATTAAGATTAAACAAACTTTTAAGCCTCGAATCACTAAAAGTAATTTGGGATCTGCTGCACCACTGAACAGGGCTGCCGTAACATATAATAGTATTTTCAAGAAGGCTAATATAGACATTTTTAAGGACTCTAATAAAACTTTTAAACAAAAAATAAAGAAATACTTATGTACTTCATAATAATATATTTTTCTATGTTTAATGTTCAATAATGTTTTTAATATTACTGTTTTTATTTTTTTATATTTCCCCCATATTTTAATTGTTAAAGTAGACTAGTTTGTTTTTTATTTTATTTATTGTAATAACTCTTTTTTTTCTTCTTTCTTTTACTATTTTTTTTTTGTATTTAGTGTGAGCAGAACGTTATTTAGCTTTTTATTTAATTATGCATGCTGAGTTAGCCTTTAAGTGGGATATATAATAGAAAACTATAGGTAATTTAGAAATTTATATAAGTTAAAATAAACCATATTGTATATCACGTTGGCTTCCTAATAAATAAATAAATAAATAAATAAACATTTTTGTCATTTACTTTTTACGAAAAATAATGCCTTATTTTTGAGGCAATTATTATACAATACAGCATCATTCCTTATCCAATTAAGTACCTTAAATAAATTGTTGATTTAATATAGATCAATATGGCCGTTTACAGCATGTAATTTAAGTGAACATTTTCGGAGATATTACAGATTTAAAATGCCGTGAGGACGCCGCGCTTCGCCCTATAACACTTCAAATTTTAGCAGCTATGTCGCTCTTTCAAGAGTTTGTTTAAAGACATTCTGTAATTAATTGTAAAATTAAAATACATAGGGAAAATGTAAAAGTAAATAAGTAAAAATGTAGTATTTGTATAAGAACTAGCGGCCTGCCCCTGCTTCGCACGGGTATAAAATATATATCCCATGTCAGTCAGTATAAAAAAATGATTAAAATCGATCCAGTAGTTTTGATTTATACATTACTGCCCGTGGCCCGCACGCGTTAAATTTGGAGAAAAACAATTTCCTTTCCCTATACCAAGAAGATTTCCTGCTATCTTTGGAATATCTAAATTCATATAGTACATTATTACTTATTTACTTTTATATTTTCCTTATGTATTTTATTTTTACAATTAATTACAGAATGTCTTTAAACAAACTCTTGAAAGAGCGACATCGCTGCTAAAGTCGAAGTGTTATAGGGCGAAGCGCGGCCTCCTCACGGCATTTTAAATCTGTAATATCTCCGAAAATGTTCACTTAAATTACATGCTGTAAACGGCCATACTGATCTATATTAAATCAACTATTTATTTAAGGTACTTAATTGGATAAGGATTAATGCTGTATTGTATAAGAATTGCTTCAAAAATAAGGCATTATTTTTCGTAAAAAGTAAACGACAAAAAATGCTTTATACTGCGTCCATCATATTATCAGTCTTTTGACAGCTCACGCTCATTAAGTTTTGTATTGCTTACGTACAAATATCATACAAATAATATTTGTACTTTATGGATGGGTACCGCCCACTTAGTGATGTCACACATAATGGTTACTACGATTATGCCACAGATTAAAAATAATCGGTAGAAATCGATGTTACGAGTATTAAAAGACATTTAATAACATTATATAAAGTTTTACTTTCTTCTTAGTTAATACATGAATACAAATAAAACAATCAGGATATTTTAATTTATTTTATTAGCACGAGTCGTCGGAATGATAATCAACACTAGACTCCTCCGATGAGGAGTCTTCAGTAGCAGTTATTATTAGCTCTTGTGTAGATAATATATTATCAAACGCAATATCACGTTCCCAATCAGAGAATATTACTCTTTTAGTTCTTTCCACCACACTTGCCCAGTTCTCGGCCGTTACGTGGGTGCAAGCATTTTTTAGCAATTGCAACATTTTATTCGCTGTGAATGGGGGGCTTGTATTGCATCTCGCAGCATGCCCTTTTACTTGTGCCCATATAAGTTCTATTGCGTTGTACTGGCAGTGGTATGGAGGAATCCGAAGAACAGTATGGCCATATTCTGCTGCCATTTCATTGATTACATAGCGTTTTGCTCTCTTTTTGGTTTTTAATATTTTTATTAATTCAACTTTTAACATTGAGTCGTCCACATTTTCTCCATTGTCCCGAAGCCAATTAATTATTTCATGCTTTTTATTAGCCTGTGTTGGCATTTTGTCAATTTGACGGGAGAGGTAGGGCGCATTATCAATAAAAATTATTGATGGTTCTTCCAATGAAATGAGCATTTTTTTGAACCACTCTTCATACACATTTGCGTTCATCTCTTCGTGGTAGTCATTAGATTTCTTCGATTTAAATGCCAACAGTGCGTCTTGTACAAATCCTTTTGCTGTACCTGCATGGCAAATGATTAGGCGCTCACCTTTTCCCATTGGTACTGAGGAAGTGGAATCAGCAGTATCATCAGTCCAGAAACGAGATAGTGTGTGGTTAGCGTTGAGCCATGTTTCATCCGTGAAAACAATATTTGCCCAATCTTGTATTTTCTTTGCCTCTCTTAAAAAATCACAACGTGCTATAGCTATATCTGTGCGTTCCATTAATAATTTTCTTTTATTTAACTTTTTATATGAAAAGCCAATTGTGTTCAAAACTTTGACCAAAGAAGATTTTTCACCATGAAATAGACCACTTCTTTTCAAAGAAACAATAAGTTTTCTCAAAGTTGGAATTTCTTTTCTCAAGTAGTAATCATATACATGACGACGAATAGCGTCAGCGTCAAAGTCATCAACAGCTGTCACCTTATGAGCCCGGCGCTTTCTTTTTGGTGTAGATGGTTTGTTTTGCTCCAAGCCGCTCCTGCCGTAGGCATCAGTAGTGATTTTAGTCACAGTTGATAGACTGATCCCCAACGCGGCTGCAACACGGTTTCGGACTTGCGTGATAGGTATAAGAGGTCCGCCATTTTGATTTTCTTGCTCAAAATACTCATGAAGTTTTAACACTAACTGTCTCGATTCTGCTTTCAACACACGTCCTTTCGGCATTTTCACGATCAATTAATATAAGTTTCACAAAAGTTTTTCCGAGGAATAAAGCTACTTAACTCAAGGTGTAACAGATGCGAGAGAACACTCAGCGAACGTAAATGCGTGTGACTATCACGGGCGTTTCGTTGAGAGTGACAGATCACGTCAAAATGGCGGCCGAGCGGAAGGTCTGTTGATGTTGCCAGTTGATGTATAATATATTTTTTATGATTATAATAAATACACACGGATTAACATTTATTTTCAAAAAACTAAGGCAATATTAAATCAAAATGTTGATTTCTATATCTGTTATTAGTTTACGTAGGTTATCATTAATCGAATTACTTAGGTACGTAATTCGATTAATGATAGTAGGTACTATAATCGGAATGGTATCGCATACGAGAATCTTTAGGACATCACTAAATATGTAAATCGTCAATCTGTCAAAAGATGGTTAATATAATGGACAGTGTATAGTGGGTTATCCATGAGCGATAGACATATACCATCGCGGACTTTTCTGTAGACCTTTTCAATGTGTACAAATACTTAGTACATTATTTTGATAAATCTCGTAGGGCTTAGCCTGCGTTTGCAATGTAAGCGGAAAAAAATGTAATTATTTACAGAAACCTCAAAAATTACAGTATTTCTCTACTCCGTATTGAATGTTATTATACGTACAAACCTTCCTCTGGAATCACTCTATCTATTAAAAAAAACCGCATCAAAATCGGTTGCGTAGTTTTAAAGTTTTATGCGTACATACGGAAATATGGACTTTGTTTTATAATATGTAGTGATAGTGATACGAGGTACATAAAATTTAATTACCTTCGTATAAGGTTCGACGTTTCGGCAGAATTGCATCTAGGGATGGGCAAGTGAGGAAAAAATATCGATATATATCGTATCGATGTTTTTCAAATATATCGATAAGTATTGACTAAATATATCGATATATTGGTATATCGATATTGTCTGTGCAATAAGCGATTATCTATAAAAATTGCCAAAATATTCGAAATTTGAAAGCAAATACACATCTGGTGGTTTTGACATCAGTTTTATTATTTGAAAATACAGAAAAGCCAAGTAAAATCAAAATCATCAACACAACATAAATACATTATTCATTCATACCAATATTTGTCTAATATTGACATCAGGAGCACTCTTTGTATGATGTGCTCCCCTGTTAATCTGCTCCTTTCATTCGGTTCAGCCAAATTCACCACTGAAACAACCCTTTCAGATGACACTGAAGAAACTTGGCAAATCATATATTTAAGAGCTATATCCGAGAGAACCGGCGTGAAATGACGACACTTTATCAAGAAATTTATTGGATCAGATTTGTAAAAAGTCAAATACATGATGTGACGCAAAAGCAGACAGCAGAACTTTAAAAAATATATCGATTTTGATATCTAAAAATAAATATCGAAAATCGATATATCGCGGGAAAAAAAATATCGCTGATTTATATCGATTATTTTCTGATAAAATATCGATATTTTGATATATCGATATTTTTTACCCAAGCCTAATTGCATCCACCGAAGTCACAAACTGACGTCAGACAGGCACACAGTTCGTAATTATTGATTTAATTTTTTTTTTATTCAAATAAAATATTTATTAATTCATCACATATTTATTGTAATATAAATCCTTATAAAATAATTAAAGCAATAATATATAGAAGTAGGCGTTACTTCGTGGAATTCAATAGTACAAAAGTTATAATAGAATTATTTTGCTGTAATTCGCTTATATAATTAATTTAATTTACGTAATTTGCTGTAATTATTATTATAGTTTAATAATAAAGCTTTAAACCCATAAAAATATATCTGTCACGAAGTAATGAAAAATATTTACAAAAAAGTTTTGTAAATACATTGCAATTTCGATAACAAACTACTCAAACTAATATTTTCTAATACATTACAAAAATGCTTACTCATAAACATTGTACCCTTCCATGAAAATAGCTATACAAAAAATCTATTTCTATTGAGCCGAATTTTCGATTATGTGGCGTTTCCCAATGAATTCCTCCACCCGCTTGTTATTCGATCCGCGAATACGTTTCGCATACTTAAGTGATATTCTCGATAAACTTGAAAGCAAGTAGATATATTTATATTCATCCCCATTAAGAATTTTGACGGGTGGATGCTTAAAGGATATGTATTAATAACTTAAGATTGCCTATTGCTTCGTCATCATCATCCTCCTGCCCTTATCCCACTCTAAGTGGGGTCGCAGAACATGTTATAAACATGCTGTCACATAATTTGGCTGTGTTTTTACAACCGGCCGTCTGCCTGACGTCAACTTACCTTAGTCTTATTTTACGAGTCGTATTGTATTTGCCTATAGCTTCGTCATACTATGAATATGATGTTTGACGAAAGAATTGTAAAATTCTAAGCTAATTTGATTTATTTAGAAAAATCAATTATTCTTAGGTCTCAAAAAAGCCGCGTGGAAACCGGCTGAGTAGAATTGACCACCCTCATTTCTTACCGTGGTGTCGTAGAAGGTGACTAAAGTCAGTCGACGTCGTGTAGTATCCAGCTAAGTAGAATAGACCACCCTCATTTCTAACCGAGGTGTCGTAAAAAGCGACTAAGGTAAGTCGATCCTCCGTGTGGTATCCGGCTGGGCAGAAAAGACTATTCTCTTTCTTACCGAGGTGTCATATAATACGACTAAAGTAAGGTAATTAATGTTATTTTTTGCTGTTTGTTTTAGAAAATATATAAAAACTAGATTTTTCCCGCTTTTTTAGGATAATAGATGACGCTTATCAATGTCATTCTATTTCTGTAGAATTTCTAACAGGAATTCTATAACAGATATCTGAACAGGATTTTTATAGCCTATATATCATTTCAGTGTATAAGGAATAATTATGCCAAATTTCATCAATATTGATTCTGCGGATTCACCGTGAAAAAGTAACAAACTTACATCCTCACATACTCACAAACTTTCGCATTTATAATATTCAGTAGGATATGATGTAATTCAATTTGTAAATAAATTAATAAGCGATAATAATAAGATATACATTATTCGCCGTGTGGTATCCGGCTGAATAGAATAGTACCACCCTCATTTCTTACCGAGGTGTCGTAAAAGGCGACTAAGGTAAGTTGACCCACCGTGTGTTATCCGGTTGAGTAAAATAGACCACCCTCTTTCTTACCGAGGAGTCGTAAAATACGACTAAGGTATGTTGACGTCAGGCAAGCGGCCGGTCGTAAAATACGTAGCCAAATCATATGACAACATGTTTGTAACATGTTGTGCCGACCCGACCGAGGAGGATGATGAATAAGATTTACATTATATACTCATATTCTGTGTCAAATAATGCAGTTAAGAAGTATATTTCTTGCTTTGTTTCTTTATTATCTGGATACTTAATGTCGAGTTCGATTATCCATATCAATTATCATATATACTAAGTAGAATAAGAAGTAAAATTAACTGCTATTACAACAGACATTTTAGAATAAAGTAAAGTGTTTCAAATAATTTGTTAACATTCCAAGTTTAACCAGCGCTTAAAGTCGTCCGAACATCCCGCAGAATTCCGTTATGCAAATACTATTGTCAATAAAACGGATCCCGAACAACGCGGGCTGCGAAATTTTACCAAGTACATAGACGATAATTTGGGATTTAAGGTTATAGGCCAGCGTAATTGGATATTTCTAATTTTCATAGTTTGAAGAGGGTTTTCCAGATAGACTCGTGGAGAAATCTTAATATTTGCATCATGCAATTTTTGAAGGAGAGAAATATTAATAAAACCTTATTTCCGTAGATTATTTATCCGTAACCTATATGCTTTATTTACGGTAGCGTCCTGTTACTATCTATAGGCATAAGCTTCTTCTTTCCCCATTTGGCGAGAAGGGTTTGGGTTAAGGCCCACACGCTGCTCCATTGCGGCTTGGTGGGTAACACGAATTTTCCAGTGATATGCAGGTTTCCTCACAATGTTTCCTCCATTAAAAATCGTGTCATAATTTGCAAACAACAAATAAAATACTATATTTACTAACATTAAAGGTTATCTGACTTTTTGTTTATTACACTTTACGTCTAATCCGTAAAAGCTATATAGATAAAATTTGGTAAAATTGAAGCTTATACTATACCGGGCTAGGAATAAGGGATAATCCCTGATTTTCATTTAAAGCACATAATTGAGGGTATTTTAATATTTAAGTTGACTCAAACGACAACTAATCATCCTAACAAGTAAACAATGTCATACAATGTTCATGTTTTATAAATAGAACACGTACATTATATCCGTGCGAACCCCATGTCAACAAAACACAGAAGTTGGAAATTAATGGACCGCTAAAGGAATCCTATTTAAAAACGTGAAAAAATTTTCATTTCAAAGCGAACACTTAAGTTAGGTAAACATTGAAGTAAGTCAAGTTTTTCTATCGATGGCTATCTAGCGCCCTCGTATTTTAGGTGGTCTAGATAATAAACGTACCCAAAACATAACTTATAAGGATTAACTGTTATGCACATAACGTTTTAAAAGCTTTTATTTAACTTCCCGTGTATGTATGTGAAGGTGGAATATTGCAGTTTGAATCTAACCCATTTCCTGGTGTCTGATTAAGTTGAAATTTTGTATACTTGTCCAATCCCCATGACAATACCTACTTGTTTATGATAAGTGTGATAAGATTGGCTCCAGACGAGGGAACTCTTCTTTAATTTGAATTGTTTTCAGGTTTATGAGATTTTTAATACAACGCCTTTATTAATTGGTTAGCAACATTGAATGAACAATGAAAAAATAATCATTGCTCTAATACTATGTAAGGCGCATACTTTACTAAGATTACCCTATTTTGTATTATCACGTTGCGGATATTAAAATCTTGCGAAATAATCAACGAAACATTTGAAGTAAACATTATCAACTAAATGCATAACGTCGAACTCGCTGGACATATTAGGTATTTACGAAGAAACTTTTCGAATTACTTAATTTTATAGACTGTCTTCTGATCTCATCGTTCTTTTGTTCACAACCTAATTACTGAAAAATTTGACGCCTTCTACTTACCGTATATGCTGAATGAAACAGATCTATTTAATTTTTGGTATTGAGGTATTTTGAATGGCTAGAAAGGGCTACCTTTACCTCGGTACTGAAGGCCACAAAGACAAAGTTTCGAGCAAAATCAAAATACTTGATAAAATAAACAAATGATGTCTGATTCAATAGTTCTTTTAAACAAAAATCTGGCAATAGATACATAAAATATTGCGCGTTTCGAATTCCAATTTAATATTATTGCCTTGAACCTATCCTTCTAGAATTTTAGTTATATTTAAAAGGTGCATATGTTTTAAAACTGATACTCTGAATATTATAAATGATTCTTTAAAAAATCTTATATTATCTCTACCTAAAAGCCTTGGTGCAAAAAAAACTTATGTTTAATCCATAGGTATATATTTTTCATCTTACGCTTTGAGGAAAACAGCGTAGCTATTGTTTAAACAAAATTAAAATATGTTATTGTTGATTTCGATTCATACGCCGTGTGGTATCCGGCTGAATAGAATAGTACCACCCTCATTTCTTACCGAGGTGTCGTAAAAGGCGACAAAGGTAAGTTGACCCACCGTGTGGTATCCGGTTTAGTAGAATAGACCACCCTCCTTCTTACCGAGGTGTCGTAAAATACGACTGAGGTGAGTTGACGTCAGGCAGGCGGCCGGTCGTAAAAACGCAGCCAATTCATGTTATAGAATGTTTATAACATGTTGTGCCGACCCCACTTAGAGTGGGATAAGGGCAGGAGGATATATATTGTTGATTTCGATTCATCTTTGTAAAATCTTAAATTGAATATAAGGGGGTTTTGCAAATAAGTTAATTTACTCTGAATATGAACATTCTATTCTCTGCAGTTCAATTCAGAAATAATTTGTGCTTTACCTATGTGACATTAAGACAGTTAGGACTGTATTTGCGCCATTCTACGATTTCACTATGCAAATTTTTGCACTTTAGACCCTTTAGTATAGGATAGAAAGCTAACATGAAATTGTACTAGTTGAAAGCTATACTAGCTCTTAACTACTACAATCCATACTATATGATAGTTGCGAAATTTTTGGTATGAAAATAATCATCGTTATATGGACCTTTCCTATTATATCGGTATTGAAATCCACGCAGTCGCAGGTCGATAATAGCTGATATTTGGTTTGTTTTCGTGCGAATGACACGTATTTTAAGGGAAATTTTTATTAACTTGGAAATTTTTATTTGTGTAGATAGATTTAGTATGTTGTAGAAGTTAAAAGCTATGCATTCATTTCTTACTAACATCGTGCCATTAGATTTCTCTTATTGCTCATTCGGTGCGATGTTAATTAAGGTGTAATTTTTAAATTAAAAGATCTATTATCTAAACTATGTCCCGAAACAAGTGACCTAAAAAAAACTAATCTTTCTAAATAGATGACCCAATAGAAACGAATTACGGAGTATAAATAACCCCTAACTCCAGAGTTTAGAGTTTCATTTAAGCTTGCATAGTAAGATGACTATATTCTCTTTAAGACCAATTAGGACTTGTTACAAGTTATTACTGCACACTCATGTTGAAGATATCATTTGTATCTCTGTTAGGGATTTACTAAAACTTTCTCAGTAAACCATATTTGATGGAACAATTTCACAATAAATATATAAACTAAAATCAATCTACTGAAAATCTACTTTTAAAAGTGCTATTTAAAGTATGGAACAGCGTCAGATATTGTGCCACTAAAAACAGATAATTCAACGGTATTTTTGGGAGTATCCTTGGATACAAAACTCCAATGGAGCACACACATAACAACTCTTGCAGGGAAACTGAGTTCAGCGGCCTACGCTGTTCGAAAGATAAGACAATTCACAGATGTTGAAACAGCAAAACTTGTTTATTTTGCCTACTTCCATAGCATTATGTCCTATGGAATATTGCTATGGGGTAAATGCGCGGATAGTGAAAAAATTTTTGTTTTACAAAAGAGAGCCATACGTGGCATTTATAATTTAAGACCGCGTGATTCCCTGCGAGAGAAATTTAAGGAAATAGGTATTCTTACATTTGCTTCACAGTATATTTTAAGCAATTTAATTTATGTACATAAAAATATAAAGAATTATAAAACGATAGGTGATGTGTACAATAGACAAAGCAGGAACCGACATAAGCTTGCGGTTCCTGCTTTGCGCCTTGCAAAAGTGCGTAATTCGTTTGTGGGTTTTGGTATAAGATTTTATAATAAAATTCCGCAATCAATTTCAGCACTGCCATTACAGCAGTTTAAAAACACTGTTAAAAAGAGGCTGATACAGAAAGCCTACTATACTCTTGATGATTTTTTAGAAGATAAGAATGTGTGGATATAGCTCTCTTTGAACCTGTACAAGACAGTAACGACATAATGTAAATAGTATTAAGAATTATATTTTTAAAAGAGCAACCGCCGAGTTTCTTGCTGGCTCTTCTCGGTAGGAACAGCTTTCCGAACCAGCAGTAAAGTTGACGATTCAAAAGCACTTGTTTACAAGTTTATTTGAATAAAGAATATTTTGAATTTGAATTTGAATTTGAATTTATGCTTTCCAAAAGTTTAGTTAGAAGCCAGATGTATACTATAGTATATATGTATGTATAGGTATGGTTATTTTAAAGTTTTGTTACTTTATAGTCGATTAGGTAGTTGTTTCAAATGTATTTTTTTTTTATTAAAAAACATTCGTCTGACTCCGCTCCGAATTACACTTTACTTTCACAAGAAGTTAATAAAATGGTAGTGAATGGATACCTTTAGCTAAACTGTGTGATATCCGACTGAGTAGAATAGACCACCCTCATTTCTTACCGAGGGGTCTTAAAAGGCGACTAAGGTAAGTTAACCCGCCGTGTAGTATCCGGCTGCGTAGAAAAGACCACCCTTATTTCTTACCGAGAAGTCGTAAAAGGCGACTAAGGTAAGTTGTCGTCAGACAGGCTCCGGCTTCCGGTCGTAAAATAACTAGCCAAAACATGTAACACCAAGTTTAAAACATGTTGTTCCGACCCCACTTAGAGTGGGATAAGAGCAGGAGAATAATGATGAATGGAATTACTTTAGCTGGTTTTTAAACACACAGTTTACTTGAGTGATTCAAATTTTTATATTTTAATTTGTTTTGTTCCTTGAAACTTGTAATGACGTAGCGATTGCTCGTTTTTATAATTATTATATCAACATTACAAAAACACAAGCCAGTTAATGAAGATATTAATGTCGAAACGTATATTTTAGAATTTAATTATCGCATAATTATCGTTTTAAATAAACCTCGAAACAAGCCAACCGAATCGTGCATGATTGCGCATTATTTTTAGGTATTTTTTTGTATTACAAATGCAAGTGACTAAGTGGCATTGAGTGCAGATTTTTTTTGAAAAGTTTGTATTTAATAACCTACACACTGACTAACTTTAGCAAAAATAACAATTAATAACTTATTGATTACACGTATGCAGACATCTATAGATAACCATAATTATATATATGATAATTATACACCTAAGGTGACTTTATATACCTATTTAATATTAAGGTACATTATTTATAGTTCTATTTTTGATTCTATAATGATATCTGAATATTTGTATGAGTTTCTTAATATAGACGTAACGTCATAGGTAACTGCTCTCTTAAATATCTCGCAAAATATTTTGAGACACTATTTATCCGCCCACGTTTACATATTTACGAGACCTCTATTTCTGAATGTATAACTAAATGCCAACTTTTGTGACGTTTATTAACTTGCAACTGTTTCACGTTCTAAAGAGCATCTTATCATAATTCTTAAGTAACATCTGCAATTGTTGTGACAGTTGTTCGTAAGTCACGTGTGCACATGGTTACGCCTCGTGGTCAAGAGAAAAACTGTGTCAGTGTAAACAGTTGCGTGGACGCAGATTATGTTTGTTACGCTCTAGGTTCAAGGGGAGCCAGCCAGATTGCCGACGCGTTTCACTATTTATAGTACCTCGCGTCTATTTAGCAGTTTGCTCTCAGTGCAGAAATGTCCGGAGTCGCGTACGATCAGAATCCCGTGCTATGCAAACTGTACTGAAAATCTATCGGTTGCGATCAACGACGTTCTTGCTGTCAATTATAAAAACAGCGTTATAGCGCGGGTAATTCGTTCTTAACAAATTACAATCGAAATAAAGTTATTAGACGCTACAACGGGCTACCGTCAAACATGCAACTTATGCAACCGTTTCAACATCACCTGACTTCATTACCTTTCGTTACAGTGAGTTCAGTTAACATTATAATGTGCTCTAGGAACGAGTGGCAAGTGTCAGTTATTATATAAATTATGATAGAATTATTAAAACAACACAACATTATACGTGGAAAAACAAAATTGACATTGGTGCTATTTTAAAGTGAATGCCAAAGAATATCTGGAAACATGCCAAACTGTATAGTTGAGTGTAAACAAACAGTTTAAAATTAAGTAATATAATTTTTTTGCATATTTGTGATTTAGTTTCGTGATATTACAAATGTTTCTCGAAAAAAACAACGATAAATTTGCAAAATGGCGCAAAAAACGGACTCGAGTGATAGTGATGGCCCAATAATAGATGATAACGTGATCCGAATCCAGCTAAGGAAACCTACCCACAAGAAATGGGAGTTGAGGACTCGAAATCTATCTCCTAGTATAAAATTCCCTACCATACAACTTTTTGATTCTGAAGGTAATTTATTAGTTGAAACGAATGACGAAAACATATCCATTAAAAGCTCCGATTACAGTGAACCTAGTTTAAAATCGAGCCAGTCACTAAAAGAGAAGGACTATAAACATATTATTAAAAAAAATTGTATACAGAAACGAAATTCAATATCTGGTGATAATGTATACACGCGAGTATACAAGAATCCCGTTGAAATAGATACAAATTATGAAAGAAATAAGCCATGTTACCTAATAAAAGGTAGAAGCAGTATAACAAACATTCCAAGTAAACTTACAATAAACAACAACTTCCACAATTTGCAAACAAATAGCCTCGACACCACGCCTTTCCATTCAGAGGGCCCGAGCGAAGTAAGCAGCTATAAAAGCTCCGACAATGAGACTTGCGACGATATTGCCTCTAAAGATAAATTAACTAGTTGTGAAACAAAAATTTTCGAAAACGGTTTAAGCTCAAGTCAAAATTCTAAACTGACATCTTCCATAGAGTTTAATGATGAATCAAACAGTGAGGTGAATGATAACGGAGAAAATAGTAATTTAGGATTGCAAACATCACAATCATTAAATGATGCAACACTATCGCACCGGGCTAAAGAATATCAAAATCACACTTTACCTCGTTCAAAATCAAATATTTACACACTTCCTGCAAACAAAATCTCTTTTCTAAATACATATCTCAAAAGTTTACCTTCTCGACCTTGTTATAATGTAGATTGGTTTGCTTTGCACCTACGCCAAAGTACCGAATCACAAAATTCTCTTGAAGCACCTGAAATAAAAGAACCACTGACATTTTATTCGGAAAAAGATTGTCGAAATCAAAAAACGGATGATATTACAACGGATAACGATTTTATCAACATTCCAACAGATGTAGCGGCCAACTGTGAAATGAAAAAACGTCTCAAATTGTATAGGCGAGGTATATCGGAAATCGAGGCACGGTACAAAACAGAAAGTGATTGCACGAAGAAAAGACGACACTCAGTGAGTGGTCCTCTGCGCGTTAAACGCACTTCTTCCTCAGAAAGTGTGGACGAGGCTGACGTAGTACTTAACCGTTTGAAGAGAAGGATACTTAAAAATAAGTTAAGAGAGAAGCGACGGGGCGTCGTTCCGGAGTCTTTCTTTAGTAAGTATTTTTACACGCTTTTATTCACCTTGCGTTGTAGATCTTTGCGCTTCGGTGTTTGTAAATGAGATTTGAAGCATTTAACGCCTAATATGCTAATAAACATTGGCATTTGGCGATATGCCGATGGACTTTGATGCATATTACATACATATTTTTGATTACCTAATGTATAAATCATTTTTTTCAATAAATAGTTTATACTTTTGCTGGCTTTTTTAAACTATTTATTACTCTGTATTCTACCGTATGGTGTCCGGCTGAGTAGCATATACCAACCTCATTTCTTACCGAGCTGTCCTATAAGGCGACTAAGGGAAGTTGACTCACCGTATGGTATCCGGTTTAGTAGAATAATCCACCCTTTTTCTTGCCGAGATGTTGTAAAATACGAATAAGGTATTGACGTCAGGCAGGCGACCGGTCGTAAAAACTCATGTGATCATGTGACAGCATGTTGTACGACCCCACTTAGAGTGGGATAAGGGCAGGTGGATGTTGTGTTTATTACTAAGTATTAATTCTAATCTTAAAACACTTAAAACGTCATTACCTACTAGATATTTAATTTAATTTGATATCATTTATTTTGGGGTTATTCTTTATAATATCTAGAAATCTTTGATGAATAAAGATTAGAAAGATTATTAGAAATGATCTTGTACTTGTTATCCATATTATAATAAATAATGGATCAATGTATAGGATAAAAAAATATCATTTTTCCATCGTTAACTTCAGAAAACATAACAACGTGATTGAAGGAAGTTTTATATACCTACTCGTGCTATATTGACGCGTACAAAGCCACGGGTGCAACTTATTTATTTTACATAGTAATTAAAAAAAAACTTGATAAAAGTATAGATTTATACCGCCGTGTGGTATCCGGCTGAATAGAATAGTGCCACCCTCATTTCTTACCGAAGTGTCGTAAAAGGCGACTAAGGTAAGCCGACCCGCCGTATAGTATCCGGCTGAGTACTATAGACCAACCTCATTTCTTACCGAGGTGTCGTAAAATAGGACTAAGGTATGTTGACGTCAGGCAGGCGGCCGGTCGTAAAAACGCAGCCTAATCATATGACAGCATGTTTATAACATGTTGTGCCGACCCCACATAGAGTGGGATAAGGGCAGGAAGATGATGAAAAGTATAGATTTATAATACTAGTATGTTAAGATATATATACAAAATAACGAACTTAGACAACTAATGCTCGAATAAACTATGATTTTGCAAACAATTTTACCCTTCATTTTCTCAGAATATTCCATACACTGTTACTCATAGTTCGTACTTTGTAAAGAGTTCAAAATCCAACGTCCCGTTATACTAACAGAAAACGTCTTTATTGTCATACAAATAAGGGACTTCAATAGTAAGGAAGCGTTGTAAAGGTCCAACTTGTAGCACAATTCTACACTCCATTATCCTTTGATTTACGACAGGCAGTTGTGTAGGCCAATTGTCATATGGTTCGTTAAGTAATAACATGTAGGTGTACATGAAATCAAACATAGTAAGTAGCTTCGTTGCTGCGTAATTGTTAGAACCAGTTTATTATAGGTTAGGTGTATTGCAGATAATTTAATTGTAACAAAGATTTTATAAACATAAACAAATTTAAGCGGGATAAATATAAACGATTTATAGAAGCAGCATAATTTGCGGAATTCCTTCCATAGTACAGAAATTACAATAAAATTATTTTGCTGTAATCCGCGTTTGTTAAGGGATTCTATGTAATGCTAAATGTATGAAGCAGGCAACATTCCCATACCGTATACATGCAGGACAATATACGTTTTTTTTCGTGAAGCCTATCGGGGCTAAACGATCGTAGAGGTTGTGGTAGTGCTTGTGTGGATTGTTGATGTTGGCAGCGTTTTGTAATACGTGTGGTGATTTGTCCTGCATGTATAAGGTATGTGAACGTTGCCTGCTTGATACATTTAGCATTACATATATTCTCTTAACAAACGCGGATTACAGCAAAATAATTTTATTGTAACTTCTATAAAATATACAAAAAAAGCATCAAGTTATTGACCGTAATCATGTGTTCTTGCCTATATATAAATTATTTTTTTCAAAACCTTTTAAAGTACATTGCGCACACGGAAAACTCTGAGACTTAGTTCACCTAATTAAAATTCATAACGAGAAACTAAATAAAATGTGATAAAAGGGATGTATTATATGATATAGTTTTAGAAAACCTGTAGTAAAACCTGTGAGAAACAGGTTTCTTTTTAATGTTGTTGTTTAATGTGTTGTTAAATAAAATAAAATAAACATAAAATGTATGTATTTGACATACTACACATAATGTGTAGCATTTCGTATACATGCTACTCATTTAAAAAGAAAGAAAAGAAATGCGACTGGCTCGTCGGCGCAGTGGGTAGTGACCCTGCCTTCGGCACCATGGGTCGCGGGTTCGATTCCCGCCGAGGGCCAACATTTTCAATAAATGAATTTGTTGGTCTTTGAGCCTGGGTGTATATTTGTATTTAAGTATGTATTTAAAAATATATAAGTATATATAGTCACCAGTTGTCTGTCTACCATAACACAAGTATTAAGTTACTTACTTTGGGGACGGACGACCGTGTGTGTAAATGTCCCATATATTTATTTATTTATATTTAAAGTGGTGATTCCAAGAACTTGTAAACATCTATATACCGCTCTTTAATGACAGACTAAGCAGAACTAACGATATAAACGCAGTTATTTGTTAAGTCAACTCTGCTGTTATCTAATATGTTCTACATAACTTCACTTTCTAGCGTAGAATAAAAAAAATATTTAATTTGCTGATACCATAAGATTACTTTGGCATTATATGTTATCGAACCTTTCTTATCAAAACTTATATTATAAGTGTGAAAGTCTGTCTATCTGTCTGTTACGCTTTCACGGCTTAGCCGCTGGAACTATATTGATAAAATTTGGCACAATTGGTACTGATATACTAGCCTAACATATAGGATAAAAAACAATTCATCTTTAAGGGTATTTTAAAACTTAAGTTGGCGGGAATTTCGTTACTGGTCATCATCATTCTCCTGCCCCTATACCGCTCTAATTGAGGTTGGCACAACAGGTTATAAACATGTTGTCACATGATTTGGCTTCGTATATTACGACCGGCCTTCCTAACGTCGACTTACTTTACTTTTATTTTACGACGCCTCGGTAAGAAAGAGGGTGGTCCATTCTACTCAACTTGATACCACACGGCGGGTCAACTTACCTTAGTCGTCTCTTATGACACCTCGGTAAAAATTAAGGATGTTCTATTCTATTCAGCCGAATACACGGCTAAGTAATAAAATAAAAGAAAAATGTGATTTTTTCAAATATTTTACCACAAAGCAAGCACGTTGCAAGTTAATGTCATAAAGGTATTGTAGAATCACATATGTCATGTGCACTGCTTAAAAGGCAACTTGTATTTACTAAAATAGTGTTAGAGGTTCGCAACCTTGACTATGAAATGTATCTGACCTTTCCAAGTGATAAATGGCATTATTAGTCATTAGATATATATTTAAAGTTGTCACCTTCATCTTTACTATTAATGAAGTGAGCCTAAATCAATTCAAATGTTTTTCCCAAAAGAGTCGATATATAAATGATATCCTCCATATTATATTATTAGCTTCCATAAGAACGAAATAATAAAATACTGTACCTATGCTTTGTAATGCCTCGTATTTTCCAGTAATTGTGTTTAACTTGTTTGTTTTTTGCAAAGGATAACACATTAAGTATCAGCATATTATGACGCTAGCGAAATAAGAACTGTATTGCTTGAATAATCTATTTTGAAATCCAATGACTTGTTTTGACTTAGTTTAAAATCTTAAATGACATTTATTTATTAAAGTTACTGTTTCTAAGGTTCAATTAAACAAATATTATTTTTGCTAGAAATATCAATAATATTGTCTGGTATTTAAAATCTAATAATAAAACATCGAAACATTTTAAAACAAACTTTTGGTTAATTTTTTTTATAATAATTATTATCGGAACGTGGTTTTTTGGCAAACATATAGTTTACAATAAATAATTATACATCTAGGTAATACTTTAAAATTCTGAGTGATTCCAAAACTAACATAAAAATATATATATTTATGGCAGAATTTTCACAAAAATATATGAATAGGTATATAACATTTATTATGGAAAATAATATAATGATTTTATATCTTTACAACGCCATCTATATTAATACTTAGAAACTTCCTTCCGTAACATAAACGCGAACCTTTAACTTATAAGGAACTAGCCATCTAGTGAAATATGGTTGAACTTTGTCAGGCTTTCGCAGTTCGCTGCAAGTAACACCATAAGTTTCTAAAAAATTTCGTAAGCTACGAGCAGTAGTAGTAAGGAGTAGCGGCCTGTTACTATCCTACCGCTGGGCATAGGCCTCCTCTCTCCGTTTTTGGAGAGAATGATTCGAGCTAAGACCTACCACGCTGCTCCAATGCGGATTGGTAGGTTACATATATCTCCCAAACTCTCTAGAGATATGCCATCGGTGAATTTTCTATAAACCTATTTAAGAGGTAAAATCTAACCATACTACTAGTTTTTGCTTAAAGCTCGACGTTTTAAAAGTGCAAAAAGTTTTTAGACTTTTTCAGCAATTATATTATCGTCATATTTCAAAATTCACATAAAAAGTAAATAATAAAATTAGCAAGCAAAATATTTTTCTGTTTCTTTAGTATTATGGATCTCCATAAACTAGCGTCTAATTCTATAACTTACTAAAAACTTAGTAAATTCCTTTTTTATGAAGCAGCTATCTATTGGAGAAAGCCGCACAGGATTCCTTACAGAAGTTCTTGTGTTCATTGCAAACAGCCCGATAGTCTGACTTTTATACAATGTAGTGATAAAGATATACCTAATACGTCTGCACATTTATAACTAAGTACTTAAAGTTACTTCAGTCAATTGATCGGCAAGGCTATTTATCATTTGTTATCTTAGATCGCTAATTGATGCCGATTTTTAACTATAGTTTCTTGATGTATGTAAGAAAGAGCGCATATGTTGATTTAATTTACTAGTTAAAAAAATAGTTTTAATTTCTTTACACTATACACGACAACAACTACTCTTATCCATGTACTAGCTTTTACCCGCGACGTCGTTCGCGTGACGTTGTCGCGTGGTAGGTTTATAATAGATGGCGCTTTTTAGTTTTATCCTATTCCTCTAGAATGAACAGGATTTCTATAGCCTATAAGATATTCCGGTGTATAAGGAAAAAAATTTAAAAATTAAAAACTAAAAATTAAAAATTAAAAAAAAAAAAATACATCCATACTCACAAACTTTCGCATTTAATAATATTAGTAGGATAGGATTAGGTACATTATTGCAATAAGCTGTTTTTAATTATAAGCTGTGGTAGCCCAGTGATAACACCGTACGACCCTTTCGAGGAGGTCACGGGTTCAAACCCGGGCAGACACCAATGAGTTTTTCTGTTAAAACTTATGTGTCTAATTGATAATTGCAATTTATCACACGCTTTTCGGTGAAGGAAAACGTCGTGAGGAAACCTGCATATCTCTAGAGAATTCTGGAGATATGTGTAACCTACCAATCCGCATTGGGACAGCGTAGGTCTTTGCTCCAATTCTTCTCTCCAAAAACGAAGAGAAGAGGCCTATTCTCAGCAGTGGGATAGTAAGAGGCCGCTACTTACTTACTTACATTACTGCAAAAGGCGTGCATAAAATTTTTGTATATAAAGTGTAATCATTTAGTGGCGTATATAATGTTATATCCGGCTGTATATAGAGTACTTTAATATTTCAGCAGCAGTTTCGAAGGCTGTGCCTCGTTGTTTCATAAATCAATGTAATGGTTTCCTCTCCTTTTTGCCGTTCACGAAGAAAACCGGTGAAAAAAGTGACATCTAAGAAATCTTCGCTCATTGGCTCTAAGCCAATGCTTGCGAATAGTGTAACTAAAAGTGATACGTCTAAAGACGGGACTATATAAAAAACAAATTGAGTGAAATCATGAGTAAAAAAGAATTTCAAAAATTTTGGTTTGTTTATTACGCCGCCGTGTGGTATCCGGCGTAGAATAGAAAAACCTCATTTCTTACCGAGGTGTCGTAAAAGGTGACTAAGGTAAGTTGACCCACCGTGTGGTATCCGGTTTAGTAGAATAGACCACCCCCTTTCTTACCGAGGTATTGTAAAATATGATTAAGGAAAGTTGACGTCAGGCAGGCGGCTGGCCGTAAAAACGCAGCCAAATCATGTTACAACATGTTTATAACATGTTGTGCCGACCCCACTTAGAGTGGGATAAGGGCAGGAGGATATATTGTGAAGAAAACACTTAACTCTTAATGCCTTTAACTTTTTTATATCCCTTACGCTAATTTAATTTAAGGGATCTCATTGTTAACAAATAGTCGGATACGTAAAAAAGTGTGCGATGATGTGTCCATGACATTCCTACCATCGATTTCCGTCGTAATTAAGTCTCGAATAAGTAAGAATAGTATAATACTCGATAATTTTGAGACAAGAATATATAAGTTTATTTTTAACAGCTGTATTTGCGTATAGTTTTGTTTTTTCTACATTCGGGCAATATAGTTACTGATAGCAATATATTCATCATTTGATAGTTGTCAACACTGGCAAAATCAAGTTCAAAGTAATCAAGACTGGGCAATACAATTAGGCAATCGATATTGCAATACATTTTTTCGTCTTTCCTCATTTAGTTGCACTTATCAAAATGGGTAAAAATACATTGAACCTTTCAGGTTATTATATAGGTGTACAGTATATTATTGAATCATTTTCAATAATTTTTATATGACGTTTCTTAAAATTTATTTAATTACTCATAATATTAAAAACTAAATTTATCTGAAATATTACTTACTTATAAGTTTTAAGAACTAATAAAAATATACTGATAAAGAATTTTAAAAAATTGTAAGGACATTCCTTAACAATTTATTTACTTGGCAACATTATTGAGATGTTCAGCTGCACCCAGGCTAGTATGGAAACAAAGTTAGAAATAAATTAATGGTTGTACGAGTCCTGGTGATATAGGTCAAGCTTTTTTTTTATGACGCTCGATGTGGGCGTCAATTCAAATATGGAACATCGTTTTGCGATCCGGTTAGATACTTTTTGTACATTTTGCGTGTTTTGTTTTAAAATTTTCGTTCATCATACTTATTTTATACTTTTACTGTTCGATAGATTAATTAAAAGTTAACTTAGATTGCGATTTATAAGAGAATATACCTAGTAACTCATTTACCTAAAATGAATTATAGAATGGTCAAAGAATTAATAACTTAATAATATATTGAATGTAATTCGTGTGATGTTTGTACAGCTGTTTCTTAAATAATTCCTGAAACAAAACAGTAACGAAATAGTTTCAAACGACTATTTAGGAAAAAAAATCAAAGATTAAATTTAATTAATATATTGATCGAGTCTACCATTATAACGTGCCCATTTATATGGTCAAATTAAGGCCACGGCAGACTGATATAAATTGTCATGTTCATCTTCGTTAATGATCTCTAAAGTAATTGCATAAGTGTCATGAAATATTATATCCTAATCTTCTTTTAGTCGGTGGTTTTTGCGAGAGTCATATCATCAGATATTTTAGCATCGTAACCCTTTTGTTCTGAAACTGTAACCACACTTTATTATCATGTCAGGCTTATCTGATCCAATCAAGAGATGATTCAAACAAAAGATCTTCAATAGAGATCGAACACAATATAAATTTCATATTATTGCTCTTTTATACATTAATCTTATCTTGTCATTGTTTTTCCACATATTTTTGCTTTATACCACTTAATCACGCGATAGCCAGTAATGAAGACCAAGACTGATTGCGTTAATTACAAGAGATATTTCTGTTTTATGAATAACCAGCAATCGCCAGCGGCTCCGCCTGCGTGGAAAGATTAAAACCATAATAGAGTATTTCGATCTTTCTTACCGAGGTGTAAAATACGACTAAGGTAAGTTGACGTCAGGCAGGCGGCCGGTCTTAAAAACGCAGCCAAATCATGTGACAGCATGTTTATAACATGTTGTGCCCATCCCACTTAGAGTGGGATAAGGGCAGGAGGATATAATAGAGTATTTTGATAACCATAAAAGTGGTTAAAGTGGGGTAACCTTAAAAGCTTGATATATGCTGTCACGGACTTTTATTTAGAATTTTTAGAGGGAACAATTTTGTAATACATGATTTTTGAATAACTATTACCGTTTACTCAGCGCACGCAAGGAAAGCTTTAACTTTTGCCATTTTCGTGCCGTTTATTATTGCTGCTCCTCTCCTATTCATCTTAGCGTGATGTTATATGGCCTACAGCCTTCCTCAAATGGATTATCTTGCAATAAAAGAATTTTTCAAATCAGTCCAGTACTTCCTGAGATTAGTGATTTCAAACAAACTCTTCAGCTTTATATATTTATATAGATATTGTAGTAAACTTCGTTTGACGTGGATTACGCTGTTTTTATATCTCTCGAGGCTAGCTGGTGTCGAATCTAATAAGGAAGATCTCGAAAAAGTTCTGTTTAGCGTATTTTGTTTTAAATTTTGTATGCTCATTAATTAATTAATTAACAAGTTATGTGTTATATGTTTCCTTGTTTACGACCTTGCGTATAACAAAGGACTGTAGTATATATTTAAAGATATTTAAAGAAATTTTTATTTTAAATTGATTATGATTTTTACATTAATTTTGAACACTACAACATTAATATAGTAAAAGGAACGTATTTTATAATGATCGTGTTTTTCTTGGTTTGATTTTTATTTCAAATCAAACAACTAGAATAAAGAACTCCTTCTTAGTACTTGCTGCTGTAGTATAGTAAATTATATTAATCAAAAGGCTATAGCAAAAACTAAAGTATAACAATCAACCCACCTACGCGCTTATTAATATAGTGTATTTGGTATGAACTAACCTACATCACTCACTGCCCGATAAATACAGGTATTAATCTTGAAATAATAGACTTTAAGTTTGAAAAACTATATATTATATATAACTACTTACACAATGTACTTGCTCAAAGATAAATGTTCTTATTAACAGTTTGAGTCCCATGCCGTTGGTATCCGGCTGAGTAGAATAGATCAACATCATTTCTTACCGAGGTGGTGAAATACGACTAGGGTAAGTTGATGTCAGGCAGGCGGCCGGTCGTAAAGACGCAGCCTATATCATGTGATAACATGTTTATAACATGTTGTGCCGACACGTTGTGAGAGTGGGATAAGGGCAGGAAGATGATGATTAACAGTCTGAGTCCCAAAAAATTTATTTATTTTATATTGATAATGAAGACTTTACATTATTGAGCAATATTAAATACATTTATTTTATAGTAAAAAAAAAAAATGATTTCGATGATTTAAATTTACATGATATAAAATTACAGAATTTATAATATTGAGCAATATTAATTACATTTATTTTATAGTAAAAAATGATTTCGATGATTTAAATGTACATGATTTAAAAGTAGGTACATGATTTAAAATTACAGAATTATCCGCTGGATCAATCTGAACATTGTCTTAAAATTTAATAAAAATCAGTCTAACCGTTTCGGAATTCATAAGGAACATACATACATTTCTCTTGTATAAATAAAGAAGATAGAAGATAATAAAACGGTAAATAATTGGGAATATACTTAAGTAAAACAATTTTGAAAGAATATTAAGGAATGAAAAGTATAAAAGTATAGAAGAGAAATCTCAAATGCTAAATTGCTAAGTTAAATGCGGGCCGAACTTTGATAAAAGAAATTAGCTATGAATTATGAAACAACAAAAATATAACTCTTAACTAAACTCTGTTGATATTTTATAAATAAAAGCGCTTTTATAGAATGCCTTAGTAGAATTCCCGCATTAAATGTGTTGTAATGAACCTGTACCTAATATACGTGGAGTGGAGCATTGGTGTAATGAAAATATGACAATGTTATCCTTACGTCCTAGAAGTATAGAAATGAAATAAGTACTGCACGATGCATTGGTCATAATGTGTACATTCAGAAAATTGTAAGTTATTTAAGAACTTAGATCCATTACAAAGTAAAGCAACATTAAGATTATCATCTTATAAGATTGTATAGCGCTGCAATATATTAATAAAATAATTTATGTCATTATATAAACATAGATAGCCAAAGAGTTTAAAGTATGAGCAAATACTAATAAGACAATTTGTTTAGATCCGTTCACTCCATCTTTCTTTTGATGTGATTAAAAATAAATACCTATGTAATTAGTGATATTTTCTAAAGTTTAGAAAGTGAATTCCGTGGAAACTAGAAATAACCTGCATAAAGGGCGATTTATTTATAGTCTCATTAATCGGCAACGAGCGCAAGCAAAGAGCAAACTGAGCGATTTCTACTGAGGGTCAAGGCCATTCGGGTCATCGGAAATCGCAACGCGCGCCCATTACGGCAATGCGGCTGTCGCTCCACAATAAACGTATAGGAATGCGGTATGGCAATTGTTAAGCGTTTATAATATAAACAAAGAAATAGCCATAATTTCCTTAGCACGAGCAGCATAAAAACAGAAACACATGGTATAGTACATGCGCACTGACGGCGCCGCAAGTCAATATCCTCCCTCCCCTGCCGACGCGCCGCCATGACGCGGCTCGTTTTGCGGGCACACAAACAAAAGGGTCTATCGCGTTTTTTTAATTTTTCATCACTTAAAAAACATCGAAGTAGTCATGTTGTTCCTATAGAAATTTAGTATATACTGACAATGTTTTCGTTACAAGTAACCATCTATAGTAAAATATTGCAACATTCACAATTAAATAAATAGATAATAAGTGATTTTGTGAGATACATTCAGGAAAAAGTTGTTCAACTCCCCAATTATTTAAACAATAATGAAATGATCCTTATGAAAGTTTGCATTGAAATAGCATATAGTTTAAACGTTTTATTAGCACATAGATCACTCTAACGAAGACTAGGAACAGTTGTTATACATTTTTATCTTTATTAAATATCGCGGATTTTATCGCGGATTATAGCAAAATAATATTGTCATTACTTTTGTAATGCACATATTATTATTTTTTTGCTACTTATAATTTTTTCTATATTTTTAATAATTAGGCATATAACAAACATATTTTTATAATTATTTTAGTACTGTGGAATTCCACTATGTAATGTTTTCTTCTATATGTTACAATTAAATCTAATCAAAAGCCATACTTTTATGTGCGTGGGGGTGCTGTACCCACCACTTCGTTTGTAACTTAAGTGTTACTTCAGCTTCAGCGTTAAAGTGCCTTGATTAATGCAATTGGTGTTTTTTCCTATTCCCGAAATAAAAACGGGATTTTTATCCTATATGTTACTCTGGCGTATAAGCTTTAATTGCGAAAAAAATCATCCATATTGTCCTAGCTATGAGCCGTAAAAGCCTAATAGACAAATAGACACACATAGTTTTCTATTTATAATATATAATATAGAGTACCTGGTTGACCGAGCTTTGCTCGGTAATTTTTTACAAAATAAAATAAAGAAACTAAAAAAATTGTGTAGGCCTGAGACCGCCCGTTCCCCGAATAAACTACACTGACTTGACAATTTACAGAAAAAATTGTGTTTAATATTCAATATAAATTTTAGTATTTTTGTAATGTCAGAACATGGATGAAACGGTTTTATTAAACAAAAAAAAAACCTAGCTAGATCAACTTTTCTCCCCCAATCCCCTACATGATGAATTTCAGGAAAATCGTTGGAGTCGTTACCGAGATTCCGAAAATATATATATACATACAAGATTAACTCATTTAAGTATTAAAGATAAAAAGAATGTTATAATATTAATTAAAAAAGATACCGTAAATTTAAAGTTAGGCCTGTTCGTTTCAGTACACAAGTTAGTTGTGCGTTTGTCCGCTAGAGTGGCGAAGAGCTGAGTGCGGACCAGCTGTGCTGTTTGACAGCGAGCCGAGCACTCGAGGCACGTCGACCGGTCCGCTATACCGGCCCGGCGCATACCGCGCTCACGTGGACGGGAACAAGAATACAAGACCCGATTTTTGACCTCCCGCGATTCCAAACAACTTTTACATAATCCGTGAAAGTACCAGTGTAGAACTTACTGTGTTAAGTTTAAACAATTTAGTTCCGTTTTATTGTTTTATAAGTTGTAGCCAGTGAGAACCGTTGTGGTATTTTCGATTGTTTGCTTTTGAGTTTGATTTGAACCGGATTTTGTTTCGACGGTGAATATCGCGGTAAGTCAAGTTTAAGCGAGTCTCTTTTATGAACAAATAAATATAAATGTGTTTACTAACTTAAGAATCTATAAAATATAATATTTATCACTTAATTTATTACACTGTTTGTTAACTTTGCTTAATTCGTAGAAAAATAACATTTCCTTAAACAATTTAATAAAGAATGACCTCTATCGTGTTTTTCCAAATAAGGAAAATTTTGCTTATTTTAAATCGTCGCCTAATTTATCAGGAATAAATGTAGGTAGTTTATCATAAAGATAAATAAAATATAAAAAATTACCATCTGAATTTTTGGGTTTGTGTAGTAGCCCTTTACATATCTTTTCGTCAACCTTTTACGTAGATATACCGTATGCTTACATGTCGGTTACTCAGCACGATTAGTCACAAGCAAAACACACATACTGGGTTAAAAAATTGTAACTAAATGGGTAGTGGTTTATAAACCACTATTCAGTTAGACATTGAACCGTATATGGTTATCAAGTAACCATCTTCAATAATCTTAGTAATATCTTCATAATATTTGCAGAATATATTTTTCTTATTTTTCTTAGGTTTGATTTTTCACGTGTTGACAATCTATGAACAAAAATAAATTTTTCATTTTTTCACTCAATTCAGAACAATTTAGTCGAACCGATCTGTATGAAGTATGCTACATAGTTTATTAGTTACATTTAACAATCTTCTTTAATATTTAAATGAGTTTATCTTGTATATAGAATCTGAATTTCAGAAACGGCAGTAACGATTTTCATGAAACTTAATATGTTGAGGTTTTCTAGGATCTAGCTAGGTTTCATTTAAAATATCGTATTATCCCTCTTTTCAGGCTTTGAAAAACTGTTAAAATAGAAATAGAATACAAAAGTTAAATTTGCTGTCATTTTCTATATTGTAATATTAAAATACCCAGGATTAAGTTACAAATATCACCAGCCATTTTCTTTTATAATGTTGCATTTTTTATATATTTTAATAAACTTCCGAACAAAACTGGGTTCCCCAGGTACTAATTATTATTTAAGCAATGGCTTCTTAATATTTTAATAGTATTAATTTTCTTTTTAGTATGATGTAAAACCCAAACGCGTAGGTTCGTACGTCGATATTATTCAATTAACATTAGGCTTATCGACAGTTAATAAATACCAAACTTGTCACATAACTAACAACGTAGCGATGTTTAAAAATATAATTTAAAATAATACTTAGTTACTTTATTATGACGCCTTTACTAAGCCTCAAAGAATTACAATAATTGTAAATTATTAATTTTCGGATCGCAATGTGTTAATATAAGCAAGTTTGTCGAATAGGTATGTACCCCATACATATGTAAACCATAGCTTATCACTTTCGTCAATTGTAGGTGTCTAATAAATAGTGAAAAACTACATTCTCTATTTACTTTACTTTCTAAGTGGATGTATAATAGATGCATATTTTATTAAACTGATGGTTCGTTTAAAGCTTTCTATTTTAATATTATTATAACTAAATAAATAATAATTTGTGAAACTTATACAATTTATTGTCGTATTAATTTTCGATTTTTAGATGATTCACCAATTCTATTTTACAATACAAAACGGCTTAAGGAAAAATGATTTTTGCTGAGTGTTTTATTAAATCTTTTATTTACAGCAAAAATGTACAAGTTACATCTATCTTAAATTACTTACACGCCAGGACTATACAAATCATGCCCACGTGGAATGGTCCCAAGAATGCTGGCAGCGTTTCCGCGCTGAATCGCTAAGCTGATTCTTTGTGCGAAAAAGGAGCCAGCCCTCTTGTCACCTGAAGAGGCAATCAACCGAGGCGTTAAAACGGATAAATTTTTTTTTGCAATTTGACTCCATGGCCCTAGGGTCTTGACTGCAAACGGCACAAATATATAACTCTCGATGAGAGATCCATACTTCCGCCGTTTGCCGGATTCGGCCATTTCCGCCGCAGCTTCAGGTCTTGACGCTGTTTCCCTGATTTGGGACGATGCTAACGTATCTCATGCTCTTTGCTCATCTTAAAATCATAGATAGTTGCCATTATATAAAATAACTATATTGGTTGGCATGTATTTTTCGTTTCATCCTTATTTCGACTCAGTACGTCAGACGGTTGGTTACAAAAAATATTTCTCTTGTAATATGAAATGAAACACAGCTACAATCTTGTATTAGATGTTCTTAATAAAAGTGGTATAATAAAGAATGTTTGATGCCCGGCAAACTCGCAAAATGAGGCGTTTCATTTGGCGACAAAATGCTTGCTTCATTTCAACGGAATAACTTGACGAATTACGGGTCACTTTGAAAGTGAGCGCGGTTCAGCAAAAGCCTTATTATACATTCTAGCAAGTCTTCACGTTCAAGCCTCTAGAGAGCCATCGTTGGAACACCTCACGTTTTGAGGTCAATGTCGACCGCTTTGTATGCAAAATAAAAGTTGTGCTTTTGCAAACGCCAGACGTTCGACTTGTTTTACAATAACAAAGTAGACGATAGAATAATACTGTTATTATATTATCATAGTTTATTAATTCACGCCGTGTGGTATCCGGCTTAATAGAATAGTACCACCCTCATCTTTTACAGAGGTGTCGTAAAAGGCGACTAAGGTAAGTCGATCCACCGTGTGGTATCCGGTTGAGTAGAATAGAAAACCCTCATTTCTTACCGTGGTGTCGTAAAAGGTGACTAAGGTAAATCGACCAGCCGTGTGGTATCCGGCTGAGTAGAATAGACCAGCCTCATTTCTTACTGAGGTGTCGTAAAAGGTGACTAAGGTAAGTCGACCAGCCGTGTGGTATCCGGTTAAGTAGAATAGACCACCCTCTTTCTTACAGAGGTGTCGTAAAATACGACAAAGGTAAGTTGATGTCAGGCCGGTCGTAAAATACGTAGCCAAATCATGTGACAACATGTTTATTACATGTTCTGCCGACCCCACTTAGAGTGGGATAAGGGCAGGAAGATGATCATACCTTAATTAATTCATAGGTTTAATAAAGGACGTGAGGTATCTGGCTGACTAGAATAGACCACCCCCATTTCTTACAGAGGTGTCGTAAAAGGCGACCGTGTGCTTTTCAAGAGGATCACGGGTTTTATCCCCGGGCAAGCACCTATGAGTTTTTATTAAAACTTACGTGTTTAATTCGCAATATGTCACACGCTTTTGGGTGAAGGAAAACATTGTGAGGAAACTTGCCTATGTCTAGATAATTCTGGGGATATGTATAACCTACCAATCCGCATTGGAGCAGAGTCGTGGGTCTAAGCGTAATTAATCAGCTATCCTTAGATGAATAACTTATTATAAACCTACTCGTTTTTTTTAACCCCGCCACCCAAGAGTCGCGCCCAGCGAGCTGCCGGACGCAGTTCCCGCCGCGATAACGTCGTGTAAAGAGCTCATGAATAAGTGCCCCGGATGGGTTCGAAACTAGTCGGGCTAACTCGATAGAATATGACTGGAGTATAGCTGGTTCTATACATTAACTATAACTTACTCGTTAACCTTTAATATATATTAGAGAGTTAAAGTAAAACTGGAGATATTCTACATAACTGTAATGGCGCTTTTATTACTACCAAAAATTAAAAGGCTATAAAAATGCTGAAATATCTGATAGCCTCGGCGACGGTTCAACCGTTTCGTTGGCGATTTAAGTGCTTTACTGTCTGTAGATATAATAACTTGAACTTTAACAATTTTTATACTTGTTTAAGTTTAATTATTAAAGAACTTTATAACTAATCTTAAAAACTTTTCCTTTTATTAGAATAGCTTCGAGGGGAAGCAGATTATTAACAGTCGTAGTAAAAGTAAGCAATGTTCTTTTCGACATATGCATGCGGTATTAAGAATACTGCATATATCAGGTACGAAAACGGATAGTTTACAACTAACATTACTTTTTTCCTAATCCGCTAGATTATAACAAAATAATATTATTTTTACTTTTAGTCATTTATCATTTACTCTGCAATACAATTAATTACTTTTAGTACCCAAAGCGATAAACGCTTAAAAAAAACAACAATTATTGTATAATTGTTGTTTTTTTAATTCAGTTTGTTAAAGCTAGGGTTATTAACTCCTCGCAAAAGCAAAGTATTAATAGTATTGCAATTTTGATATTTCAATATACGTCACATGCTAACATATTTCAGTAATACCAATCTTAACTAACATCCTCTGTCAACTAAATCTAGGGAAAATAATTTTATATTCAAAAATCATACTTGATGGTTTGAACAAATCATTTAACACATTTAATTTATAAGGTTATACGTGCCGTGTGGTATCCGGCTGAATAGAATAGACCACCCTCTTTCTTACTGCGGTGTCATAAAATACGGCAGAGGTAAGTTGACGTCAGGCAGGCAGCTGGTCGTAAAAACGCAGCCAAATCATGTGACAGCATGTTTATAACATGTGCCGACCCCACTTAGAGTGGGATAAGGGCAGGATGATGAATTTATAAGGCTATACGAATAAAACGAAGTAAATAACTATTAACTTGGAGATATTTTCCCAAAACCCTAAATTCGGTACGGCCACGTCCGTGTTGCAATTTATTACGCTAGCTCGGGAACAGTTGAAATGAAATACTAGCAAAGATGTGACCGAATTTTTTATTTCAAGCGAAGTAGATTATTCAAGAGGTTGAGTGCCTGTTTCATCACTTAGGGATAAGTGGCAGATAGTAATAGACGACTTTAGTAATAGACGTATAAAAAAATCTAAAATTTCCTAGAACAGTTAGGGCCTGTTTCACAAGTAACTGATAAAGTGTGGAATAGTTCCCGACAAATAAACTAAGTGGCAGAATAATGTCTGTAAAAAGAGACTCTAAAAAGTGAAAAATTAAAAAAAATTCGCGGCCATATTGAAATAGGTATTTGCTACGCAGCTGATAAACAATATAACGGCCACATGATCTACCTGTTAACTTATTAAGGACTCTAAGTACTGAATAAGCCTATAGAAACCTGAGAAACGCAAAATTCCGAGATATGTATCAGATATGTTCTGATTAGGGTAACTGGCAGTTTATTGGTAACTTGTGAAACAGACACTTAATCTACATTTTTTCGGATTTTCTACAATAAGCCGTTATTATTATTTACGCCGTGTGGTATCCGGCTGAATAGAATAGTACCACCCTCTTTTCTTACCGAGGTGTCGTGAAAGGCGACTAAGGTAAGACGACCCGCCGTGTGGTATCCGGCTGAGTAGAATAGACCAACCTCATTTCTTACCGAGGTGTCGTAAAAGGCGACTAAGGTAAGTTGACCCACCGTGTAGTATCCGGTTTAGTAGAATAGACCACCCTCTCTTACCGAGGTGTCGTAAAATACGACTAAGGTAAGTTGATGTCAGGCAGGCGGCCGGTCATAAAACGCAGCCAAGTCATATGACAATATGTTTATAACATGTTGTTCCGACCCCACTTAGAGTGGGATAAGGACAGGAGGATGATGAAGCCGTTATTATTATTTACAACTGTATATAATAAACAATTGAAATTAATTTATATGATTTTGAGAAACGTTTTTTTTAACTGACTTGTGAAGAAGATATTTATACAGATCTACACTTTTTTAAAATGAGTTAAACATTGAAGATGGTCATTTACAAAATTAGTTCTGCCTATACAAATTAATATTGTACCATTACCAGACATAAAATTAGTTTAAAGACCGTTTGAATTTGAGATTTACTTGTTTTGATTTTGTGTATCGAGTATAATAAAGGTACATTTTGATTTTGTGTGTCGAGAGTATTTTGGAGGCCAATTTAAAATAAATATTTAAAATTTAGCACATACATATTTAACAGATCTACATGCTAGTACTTATCCCTGAATAAAGCTACTGTAGTCTATGGTTGATGTTCTGTGTCAGTCTGACAAAATATTTTGATGCGTTAATCTATTAAGTAACGGCCTGTTACCATCCCACTGCTGAGAATAGGCCTCTTCTCTCCGTTTTGAGAGAGAAGGATTGGAGCTAAGACCTACCACGCTGCTCCAATGCGGATTGGTAGGTTACACATACCTCCAGAATTCTCTAGAGATATGCAGGTTTCCTCACGATGTTTTCCTTCACCGAAAAGCGTGTGATAAATTGCAATTATCAATTAGACACATAAGTTTTAAGAGAAAAACTCATTGGTGTCTGCCCGGGTTCGAACCCGTGATCGTCTCTAGAGATTCACACGGTCGCACCGCTGGGCCATCACAGCTTTTTTGTTAATCTATTACAGGGAATATATTTCCATTTTATAAAAGGATGTTAGGCAAGGATCTAACGACAACAAAGATGTTTTCGTTCCAAAGTTAACTTGAATTGGAAGTGATTGTGAGTTCAATAAAAGTAATTGTAAGAATTGAAAGTGTTTTTCTCCAAAATCTTCTGGCCTCGTTTTACATATAGAGACAGCGTGATAAAGTAAACCCATTCAAAATTCATATCCCTTTATTTACCCTCTTTTTCACTTAGGTCTGGTCAGGTAAAAAGGGCTGATGGAGCTCCATTATAACGGAACAAAACGACCATTTCATTCCGGATTGGTTCCCGGGCGGTCTCGTAAAAAGTGTGATAAGAAAGGACGCATTAAGGTCGCGCCGAATATTTCAACAATTGTAAATGTTTGCTTAAAATAATAACTTTTAATAATAATGAGTACCAACGATAAACGCGTGCTGGAATGTTCCTAACTTAATTTTATATAGTATATTATAGTATATATATAGTATATAGCTTTGCGATTTTGTCGTGGAGTCTATCTCCTGACGACGCATCGGTTACGGCGCGAAACAATTGTTGAGTTTGTGGTGGTGAATGTGTGCAGTGCTTGTGTATTGTTGTTTCATCGGTGTTGGGTAGTGCATGAGTTCTTACAAATAACGAATAATACACTCTACGTTTAGCATTACATATATTTCCTTTTATCGCGGATTGTAGCAAAATAATATTCTCATTACTTTTTTAATATTCTTATTACTTTAGTATATATATGTCACGTCCGCCGTGTTGTATCCGATTGAGTAGAATATACCACCCTCTTTCTTACCGAGGTGTTGTAAAAGGCGACTGAGGTAAGTTGATCTGTCGTGTGGTATAATTATCCTAACCTACTAATATTATAAATGCGAAAGTTTGTGAGTATGGAAGTATGTTTGTTACTCTGTTACGGTCAACCGAACCAATATCGATGAAATTTGGCACAATTATTCCTTATACACCGGAGTAAAATATAGGCTATAGAAATCCGGTTAATTCTACAGGAATAGGATGACGCCAAAAAGCGCCATCTATTATCTACCTATTACGCGACAACAGGTCATGCGAACGAAGTCGCGGGTAAAAGCTAGTAGACTTATAAAAATATTACACAATGATTTCTACGCGGGCGAAGCCACTGTCACAACTAGTATAAAATATAAGTAATAACGTAATAAAATTTGCTATATGAACTTTACATCTTACATTTGAGTAATGTATTGCCAAATTGCCTTCGATTAGATTGCTTACAAGCCGCAACAAATAAAAGCGATATCGCAGCCTGATCGCAAACAATCACAAATGAAATCTCGAATAGAATGAACAAAAACAAAGCTGTTTTTTGTTCCGAAATCACAGACACTATATTCCATCCGGGGCCTCGTGATTCAGTGTCCTAAAATGAAAAATGACGTTGTTTTGACGTCTCGCATTCAAATCTCATGGACTGAGAAATAAGGAATTACGCGTTATGAATGGTAATGTACCTTTCGGTCTGATTGTACGGTATTGCAGAACGGTACCAGGGAAGGTTTGGCACGCAGATGTATACAATTGGATGGTACAACCTGATACCGACTAACCGTTTATTTACTCGTAGGTAAATTTAAAAAAAGCTTTTGGTGAATTGCTGTTTTCTCGAACTATGTGAAAATGATGTAAGTATTGTATGGTGTACGCAACATTTTTACTAAACTAAAAAGATACTTTGCGGAAGAAGTCTACAATACAAAAGAAAAAGAAGTTTATTTTGCTATAATCTGCGTTTATATTCCTAATCTCGGATTTTAGCAAAATTCTGCTAAAAATAACTAAACTACTATAATTACTTTTCTATACAATTTGGTATTGGTTTAGTTTAACATTATTTCATAAATTTACTGGCCCGTCGGCGCGCAGTTGGTAGTGACCCTGCTTTGAGCTCCGCGGGTCGGGGGTTTAATTCCCGGCGAGGGCCAACATTTTCATAAATAATTTGTTGGTTCTTTGAGCCTGGGTATACATTTGTATTTAAGTATGTCTTTACCAGTTGTCTGATATCCATAACTCAAGTATTAAATTGCTTACTTTGGGTTTACTTATCGAGGAAAGCTATATAAGATCGCGCTAAGATGAATATGGGAGGAGCAGCAATAAAAAAATATTTCGAAAACGGCAAACTTTAAAGCTTTCCTTGCGTGCTCTAACTAAACGGTGACAGTTATTAAAAAAATCATGTATTACAAAATTGTTCCCCTCTAAAAGTTCTAATAAAAGTCCGCGACAGCATATATCTAGCTTTTAAGGTTAACCCATTTTAACCATTTTTGTGGTTATGAAAATACTATATTGCGGTTTTAATCTTTCCATGCGGGCTGAATGCTAATTTAATATAAAAATTCAATAACATTAGGTATTTTCTTGTTAACAAAGAATTAGAGGTTCTGAATTTTTAAACTCACATTCATTCGTAAAGGTAAAGGCCAACGAAACAGTGCATTACGAAACAATGTGTTATGTTATGATAAAAAAAGATTTCAGCGTATTAAGTATTCTGTTGTACGAAATCAATTATTATTAGTTTAAATAATACATTAACGGACATTATGTTTAATTAAAGCAATAACTTCTTTTGTTTACAGATGGCATGGTATTTAATAGGAAAGGTGTTATATAAAAGCGAATGAGTTAAGTCCATTGTTTGAACCAACCCGTAAATGTTATTCATATACCTAAATAGCTTAGCTTAATGAACACATTGCTTTATGACATACATTTGATTTACTACTTTAATTTCATATCTAAACAGTCTCCCGATTTTAACTTACATTGTTTCATTTTAACGGTTTAAAAATTATTTATTTGTCTGTTTTTGTTATTAGTGTAATATCATTATCAATAAGTGTTATATCTTTATAATATGGTTGTTTTTACGAATTCAATTTGTTTTATTCTATCACAAAAAATATTTAATTAAAAAAATTTAAAAAATAATTTTAGTGCTCAATTGAACACTTATTATGGGGAGAAGCTTACAAAAGTGTTTAGTATCAACGAACTTTATTTCAAACTAGCTGTGCCCGCAGCATCGCCTAAACCTTTGGGAATTCTAGAATAAAAAGGTCGCAACCTACCCTATCTATCCTCTATTGAATGTCCCATGAAAATCTTTCATATCTTTTAATAAAAACTGTACAAAAATCCGCTTATTACATTTTCAGAAAATCGACCATATACATAAAGCTTTTGGTGTTTTTGTTTTATTATATGTATAGATAAATAGAACAAGTAATCAGCATAGGAAGTCTTCAGGTTAAGATGTACTTATAAAATACAAAAAAAAAATTTTGGACAATTTTTTGTATACGAAAATTTCTTTTTAATCATCATCATCATTCTCCTGCCCTTATCCCTATAAGTGGGGTCGGCGCAACAAGTTATAAACATGCTGTCACATGATTTGACTGCGGTTTTACGACCGGCCGATTGCCTGACGTCAACTTACCTTAGTCCTATTTTACGACACCTCGGTAAGAAAGAGGGTGGTCTATTCTACTAAACCGGATACCACACGGTGGGTCAACTTACCTTAGTCGCCTTTTACGACACCTCGGTAAGAAATGAGGGTGGTACTATTCTATTTAGCCGGATACCACACGGCGTGAAAATTTCTTTTTCATATCAAATAAATTAGTTGCAAACTACATCGTAATACTCTTTAACAACGCATATTTGACAATAAATATCTCGATACTTAAAATTTAAATTACTTCACATAATGAAAATAGTCTTCATTTGTTATAGTGGTCAGTAGAACACGTATTTTATATGAAGCACAATAATTTATGTCAACGCGTGAGCATAAATTCTATTCATATAAATAGGCTAAAAATGCGAAAGATATCTGCAACGCACACATGCTTACAATTAAGAGTTATTTTAAATATGTCAAGAGTTTATTTGTATGCGAAAATTTGACATCAATATTTAAAATAAATCTGGATATTTAATAGTGAAGATACATTGTATCACCGAACGCGTCAACGCCATACGTATTGGCTTTAACGGTCTTAATGAGCGAGCTATATGCACTACTAATTAAAATAGTCACTAATGTATTTGTAGCGTTTAAAATTTCTTCTCACTAATTTAAGAGAGAGTGAAGAAAATAAATGACCGTAAAATTACTTGTACAAATGTATCTGCTATTTTTATAAATTTTAATGGCAATAGTGACGCAAAATGAAAAGAAGAATGAAATAAATGAAAGAATATTTATACTACATGTGACCACGGTGGCGCTCGCGTGGAATTCATGTGACAGGTTTTCGCGTTTTTTATTTCTAATCTGTGTTAATCTATCTACTTTTAGACTAAAAAGTTTGGCTGCTCCACAATTTTTTTTATCTTGCAGTGAAAGTTCCATCAATTCGGTTAAGCCGTTCCGTAGTTACGTAATCGTATTTGAAACCAATGTGAATTTTATAGAAAACTAGCGGCCTGCCCCTGCTTCGCACGGGTATAAAATATATATCCCATGTCCGTCAGTCTAAAAAAAATGATTAAAATTGATCCAGTTGTTTTGATTTATTCATTACTGCCCGTGGCCGTAGCGTTAAATTTGGAGAAAAACAATTTCCTTTCCCTGTACCAAGAAGATTTCCTGCTATCTTTGGAATATCTAAATTCATATAGTACATTATTACTTATTTACTTTTATATTTTCCCTATGTATTTTATTTTTACAATTAATTACAGAAAGTCTTTAAACAAACTCTTGAAAGAGCGACATCGCTGTAAATTCGAAGTGCTTATAGGTCTAAGCGCGGCCTCCTCGCGGGATTTTAAATCTGTAATATCTCCGAAAATGTTCACTTAAATTACATGCTGTAAACGGCAATATTGATCTATATTAAATCAACAATTTATTTAAGGTACTCAATTGGATAAGGATTAATGCTGTATTGTATAAAAATTGCTTTGAACAAAAAGCATCATTTTTTTCGTAAAAAGTAAATGAAAATAACTGCTATTGTGGGTTATCCATAAGAGATAGATATATACCATCGCGGACTTTTCTATAGACCTTTTTAAGGTGTACAAATACTTAGTACATCATTTTGATAAATCTCGTAGGGTTTAGCCTGCGTTTGCAATGTAAGCGTAATTATTTGCAGAAACCTCAACAATTACATTATTTCTCTCCTTCGTATTGAATGTTATTATACGTACAAACCTTCCTCTGGAATCACTCTATCTATTAAAAAAAAACCGCATTAAAAAATCGGTTGCGTAGTTTTAAAGTTTTATGCGTACATACGGAAATATGGACTTTGTTTTATAATATGTAGTGATTTATACTGTATACAATGATCATTCTCCTGCTCTTATCCCACTCTAAGAGGAGTCGGCACAACATATTATAAACATGTTGTCACTTGATTTAGCTACATATTTTACGACCAGTCGCCTGCCTGACGTCAACTTAACTTACTATCGTGGATTATAGCAAAAATTTTGTATTATGGACCTTCGCAAAGTAACATCTATAACTTACAAAAGCAAATGACAAACAAAGAATAAAAAGAATGTTAGTTGATAAAAATGAGGTAACGCAGCCGTATGCTAATCAGCAATTTAGTATGAATCTGATACATTCTTAGTACTGTGTATAGCTAGATATGCGGAATTGTGAATCTGCTGGTATCGTAGGTAGCTTTTTCCTGGAATGACCATGTGCCCATGAATATGCGAATGTAACACGATCACTAAGTGAGATTGTAGAACGCTGAATCTCCGTTATTTTGTGAACTTCATGCGAAGGGGTTTCTGGGAGATAACTGTATAACATCCCGCTAAACAAAAGATTGATAAGAAACTACAACTCAAATTCTTTATGTGTACTGCGTTAGTTTGTGTTAGACTTTGTTTTGATCATCACAGTTGTAAAGAAATTAGGAATTATAAAGGAAAAAGCAATTACAAAGAATTAGGTGAAACTGTCTTAAAACTTAAAACAGCTAAGCTTTCAATCTCAAAACCTACATATTTAAACTCGTTACACTAATGTGCGCCTCGTGTGATCATAAAATCCCTGATTTTTGTATAAATTAATTTAGTTTTCCACAAGTATGATTTTGATTACCTTTTTCGATCGTTTCGTTCTTTTATTTTAGTTTAGTTTATCCATATTCAAATAATATGTATTGTGGCTAAAAATATTGCTTACATGGTAAAATAAAAATTTCGTTTCCAAGTTTACTACATTAACATCCATCGAAAGCTGTGCAAATAACAATTTCGAGGTGAAATAAAATGTTTGAGAGTTGTACTCTATTAATCATCTTTTATGACGTTCGAAAAGTAACAACTTTCTTTTGGATCAAATTATTGTAATGGTTGGAAAGTTCGTTTCTCAACATTATTACTAATTATCCGAATATCGTTATGCAGAAGGAGATCCTATTTGACATTGGTTAACTTTGTTTTGATTAAAACATCTATTTTTTTATTTTTACTTATAAAATGACAAAATAAACTTATGTATGCCTTTAGAGTGAGGGTATTACATAAACATCGACTCCTCTGCTCATATGAGTGTTGAAGGATTTCATTTATCCTTATCGAGATGCACAGGTTCCGTAGAAAGATCTGTTACTATTGCCCTTCTCTCTTTTTGGAGAGATGGATCAGAGCTTAGTGTCACCACGTATCTCCAACGTGGATAAGCAGGTGTCACTTTATGAATGTACAGGCTTCTTCCCGATATTTCCCTTCACCATCTTTAATTGTAAATTTTAATTTAGCATATATTGGATGTATGGTCGACACGTCTGGTCGCAATGTATATATCCAATATTGTATAAGCTCCCTAACGAAGGGAATAAGCGGCTAAGCGACTAAACTTGTCTCACATCGCGTTAGGTATTTATAGCCCTGGAATGCTTCGCCCACCAGCAATAATATCGCCACTGTCAAGTTCATTACTCACTCATCCTGCTATTCTGATCCTTGCACCATCGATTGTCCTTATTGCTTTATGCATAAAGGCGATTTTCCACCTTTGTTCTTGCTATTATTATGTTGACAGGTTGGATCTCTTACTTTTTTGTTTGTATTTGGACTCTATATCTAATTTACTTTATTATACATAAAGGAGGTGTCGTAAAAGGCGACTAAGGTAACTCGACCCGCCGTGTGGTATCCGGCTGAGTAGAATAGTACCACCCTCATTTCTTACCGAGGTGTCGTAAAAGGCGACTAAGGTAAGTTGACCCACCGTGTGGTATCCGGTTTAGTAGAATAGACCACCCTCCTTCTTACCGAGGTGTCGTAAAATACGACTGAGGTGAGTTGACGTCAGGCAGGCGGCCGGTCGTAAAAACGCAGCCAAATCATGTTACAGCATGTTTATAACATGTTGTGCCGACCCCACTTAGAGTGGGATAAGGGCAGGAGGATATATATATACATAAAGTATGCTATGTGTGGATAAGTGAAGTGTATTATAGTTGGATGGAGTGTATATAATAAAATATATATAAATACGGTGTATTTTACTCTAATGTTTAAAAACTACTAACTTACTAAAAGAATGAACAACGACATACGCAAAATTCAAAAGTAAACACTTAAAATGTTTCTCCCCAGAGTGCGGCAACACTTCTTCCTTTTCTCTCTCTCAAACTATAAAGTTGTATAGTTCTTAATTTTAGTAAGATGGTGACATTAGAAATTTGTTAGAAAATAAATAGTTCAACAGCGCATTAAGATTAATGATCAAATGAATTAATTTGTTTCAGCATCGTCGGAAGCATTGTCAGGTTGATTGATTTATACTTGGTGTAGTTAACATACTTATACGTGCACAAATATTGCTGCCAATTGTTCTGAGAAACATCGTTTAAAGTAACAGAAGTTGCTTAATCAAGGCTTTTGATATGGGCCTTTGACAATATGATTGATGCGTTATCGCATGACAAGACGATACTTACGAATTAGTAAATATACTTCCTTATGATTTATTTTTAGTCATAGCGTAACCTAAACTGACATAAAGTAGCGGTCTTTTCCTATCCTACCGCTGGGCATATGCCTCCTATGTCCATTTTCGAAGAGAACGGTTGGAGCTAAGACCTACTACGCTGGTCCGTAAATCCGGACAAGCAACCAGTTTTTCCTGTTAAAACTTATTTTTCTTATTGATATTTGAAATTTATCAAAACCTTTTGGATGAATCTAAATATCGTAAGGAAAACTGTATATATACAGAAAATTCTAGGGATATGTGTAACCTAGCAATCCGCATTAGAGAAGCGTGGTTTGTCTTAGCTAAAACCTTTCTCTCCAATAATGGAGAGAGGAGACCTATGCCCAGCAGTAGGATTAATAGAGGCCGTAACTGTATCATTATTTTGTATTAACTCAATTAAATATTAAAGATATAGCAACTGTGATAAAAAATCTGTGATAAAATAAAAAAAATGCGATCGAGACATATAAATGCGTCATAATTCCTGCTGACTATAAATACCAATCGCTGTGGGCATAAGCCCCCTACGTCTCGCCTCTCAACTCTATAAACAATATTGTATTATTGTTCGACTATATACGAATCCATATAGTATACAGTTTGAAAGCATCACACGAGTCATGATAATGGATATTGCATGTTAGCAAAAATTGTTTAGTCTACATTAAATCCCCCAATTTAAAACAGATAAAAAATCGTGCGCAAAATTTTGCGCACAGTACGAACTAGAACTAAACAATTAAAGTGTGACAAAAATGTTTGAGTGTTTTCTTTCGTTTTTTGATTGTGTGATTTATAGAATTAGGCGTTACTTTGTAGTTTCCATAAAACTAAAGTAATACTAAAATTATTTTGGTATAATTCGCGATAAAATAAATAGAAAATCTATATAATGCTAAATGTAGTGTGGACTATTTGTCATCTTACCTATATACATGCAGGATTCGTAAAAACACATGTATCGGGTAAACGGATAGACCATTTAAATTCAAATTCAAAATATTTTTTATTAAAGTGGACTGTTTTCAGTACTTTCGAATCGTCAAATGTTTTTAAAGAAGCTACCACTGATTCGGAAGTTTGCTCCTACTAAGAAGAACCAGAAAGAAACTTGGGAAACTAGGCGGCTAATCTTTTCAACTAAAAATAATTACAATTTTATTAATGATTACATATATATCTACCGCCGTGTGGTATCCGGCTGAGTAGAATAGACCACCCTCATTTCTGACCGAGGTGTCATAAAAGGCGACTAAGGTAAGTCGACCCGCCGTGTGGTATCCGGCTGAGTAGAATAGACCACCCTCTTTCTTACCGAGGTGTCGTAAAAGGCGACTAAGGTAAGTTGACCCACCGTGTGGTATCCGGTTGAGTAAAATAGACCACCCTCTTTCTTACCGAGGAGTCGTAAAATACGACTAAGGTATGTTGACGTCAGGCAGGCGGCCGGTCGTAAAATACGTAGCCAAATCATATGACAACATGTTTGTAACATGTTGTGCCGACCCCACTTAGAGTGGGATAAGGGCAGGAGGAGGATGAGGATGAGATTACATATATATCTACTTACTGTAAAGCGTAATTATTACTGGTAATTACTTAGCATTTATTCAAGAATTTGTTTTTTTTTTTTGTTAATTTCTTACCATTGCATTTGAATGTATTTATATGGCGCGGGGCGAAAAAGTTTAGTTCGTGTAGAGTCTATTTACGAATTAACACCTGTGCAGCGTGTCCAACGTTGGGAAACACCGATTTATATAATTGACTGATACTTAATAAAATAATAGGCTATAAGTATTTTTATAAAAAAAATGAATATAAATCGGTCTAAGACAAATTATACAATATCAACGACGGAGGTGAAGTGGCGTGACGTGATTCGCTCCGATTCCTTCGTCAGGACGCGGAATTTGAATACGTTCTTTCTCGATTATACGTCCAATACTTATTTTATTTATATGTGATTATTTTAAGAATTAAATTTACTAGTTGTATGAATGAATATAGAATTCCTTGAAACAGAATTATGATTATGTTTGACGTTCAGTAAACTATATGTACCTATTTGTTTAACATATCCACCTATCCGAAGAATAAAGTTATTTGTATATATATATACATATAGGCATAGGAAATGTGACTTTATTTTTCAGATAGGGCGGGATGTATGTTAATTTCAAAGGCAATTAATATTATTCGCTTCCGCCGTGTGGTATCCGGCTTATTCAGCCGGATAAGAAATGATGGTAGTCTATTCTATTGAATAGATCACCCTCATTTCTTACCTTCTTAAAAGGCGACCATGTTAAATTGACTCGCCGTGTGGTATCCAGCTGAGTAGAATAGACCAACCTCATACCAACGTGTCGTAAGAAGCGACTAAGGTAAGTTGACGTCAGGCAGACGACCGGTCGTAAAATAACAAACCAAAACATTTACCAACAGTTTAAAAAGTGTTGTGCCAACCCAACTTAGAGTGGGATAAGGGCAGGAGCATGATATAAACTAATATTATTCGCTTTTCAATTCAACCACGGACTTTAAACATAAACAGTACAGCACAAACAATAAAGCATTATAAATTATAAATATCAATTACACATCGAAGTAAGCTTTACTAATATTATAAATGCGAAAGTTTGTGAGTATGGATTTATGTTTGTTACTCTTTCAGGGCGAATCGAATGAACCAATATCGATGAAATTTGGCACAGTTATTCCTTATAAACCGGAATAACTTATAGGCTATAGAAATCCTGTTAATTCTACAGGAATAAGATGACATTGAAAAGCGCCTATTATCGACCTATCATGCGAACGAAGTCGCGTGTAAAAGCTAGTAATTCATAAATGCCTGATAAAAATATGAAATTTCGAATCTCTGTAAACCAGCATCATTTGACAAAATATAATGTTCGCTCTCAATACATAATGTATTCGGTAGAACTTTGCTGGAATATCCATCATTATCGAAATATTGGCCGAAACTTATACCGATGGGAATAAACTCTAGGATCGCAAAAGGTTTGACATTCGTATATATTATGAATAATTTTGCTTCCCGCTCCATGAATATTTTTATTTGGGACAATCGAATGTGCTAGTGAAAAGATAATATTCATATTTGTTTATTTATATTTATATTTTTTTTGGGAACAAACAAATCATCATTCTCCTGCCCTTATTACGTTCTAAGTGGGGTCGACACAACATGATATAAACATGTTGTCACATGTTACATTTCTTTCGACTGGACCGATTTTTATGGAACTTTCTTCAGAAGATAGAGGAGGTTGTGGACCTACATATAGGCTTTTATGCTAGCATTCCCGCGGAGTCGGGGCTCGTGCGGCAAAAACTTTATGTCACACTGATTTTAATGGCGGCGAAGTTGCGGTCACAGCTTGTTTTAGATAAATTTGATTTTATCAATATGGTCAATCGAAAAAAATATTAGCACAATCAATTGGCGAGTTTAGACATTTCATTCTACCGGCATACCTTTACTCATCTTTCGTTGCCAAATATTAACGTTGCATAATTGAATCACTGCCGAATTATAAGTATAAGATAAGTCGTTTGTGGGTTATAAGTCGTTTGTGGGTTTGGGTATAAGATTCTATAAAAAAATTCCACAGTCAATTTTAACTTTGCCATTACAGCAGTTTAAAAACACTATTAAGGAGAGGCTGATACAGAAAGCCTACTATACTGTTGAGGATTATTTAGACGATAAAAATGCGTGGATATAAATATTGTTCGACCCTGTACAAGATAGAAACATTAAATGTAACTAGCATTAAGAATTGTATTTTTTAAAAAGAGCAACCGCCGAGTTTCTTGCTGGCTCTTCTCGGTAGGAACAGCTTTCCGAACCAGCAGTAGAGTTGACGATTCAAAAGCGCTTGTTTACAAGTTTATTTGAATAAAGAATATTTTGAATTTGAATTTGAATTCATATACAGCAATGTTCTTTTATCGTGACAAAATATAACGTTTTATATTATACTTCACATTTAGAAAACTTATTTATATTACGTATATATTGATAAAACAAATAATAATATGAAGTGCCAAGTTCTTTATTAGTCCCTCGGAGACCGAGGCTTACTCGGTAATTTTTTTTAAAGATATAAAAATTATTAAGAAAAAATAAAAAAGAAAGAAGGCGCTGATGATATGTGGGATTCGAACTCGGGTTGCGAACATTATTATACTGCGCGATTAAAGATATATTAACAAAGTTAACTCATTTCAATATTAAAGATATATTTATTACATAAACACTTTAAAATAATTAATAGTTGATACTGCCTAACTTAAATAAGCTTAATAATTGGTTTTATATCAGTGATAATAAAACCAATTATGGTACAAATCTTTAAATATTCCGCTTATAAAAAAAATACGACATAATTAATATTAAAGACGCAAATATTTGAGAATATTAATAAGTGCAAAGTACATATTCTGTTTATCTTATCACTATGGAATTCATAATATGCACTTAGCTCACATTAATTCTTATCTACTTCACAGTATGCACTTCGTAGTTATAAGTAAAAAATCTGTGCCACGAGCAAACATAAACGGTAAACATCTAATGATACAGAAAATCACTTCCTTTAATCATATAAAGTTAACAGAATAATACTCATTGACATCGAGAAAACGATATCGTCCATAAATAATGCCTTATTATCGAAGCAATTTTAAAGAATACAGAATTAGTCCTTATCAAATTTAGTACCTTAAATACTAATATAAAATATAATAAATGAATAATATAAATACTTTAAATACATTGTTGATTTAATAAAGATCAATATGGCCGTTTACTGCATATAATTTAAATGAACTGTTTCGCTATAACACGGTTCGTAAATTGCTGCGAACTCTTCTTCTACACGTCTTCCTGTAACACGGTTTTGAAATAACATCATACATTCTCCTGCCCTTATCCCACACTAAGTGGGGTCGGCACAACATGTTATAAACATGTTGTCAAATGATTTGGCTAGGTATTTTACGACCGGCCGCCTGCCTGACGTCAAGTTATCTTAGTCGCCTTTTGCGACACCTCGGTAAGGAATGAGGGTAGTCTATTCTACTCAACCGGATGCCACAAGGTTAACTAACTTGATAAGAAAACTACAAATACTTTGTACTTACAACAGTGTATGTATATTTCTATATTTGCGGCAAGGCTTGCTATTCTAAAGATTTGCGAAAATGTAAGTACTCGTATGTTAACCCTTAATTATACTTTTAGCCAAATCTTTTTATAAGCAAATAGGAGTTGATAGGCTGGATGCGCATTAGTTATTAGCTTTTTCAATAAAAATTAAGTTGTCCTATGTCAAATTAAAATCAATCAATTTATTTAAATTAATTTTCGAACGTATTTATTTATGTAGCAAAAAATACTTTAGGTCTTTTCTAGGAACTTGACTACCGTGTTCTATGAGGGTATATACTTGTATTAAATATTCTCGGATTCGAAATCACTTTAAGTAACACTAATATACCATATGCTATAAGCGCATTGTCGTAAAGGCACTTTCTACTTGCATGTTTTATAAAGCAAAGTATCTTATCGCTGTACTACTGCGCTTCAAGTGCTGATAATGACAATATTGATACAACTAATATGTTTGTTTTGGTAATCATAATGATACCGCTTCATGCTCTTACTATAAAAGAATAGCTAAATGTATTATATGAAAAACGCATATATCAGATTTTATGTCTATTACATTATTAAAAAAATTAAATATTTATTTATAGGCTAATGGCTGGTTATTAAAGTTTGTTAAGATTTCTCACTATTTTACATAAATTCAAAATCAAAATATTCTTTATTCAGATAAATTTGTTAACAAGTGCTTTTGAATCGTAAACTCTCCTGCTGATTCGGAATATAGGGCTATATAATATAACACACATGTGTTTTAATAAATAACGATATCAATTTTGGAAAGTATTGTCGAATTTTGAAAATATATGCTTTTTGATGTTTTTCTACGTCAAAATCTATATAATGCTCAATTCAAACCGTATTTTTCAGTTATGTATTATATATACATTTTTTTTTATTAGGTCATCAACAATATATACATTAAATACGTGTTCAAAAGATACATGGTACATTAAAAATAGAAACTAAATGCTATATTAATTAAAGATGTCTACAACGTTTACAATAATAACAAGCATCCATATCAATCTAGTCAAAGTTTTAACTTTCTCCCGAGTGTTTTAAAAAAGAAACTAAAATTTCTTAATATTTATTTATTGAACACTTTTACATAAAAATTATACACTATCTTACTGCACTATATACTACCTAACTATTCTATCTACTACCAGGTCTTGTCTGGTAGGAGCCGAGTTATGGACTGACTCTTTGCTCCAGCGACCATCGGGTGATCAATGCAGGTGGTCGCTCATTCCCAAAAACTGATTAAGCATTTCTCACGCTTTGCCACCGCTTATTGGAATCCAATTATTTAGCAAATACCACCCTGCAAGGCATGGAATCGACATCCATAACTAGGTAGAAAAAGCAAAAGAAGTTAAATAACAAAAAGCAAAAACTAGTGACAATAACACAAATTATGTAAACTAGGTTTTATTTAAAAGTTTTCGAAGGGATTTTCTAAACTTTTATTCGGAATCGTACATTATATCTAACATATTACCTTTAGATAGATAACTTATTATATTGACGCATAAGTCTATTTAAGGGAGAGTTTTGTCCTAGATTTGTCTTTGAAGGCCATTCCACGAACAACTTCCGTATTTGAGCACGAGGTTGTCGATTTGGTATTGCAAAGTTAATTTGCTTTAATATATATACATACGAGTCGAAAAAAAACTCATCTACATGTATAATCAAACATATACATGTAGATCGCAAACAGGACGTTGTTTGACATCTTATTTTACTATAGTTCGTTTTGCCACAGCTGTCTTTTAATTAATAATGGTGTTGATTGCAGGATAAAAATAGCCTAGCCCTAACCACTGCTATCGAATTAAGCTGTAAGCTGACCAAAGGTTTCGAAACGTTCGGATAAACAGTCAATAACCTTATCAAAGAAAGTCCTCATATTAAGGTCCATAAAAGTAGTCATTTTTTTAGTCGGAGTTGTAAAATATTGGCACGCGGTCTATACAGTAGTCCTTCGACCATCTTTTAATGGTCTAAGGAATACTGTCTTTAAGACATTTTAGCCTAGTTTCTTTTGACAACCGATACAACTGTAAAATGTCATGAATTCAACTGACTGTATTCAACTCAAAACTACACAGTATTACAATGTCGGTAATTTGTAAAGTTTGCTATTGAAATAAATTTGTACATTTTAAAGTTATAGAAGTTAGCTTCCCTTTTTGGACACAAAGAAAGATCACTTAGGGTTGACGCCCCAGTTCTATAATCGTAACACCTGTCGTAGTAACGAATCCTTATTAAAAGGTTGTTAAAACATTGAATAAACGCAACAAGGCTATATATATCCGTCCCCTTCTATTACAATCTACCCTTAGAAGAAAGAGTCTAAGAGTCATACGATACACTACCGGTAGACGCTAGCCATTTTCCACGTACTCCGTTCATTATCGGTGTTATAACTCTTTTATTTTTTATTTATTTAAATTCATAACGTCGTGAAAGGTTATATATGTTAACAAGCGGCCCGCTCCGACTTCGCACGGGTATAAAATATATAGCCTATGTCACTCAGTGAAAACAATGATTCAAATTTATCCAGTAGTTTTGATTGAAGCACGCGTTAAATTTGGAGTAAAACAATTCCCCTTTCCCTATACCATGAACATTTCCTGCTATCTTTGGAATATCTAAATTCATATACTACATTTACTTATATACATATAAACCTTCCTCTTCGATCACTCTATCTATTAAAAAAACCGCATCATAATCTGTTGCGTAGTTTTAGAGATTTAAGCATACATAGGGACAGACAGAGAAAGTGACTTTGTTTTATACTATGTAGTGATAATTGGTAATGTATTGACATTACCAAGGTTGAACTGTGCATCTCAAACCAATCTGAGTCAATAAAACTTTTCTTTTCTGTCATTTCAGTTCAAGTCAGGGTTTCGATTGAATTAAGACTGTCTTTCTTCTCTTATATTTCCACAAAGCTATTAGACTGCAGCACAACAAAAAGCAAGCTTAGAAATATAGTACAGGTACAGAGGAAAGCTAATTGCAGTTTATTTTAAAAGAAAAAACGTTCTGCTAAACCTTTAAACATCCCATATTTAGCAGCAAACCTGACTATCAATGTGTACATGTATTATGGATATAAACGGATTTTCAGCTCAAGATGAGATGATGATTTTGTAATTTGTTCGTAATTATGTTAAAAAATGGTTATTCAAACCGTTGCACGTAAAAATAACCAAACGCGCAACTTACCACGTGACCTAATTTTGAAAAGCTTGTCAAATACTTGAACATGAACAAAAAATATATATTACCGCATTTCGTGACTTGTAATTATATACCGTTCCTAAGTATACCACTTATCATAATTCGTCAGCCTACTAGAAATTATTTTTGATGTTATTTTATTTTTGAAGGGATCTTTATTTGTTCATTAAAACAAGGCAGGCTAAAATTTGTGTCAGCTCTTAAACTTTTAACCGATATTCATTGTTTAACAAATGATGGTTTTTACGGGGGTTCTTTTGTAAGAAAGCTTAACATTTGTATTTTTCATCTATATATTTTAGTCTCTATATATTTTATATCTATATATTAATCTAACATTAGTGTTCTTCTCTAGTATAAACAATCCCACCTGTGTACTTCAGTTAATGCTTGACACTTAATAAGTCACCTAATTACTTTATTTTCGACTTAAATATTTTTTCTACGAACTATGTAACTCGCGAAACCCTGGATTCCAAAAAAAAAAAGAAATAACAATATCATCATTCTCCCTTCTCACACTCCAAATGGGGTCTGCATATGTTATAAACATGTTGTAACATGATCTGGGTAGGTATTTTACATTCGGCCGCCTGTCTACATCAACTTACCTTCGCCTTTCACGACACCTCGGTAAGAAAGAGGGCGGTCTATTCTAGTAGTGAGTAGCTCAGCCGGATACCACACGGCGGGTCAACTTACCTTATTCGCCTTTTACGACACCTCGCTAAGGAATGTAAGCGGTCTATTCTACTCAGCACACGGCTAGCACGGATAGCACACGGCAATTTTAAGAAAGGAAGAGAATAAAAATCCTAAATAAATAATTATCCCTGGCACATTCAGTTTGTTAAAAGCTTCAACGCTCAGCAACTCTGATTATTTGCTGTGACAACAGAATTCACTTTAAATATAAGTTCCTCTGGCGTATAAATAACCTGAATTTTGAAATTCAGTAAGCAATACTTTTTCGAGAATGTTGCCAGTATTTTCACTGCACTTATTGAAAGTGCAGTGCTCGCGCCACTCCGATATAACAAGGGCTCTTCGCTGCAGATCCGGGGACTTTATATCATCTTAATGGCAGCTTTTCAACTTTTTATTGTTATAATTGCGGCCCTGAAACCGAAACGCAATTAGAGTTGAAGTCATATCCTTATCTCAGAATACTTTTTAATATTAGTGTTTCGCTATAAAAATTATTTTGAATACTTCTGCAGCTTATTGAAAGTACTGTTTATTGAAATGAAAAATTATTTCATTTGTTTCTAAATATATTTTTTGGTACACAAGAAAATTTGTAGGTATCCTTGTTTTATTTTTATCTAGTTGAATGTACTCTAAAAGTCATCATCATCTTCCTGCCCTTATCCCACTCTAAGTGGGATCGGCACAACATATTATAAACATGTTGTCACATGATTTGGCTACGTATTTTACGACCGGCCGCCTGCCTGACGTCAACTTATCTTAGTCGTATTTTACGGCACCTCGATAAGAAAGAGGGTGGTCTATTCTACTTAAACGGATACCACACGGTGAGTCACTTACCTTAGTCGCCTTTTACGACACCTCGATAAGAAAAGAGGGTGGTACTATTCTATTCAGCCGGATACGACACGGCGGAATATACTCTAAAAGTGATGTAATCGCTTATTATTTCAGGAATTTATTCCAGACCTCTAGATTTAATACAACTGTCAAATACAGTATAAGTGGTGTATTATTGTAAATATACATACAAATGAGTAGTTACATTAGTACAATAGTATTCCTTTGTATTTATGTATTACTATTGAATTATTGATAACAAATAGTACAAATGGCTAGTTCATTTGCATGGAGTTCGCTTGGGTGTTAAATGTTAATACACCCTCCATTATATCCTATTTTAAAGTTTTTTTTATTATCCAAGAAAAAGGGTGAATTTTTCTATTCTATATGTTAGTCTGGTATATAAGCTTCCATTGTAAAAAACTTTATCAATATCGGTCCAGCGATTTATGGGTGAAAGCGTAAGATTAGACATTCAATAATTAATAGAATTAGGCTTTACTTTTCGGAGATCCATCATAAAAAAGTAATAATAAAATTATTTTTCTATAATACGCGGTGAAGTAAAATTAAAAATATATATAATGCTAAATGATACATTTAGCATTATATATATTTTCTATTTTACGTCATCGCGGATTATAGAAAAATAATTTTATTATTACTTTTGTGTGAGACATTCACATTTATAGAATGGACGATAAAAACTTTCGAATTCATAATATTAGTATAGATTATTTACAAATAGTATAAAACACAGTTTCACTTAAGTGATTTATGCATAACGAACATGCAACATCCATTAAATTGTCAAAAATTGTTATTAGTTAAACAATTTAAACGATACGGTCCGTGTAGAGTGTAATAAACGGAGCGGCATTTGTGAGAATCGATCTCAATTAATTAAGGGCATATTTCAGTGATCATCACACAAAGGATTGAAACCTCGGGCAGAAATTTACTTTATTAACTTTTTTTACTTTCTTCATCGACTGTTTTCATCCCACAACTGGGCATAGGTGTTCTCTCTCGTTTTATTCTTGCTGGTCCAATGCGGATTGGTAGGTTGCATATATCCAAAGAATTCCCTCAACGTAATATACGGGTTTTGTCTATCTAAAAAGCATAAATGTAAATATAAATTAGGCACATAAATTTTTAAAGAAAAATTCTGATGTCTGCTCAGGTTTTTGTTTACAAAATTACAAAAATATTTTTTTTGTTACTCTATTTCGATGGTTTATAGGAGATTTTGAATAAAATGAACCGAACAGCCTCTGGGGACAGACTGATGGTAAACCAGCAGTATCAGTGCTGTGTAATCGGCATCACGATCTGAAGCCACTTGGCAAGCTGGGTGCTCATTAAAGAATAATAATATTCTCCAAAGATAATAAATAAAAGAAGGTGTAGTTAATGAAGATTAGAGTAAACTATTAATAAAACTTTTATTTATCATAATATAGATGGCGCTGCAAGATATTAGCCCTCAGTATTGAGTGTGTTTTAAAATAGTACAAGTAAGGAAAACAATTTTGAAAAAGCAGGTTAAGGACCATTAAGGTCTTTTATTTAGCTGAAACGCCGTGTGGTATCCGGCTGAATAGAATAGTACCACCCTCATTTCTTACCGAGGTGTCATAAAAGGCGACTAAGGTAAGTCGACCCGCCGTGTGGTATCCGGCTGAGTAGAATAGACCACCCTCATTTCTTACCGAGGTGTCGTAAAAGGCGACTAAGGTAAATTGACCCACCGTGTGGTATCCGGTTGAGTAAAATAGACCACCCTCTTTCTTACCGAGGAGTCGTAAAATACGACTAACGTATGTTGACGTCAGGCAGGCGGCCGGTCGTAAAATACGTAGCCAAATCATATGACAATATGTTTGTAACATGTTGTGCCGACCCCACTTAGAGTGGGATAAGGGCAGGAGGATGAGGATGATGATTTAGATTAGTGAAATCCCCTAGTCTTGCACCTGGGAATGGTTGGAATTTAAGAGATTATCATCAGTCCATTTGGATTTCCGAAATATATTTTATACAAAAGTAATCAATATAAAGAAATGTTGTGACACTGTGATTCTTGGTTTAAAAATGGTGAAACTATTTGTGTAAAATTAAATAAAAAATACAATACCCATAATACAAGATTTCAAAAGTAGGAATCGAACAGTAACTTTGCATTTCCTGGATTTATAGAAAAGTAGGTGAGCGATTTGAATGAAGCCATTGCGTCATAATCCTATAGACTCAATGAAGCTTAGCTTTTGACGTAGTGTCGATGTTTGTGGTGAATTCATTACCATTTGGTGCCGTTTCTACTTCAGCATGAATACAGTCTACGAAGACTTACTTAACCAGATTTCATATGGTCAGTTTTAAGGAAAATTGTAACTTTATTTATTATCATACGAATACATTCGCCAATCACAACTTAATTTGTTTACGTATACTTATATACGATTTTTAGTTTAATAGGAAACAGAATTAAGTACGAGTCAACACAGTTTTTTGGAATACGAACAATAGTTTTGACATACGCCGTGTGGTATCCGGCTAAGTAGGAAAAACTCTTTTCACCAAGATGTCGTTAAAGGCGACTAAGATGAGTTGACGTCAGGTAGGCAGCTAATCATAAAATACCTAGCCATGTGATAACATGCTTATAACATGTTCTGCCGAACCCACTTAGAGTTGAATAAAGGAAGGGGAATGATAATTTTTGATGTACAGATATGCGAAAGAATGTTTTCATTATCCGAGTAAATTATTAATTTAAGCAAATTAGCCTTAATCACTTGGTTAGCATTAAAAATAAACTTTACCTTGATACATTTGCTTCTTGATATTATTTTTAGTTAACCGAATGTTTGACCTAATTTAAAGTTTACATCTGTTGACCTATCTATGCAATTCAAGCTTATTATACAATTTGCTCAATTAAAGGGTAATGGAATTGGCGCCAACCATAGTTCTATGTGTCTAGGAATTACGCAAGTTATAATGGGACACCATAAATGTGTTATTGAGCAGTTTCTGTGTAACGTATAAAGTTGCTTAATCTTTTGTACCTTTTTTTATTTTTTTTATATAAAGTAGTATAAAATTAACTTTACTACAATATTTATTAATTTTCGAAATAACATCAAAAGTTATCTTAATATATTGCTGCATGTAAGTCTTCTAAATAAACGCTATCTATACTAATATATAAAGCTAAAGAGTTTGTTTGATTGTTTGAACGCGCTAATCTCAGGAACCACTGGACCGATTTGAAAAGTTGTTTGAGTGTAGGATAGTCCATTTATCCAGGAAGCCTATAGACTATAGAACCTCAAGCTAGGACGAATAGGAGAGGAGCTGCAATAAAATATGTTGCGAAAACGGCAAAATTTAAAGCTTTCCTTGCGTGGGCTGAGTAAACGGTGAAAGTTATTCAAAAATCACTTATAAATTAATTCCCGATATCTTTTATTTTTTATTATAGGCCGATATCGATTTTACGATAGGCCGCCCATTGTATATCTTAACCATGTTTATAAATGTTTCATGTTCAAACTGTTTTTCTTTTGTATGGATTATGGTGTGCAATAAAGTATATTTCTATTCTATTCTATTCTATTCTTTTATGTTCAAAATTTCAATTCGAGAAAAAAATTGTGACACACTGATTTCTATGTGGGCAAAGCTGGTTAGTGATTAATAATCTTGAAGTTATTTCTTGTATGGAAAGGAATAAAAAAAATTGTTCCGTGTTTTGTTTCTTAATAATAAATACAAGGTGACATTCGAAGCGCGTGATGCATCTTCTTTGTAGTAAATATTTTTATTATACCCTAACATTCCAAACAATGCTTTTCCTTAGCTAGTGAATGTATTTTCTTAGCTTATAATTATACGCTGAGGGACAAAGCGTTCTCTCTTCTATGCTCAACATTGTGTTGAGTCAATAAGAGGCAATCTAGAAGTCTTTAACGTAAAAAAATCTTATTTTTAAACCCTCTTTATTTTTATCAAGGCTCTAAGAGTAGTAAATCTGGGATTTAATGATTCAATCATTATATGATTCATCAGACATTCACTTTTAATAATTCATTCACCGAGGCGTAAAATGATAGTTTGACATAATTGAATTTTTTTTATAAAGATCTTCTTAGGAAATGTGAATTCTGAGTCGGGGCTCAATTGAGCTCGTCAGTTTTATATTTTTATCAGATATTTGAAGCTTTAGTATTATGCTATACAATTAGTGAAAAAATAAACCACTCAATAAAGAATTTCTAGGTACGAGTATGTGCAATTCGCAATGTTTGTTTATTTCAAATCTCTGTCTCCCATAAGAGAGAATTCCTTTATAAGTTGTCTGTTGAATCGAAAACTTGATATGCCTATCAGGTTTTCGATTTATCACAAAAGCCACCTGATAAGTGTCAAGAACCGATAGTCTATCGATCACGATACATTCCCGAAAATTAAAAAATACAGATATTTAAATAAAATATACAATTAAGCGTCACTTTGTGGAGATCCAGAATATAAAAGTAATAATAGAATTTTTGTCTATAATCCGCGATTAAGTAAATAGAAATATATAATGCTAAATGTAGAGACGGCTGTCCGGTGTCATACCCGAATACATGCAGGATCGTGGAGTCTTTATCGGACGCTCGCTGGAGTTAGGTCCCCGAGGCGGTTGATGCATCTGGTGCTCCCGATGCATCGATTAGTGGAGGGAGGGCCCCCCCTACCTCCACTAATCGATGCATCGGCACTTTTATAGAGGCCCCGACCCAGGAATGTGCACTGTAGGGTTCAGAGTTGCTGCTGGCGGGTATGGGGGTAATGTGTACAACGGTACCCTCTCCCCACCACCAGCAACGTGGTGGAGCACTGTCAAATTTTTAGTCGGTGAGAGTCCGACATACCCGCCGCTCGTCCCCGTCGCCGTCCCCGGTAAAGACCTATAATGGGCTTTCTACCTCCTGATGATGCTTGGGTTGCGAGCGAAATGATTGTTAAGTATGTGATAGTGAATGTCTGTGGTGCTTGTGTATTGTGGCGGTGGTGGTTTGTGCATGTCTTTTTACGAATCCTGCTTGTATCGGGTATGACAACGGACACTCCACTCTACATTTAGCATATTTTTCTATTTACTTTAACGTATTACTTTTGTACAAATATGAATGCATTTTATATCTGACAATAGAAGAGAAATGTTCTTAATTTCCTTGCTTATCCGTTAGGTATTTGAAGCAGCGGCGAAAATGACGTAATAATGTCGTAAAAGACGCTCCGATTCATTTGCCCGAATTCGTAATTGTCTTTGCGTGATTTCGTCGCGACCCAAATCGGAAGGTCGCATTTTATAGTCAGCGTTCAAACATTGTTTGTTCAACAGATTAACATCATTATCCATATTTTTAATGTTTAAATGAGTTAATCTTGTATATGTGAATGTGTATATTTATAATGAAAGAATTTTGGAAACGACTTCAACGGTTTTCATGAAACTCAGTATGTCGTGTTATTTCAGTTTTCAGATACTGAAAGCTGCTACATTTTCTTAGAAAACAAATGCTAAATACGCTGTCCCTTGTAATAGCTGAGTGTGGAACGGGCGGATTGGAGAATAGTAAATACCCGGTATCAAGTCCTAGATATATGCAGCTCTTTTATCTTTTATATATATTAAAAAAAATTACATTAGCAGATTACAAACATCCAAAGAAATCTTTCAATGTACTATATATTACGATATCCTCTTTGACTATACATGCATGATAATAATTTTTAAATAGCCATAGAGTTATCCAGAGTTTTGAATCTATGAATCTTCTTCTAAGAAGGATTTGAGATTCACCAAGACTGAGGTGTACATATACCTTACTGTCCTACTTCCTACTAATATTATAAATGCGAAAGTTTGTGAGTGAGAGAATGGATGTTTGTTACTATTTCACAGCGAATCCGCTAGACCAATATCGATGAAATTTGGCAAAATTATTCCTTATACACACGCATAACACAAATGCTATAGAAATCCTGTTAAGTCTACAGGAATAGAATGACATTGAAAAGCGCCATCTATTATCAACTTATCAAGCGACGACAGTCCACGCAAACGAAGTTTCGGATAAAAGCTAGTAGTTATTACACTAGAGTGAGAAATTCATGTTAAATCTCATATTATACATATGACATTTAAGCTAAAAAGCTAAAATGTGGGTGACAAGATGGCATAAATGTTATATGCCATATTGTCACCCACTGAGTGTAACCAGGTGGTAACAGATTAATAATTATTTACTCAGTTATTTGAACAATAGCAAGGACGCTTCTGTTGCGTGACACTAAAAGGTCGATTTCACGCTCCATAACGTCAATAAGACCGTTTAAATATTTCATTCTTAAAACTTTTATTTTAACTAATTTTTTTACTCCTTTTATTATTATTACCTTATTTTATATCTAGACCTAATGACGGCTAGAATAGCTATAATCACTACTATTAAACGGTTTTATTCTTGTGGTTTTGAGTAGAATTCTTACGCTGAGATTGACCAACGTGTCATATAATTTTTACAATTAAGCGTTACTTTGCGGAGGGGGAGGGGGAGGGGTCTCTTAATACAAAAGTTGTGTAAATATTATTTGCTATAATCCGCGTTGATAATAAGAAAATATATATAATGCTAAATGTAGATTGTACTATACGTTTTCATTGGCAACCGAATTTTTCGTGTCATCTCCTGATGATCTTTTGGTTACGTGGCGAAACTATTGTTGAGATTGTTATACTGAATGTGTGCAATGTTTGTGTATTTGTGGTTGGTAGTTCATGAGTTTTTATAAATCCAACATGTATGAGGTACGCGAACAGATAGTAAGTACATTCTACATTTATAATTACATATGTTTTCTTTCATCACGGATTAAAGCAAAATAATATGTTATTTACTTTTAAATTTGTTCTCATGACATTTACGTCCGTAGTAAATTTGAAATGACTGCGATAGCAAAAAAGTGAATTATAAATTCCTTTACGATCTTCTCAATGAGTATCAAACGAAAGGGCACTGAAATAAAATATAACAATTAAAAAGCTGTTTAAAGCAACTACTTCCATTATAACTACAATGACTTAAGAAACTACGAAACTCGGCTTACACTTTAAAGTTCAATAATTATGTTACATCTTTCTTTTCTCTTAGTTGAAGACAAAACAGTACTGTAAGTTCTTGAGACATTTTAAAGCCATTTAAGAACTTCAACTCTAATCTTTAGTTAAGTCTGGAAATACATTAAATACGGTTTAATTTTATACTTTAATACTTAAATTAGTAACTGGGCCACATACTTGGATGAATGAGCCAACTTCAATCTACAATATTTTTTTAATAAGTACTGATGTTTTAGCATATTCGAGGGCATTGTATTTATTTAAGTATTGTTTTTCAAATCTTCATTTTTGAGTATATAATATACAATAGTATATACGTATATACAATAGCATATAAGTTCATTTTTAAGTATACTTGAAAATGAAGGTGGGATAGTAACAGGTCGTTACTATACTTTTCTTTTTTGAATGTTCTACTTAAGAAACATACTAAACAGAAAATTGATAAACTAATTAAAAGCATAATTAAAGGAATATTACACAAACTAAATTCATCGTAGCAAACACAAACCGGGTTCAGCTCAAACTTTTCTGACAAAACTCAGTCAATTTGTTTTGCAAAATCAGCACCAAACTAAAGTCTTTTATCAGATCTCAGCTCAAATTGATACTGTTTTTAATCAACATTGTATCACAAACATTAACCGAATTATACCACTGCGCACTAAATGTCGATCCCCCATTCTATTTAACTCCCATTTCTATTTAATTCCCAAGAGGTTTCTATGATTCGAAACCCTAACCCCAAAATCCATAGAAATTTATTGTACATGGTGAAGTAATATATTTTTCTATACTACAGATTGATAGTGGGATATATGTTTTTGCAATACTGACCCGTAGGCACGGATGACGGTAGCCCTGCCTTCAACTAACTGGATTTGATTCGCGCGAAGAGTCAACATTTTCTATAAGCAATTTGTTGGTGTATATACGTATTTAAGTGTTTATCTAAAAATTATTATTGATTAATTATTATAATGTATGTATTGTAAACGGATATTACAAGAGGTCGCTGCTATCGTGCGCATAACGCGTGCAGCTGATGAATATAGAACTCGCCGCGACGCTACAAAGCAATTATAGAGTACCCTGTCACCGAGCGTCCTACGAACACAGCCGATGTCGTGCTCGGCGTAACGCGCAACAATATGAAGATTCTGGTGGCAACGGAAAAACAAGCCATCTTATGTGACGTTTGCTTTGGGATATTGTATTATTTACGAGTGCAGGAATACAAGTTGAATTATAGCTTAGAGTTTCATTAATACTCACTTATGGACTTTCTTTAACAGTATATATTTATCAGTTTTCTGTCACCCGTAACACAAATATCAAGTTACTTACCTTGGGTATGCACACCCGGGTATCTAATTGTCCCATATATTTATTTATTCCCCGAAATAAATATAAGCATATAAAACCTTTTCCAACAACTTAAGTCAATTTATTGTATTGGAAGACTTTCGTAGCGTAGGTATGTTGAATTTAAAAGTAAAAGATGCCTGATAAACGTAGTTCGTATTCTGAATACAGAAACTTTATAGTTTATTAAATCGAAATTCACGAGAGCAATCAAGAATGCGGTAGAAGCAACTTCTGAAACTATGCCGTTTTATACGAAAAGTTTGTCTCGTTGCATATTGAAGATCTTTTGTTCTTTGGAAAATACTCTGGAATTTTTTTTTATTAAATCCTTCTTAATATTATAAATGCGAAAGTTTTTGAGTATGGATGTGTTTGATACTCTTTCACGGAGAATCCGCTGATCCAATATCTATGAAATTTGGCACAATTATTATTATCCTACTTTAAGTGGGGTCGGCACAACATGTCATTAATACGTTGTAACACATAATTTGGCTACGTATTTTTCAACTTACCTTAGTCTTTTACGATACTTAGTTCAGAAATGAGGGTGTTCTATTGTCCTCTGCCGGATACCACATGCCATGTCAGTCTTAAAACTAAGAGCTTCTCTTAAAAACAAACCCAACTTTCATTTATCTTTTACCTCCTCTTTTTTTGTAGCTGAAGCTTAAGAATATGAGGTCGTCATATAAAATACGACTTTCTTTTGTTATAGATAAGAACGTGTGCCAGACTAGCGTTAGTGATAACCAAGAAGAGTGGCGCGATGCGGGCGGCGGGACCCTCGTGAGGTCCCGCCTCGCAATGGGCTCAAATATCAGCCAGCATTCCGCAAAGGGCCTCAAGGGCCGTAGAGCGCGTTCCAGTGGCGACCTTTGCAATGGCGAGGCGAAGAGTCAGACTGAATCTTCGGTTTGCGGCTCCGTTGTTGGTGATGTTATGGGCTGGAATAGATCTCTGCCCAACCATCTGGACGGAAACCGACATTTAGCGGACTATAGTCGCGTGAACAATAATTACGGCGAGTTCGGAACTTACAATCGGTGCCATACGAAGAGCGGACGCGGTCTGCGGTACCGGGTGACTAAATCTGGTAAGTTGAATACGTTAATAATTTGAACTGTTATAACAAATTAAGAAGCAAAACAGTAAGTGTTTGGAACGAGAACGAGTAATGTAGTCAAGATGTACTATTGATACTTTTGTTAGGAAATTTATTGAATTCGTTTTATTATTGATATAATATATTTGATGTGGGTGTTTCCTTTATATTAAAAGCGTTTATTCAAGCGATTAACTATGTTTATACCTTATTTAGATGGCTGTATCGAACCGAATTTCAATCTTTTTTCAATATTTTTAATGACATTTTTTTTGAAAAATAAAATAATACATGCCGTGTTGTATCCGGCTGAGTAGAATATGGAAGGCACTAGTAAACAAAAATACAAGCTGGACTTAGTTTGGTAGCTAGTGGTGACTTTTAGAATGTAATCTAGATAATAATCTTAAGCTTTTGTTAAATAATGTTTATCGAAACTGTGTTGAGCAAAATAAATAATTTCTAATTCTAATAGGCCACCCTCATTTGTTAAAAGGCGACTAAGCGAAATTGACCAACCGTGTAGTATCCGGTTGAGTAGAATAGACTGCTCTCTTTCTTACCGAGGTGTCCTAAAATACGATTAAGGTAAGTCGACTGCAGGCAGGCGGCTGTAAAATTCGTAGCGAAATCATTCGCAAAGGGTCGGCACATCATATTTACAACAAGTTGTACCGACCCTACTTAGAGTGGGAAAAGGGCAGAAGAATGTTGAAAATAAAATAATGATAACTTTGTAATAACATCGATAATTACTTCCAATTTTTATTTTCTGCTAAGAAGGATACAAAAGTATTCTTTGCACTATTACATGCCAAATTGGATCTGGTCCATGTCCCGTGAAGCTGTAAAAGTCATTAGGGCATTTAAGTCTCTCCAAAAAGATATTCATCTTTGGACACGCAATCTTTACATCGTGATACCGATGATTGACCGGTATTTATTTCATTTGAAGATCACTTTCAATGTTCGGCTAGTCATATTCTAAAAATAAAAGTGATGTCTAGAGGATTCAAACTGTTGTCACACGTCTTTCACTGATCTTAAAGGACCTTAGCTTGTTTTGGGAATATAAGATGTTTATGAGAATTAACTAGATCAAAAGGTTATAGGATAAAATTAATCCGAAATAAAGCTTACAAATGCAATCGCTTATTAACTTGCATTAAAGTTATTTCAGTAAAGCAATTAATTGTTTTGTATATCCTGATAATATTACGATCAATACAGTATTGCGTTGCTGTTATTATATTATTATTAGCACCTGGTTTACCGAGCCTTGCTCGGTAATTTTTTAGGAAAAAAAAGAAACTTAAAAAAAAAAGAAAAAAGTAATTAAGAAGTTGGGGATCGATCCTAGGTATTTACATTTCTGTAGACTGTTCATTTTCCGAATAAGCTACGATAACTTGACCGTTTATGGCAAAAATAGTGTTTTATATTCCAGATAAATTTTAGTATTTTTTAATGCCCAAAAACAGGGATAAAAGGTTTTTTTTGCATAAAACCTAGCTAGATCGAATTTTCTCCCCTAAAACCCCATACATGCTGAATTTCAGGAAAATCGTTGGAGCCGTTTCCGAGATTCCGAATATATATACACACTAGATTAACTCATTTTAATATTAAAGATTAATTATTATGTTTATTCCTTAGGTAACGAAATTAACTTCCGTCTGCAATTGAAATAAATGTATAAATGTTAATTGAATTATTTGTAAATGTTATCATAAAGATCGACTTTCATTTTAAAAAGAAATTTAATCAACATTATATTGCAGTAAATTTGTGCGTTGCCTTTATTTTATTTTAAAAAAAACTGTAGCTGTAAACAACATGTACTTAAAACATTAAAAGAAAACACTTCATTCGTAACGTCTATATTAAAAAGTACGTTGAAAAACTAAATCCACTAGTACTCGTCCGATCTAAGAGCTTTCCAGAATGAAAAGTTGATGCAAACTAAATGGAATTGGAACTTTCAATAGAAGATTACGGAGCTTTTGGAGCACTTCTTACATTTAAGTATATTCACACTTTTCATATAAAAAACTTATTATATTAAGATTGTTCATCTCGATTTTATTGTTTAGTATCTGAAAATCTCTTATTACTGAATAAGACAACATTCTTACACACAACAAAGACAATAAAAAAAATTACGCAAAAAGTACGCAATTATTTATCCTCCAACCATCTTTCAGAAGAAGTCGTGCAATAATTCCGTTATGTATTAGTAATTATATATTATGATATTTATTATTAACATTATTAATAACACGTGACGATTCAAAAGTACTGAAAACATTGCATAAATAAAACTTTATGTGTAGAAACCGACTATACTCACGTCATTCTATAGGGTTAGCCCGACTACTTTCGAGCCTTTCAGCCTTCTTATTCATGAGCTCTTTACACGGCGTTATCGAATAAGAATAACACGTGAGTATAGCAGGTATCTATACATAAATTATTCATACATAAACTATGAATAAAAAAATATTTTGAATTTGCATTTTGATATTTAGTTTAAACCCATTAATAAAGCTGTATTATAAGATTGCGACCCATAAATCCAATTATAATTATGCAATAACAGCAATAGCTTTAAATTCTAAAGCGAGCGCCTGTGCTGTATAATAATCACATAATTCAGCACATCCGGGAAGAGAGCCGCAGTGTACCAGCGGCCATTAGTTTTGCACACAGCTTTAATAACACGGTAAAACTTTGTCGTGCGAGTTTGTAGTTTATACGAGTCTGGTGTTCCGAGTAAATGCCTGATGTCTCTACCTTTTGTATTTATACGTACAATTTCATGTGTTGTAATATTTAAACATTATTAAAAGCTTTTATTTAATAAACCGTGTATGTATGTGAAGTAGGAATCTTGCAAGTTAAATTTGATCCACTCCCCGGTGTCTGATTAACCTGAAATATTAAATACAGGTATAGTCAATGACAATAGATATTTATGATAAGCATTACCAAATGCTGTTGCTAGGATTGACTCTAGACGAACTCCTCAACTTTAACACTAGGGGCATCAAATTTTGTTCTAAGGTTTTCATTGACTTCTTTATTTTTAAGCTTTTTTTACTATTATATTACTAGCTACGCCACGCGTAAGGTTAACTTAACATCATCAACTCATCAATTAATTTTTCCAACGGGGCATTGCATAAAGCTATCGAGAATAAAAAAAGTACGTCTTATGGGAAAAGTTTGTTACGGTACTATGTCAGAATTTACTCAAATCATAATAGAAAGAAACTGTCTTTCTTGACTACCTGGTCACATAATTACTGGAAGTATTTTTGAAATGTTAACTTTTAAATGAATGCTTGCGTCGGGTTTAGGCTTAGTATTGCGTATAATTTATGGATCATTTTCGTTCTTAAATTGGTCGGCATAGTATTTTGCAAATCCTAATCCGACGAAATGCTTAATTTTATTATCCCGTATGTTCTATTTTTACATATGTATATAGTTTTACCTTATAACGAATTTGGTTGAGTGCAATAAAGATTCCCGCTGTAATTTTATGGAAATGATATTCACTTTAGTCATTTTCCCTTAGTTTATGAAGTCGCGTTTCCAAGCGCATTTCCCAGTTTAATCCTTAGTTTTTTCTTTGAAGAGAATTTAAAACGCTTTCAAATGAGATTGAATTTTCACAGCTGAGATATTAATATGAAAAGACAGGAAACTCCGTAAAGCCCTTTGACCGATGTCATCTTTAATTTGTAATGTAGACGAATAGCATTTTTAATTACAGTGATCATTTAAAAAATGTATTTAATTTGGTAACGCCCTCCTTTCTTAGAGATATGAGGGGCACATCGACCTAACTTTAATACGTATTGGCAGGTTACCAATCCAAGAAGCTATCTAGGATATGTTGTTTTTTTGTTTAGTATTTATTTTCTTATATATTATGTAAAATGAATTCACACATGTATTACGTTTACATTGTAAATAATACGTAAGTGTTTGTAGAAAACTCATAAATGCCTTTCTAATTTTGAAACCATGTTTAGCTTCACATTCCACCGTTAGAACATTAAAGCTTCTTTTACGTTCTAGAAATACAATTAGAAAAGTAAGAGTATGGGATATAGATATATTTTAGTTGGTATAAAATGTTTGTCCGTTCCTCTTGAACGTTATAAAACCTGTAAATAATAACAGCGCACTGTTCGAAAAAAAATTGTTATTTCTATCAAATCAGATATATTCTACTAGGTTTAATTCAGTTTAATTCAAAATATTCTTTATTCAAATAAACTTGTAAACAAGTGCTTTTGAATCGTCAACTCTACTGCTGGTTCGGAAAGCTGTTCCTGCCCAAAAGAGCCAGCAAGAAACTCGGCGGTTGCTCTTTTAAAAATATAATTCTTTAAGTTACATTTAATTTTTTCTATCTTGTACAGGGTCGAACAATATCTATATAACGCATTCTTATATTCTAAATAATCCTCAACAGTATAGTAGGCTTTCTGCCTCTCCTTAATAGTTTAAGTTACAGATCAAATTATACACTTAACCTCTCTTTAATGAAATGTTACGCAAATACTATGAGAAACTATAAATTAAAATACTAAATAGCATACATTAATCAAAGGTAAACTATTCCAATATAACATAATACCACAACTTGTGAATAAGTTTCCACTATTTGTATTAATTTAGATTAAATTGTTTAGCGGGTCAAATTAATTAAGTTAGAAAGTGGCCGAGCGGGACAGACAGCAGTAATTCAGACAGAGATCGTACTGGCAAAATGTTCAGAACATCAGCATTCCGGTTTTGGTATCGGCAACATTGCGTTGACGTCACTCTTGCCCCAAATAACTTAGGGTCAAGGACGTCTCATAATCCACAGCTATTGAAAACAGACTTGGGAAACTATAAAATCCTCGTGAAACTTAATATATATTCCCGAAGTTGGGACCGTAAATTTATGCTCACAACTAATGTCCTAAGCACTAAGCAGTAACATGTTCCAATGACGTTGACAATTTCTGAAGCTTATCAATGTTAATCTTGGGTTAAATAAGGATTATAATGACTACTTAATTAGGCTAGACTTTATATATTTTACTTTACTAATTACTAATATTATAAATGCGAAAGTTTATGAGTATAGATGTATGTTTGACTGGCCCGTTGGCGCAGTGGGTAGTGACCCTGCCTTCAGCTCCGTGGGTCGTGGGTTCGATTCCCACTGAGGGCCAACATTTTCTGTAAATGAATTTATTGGTCTTCGAGTCTGGGCGTATATTTGTATTTAAGTATGTATTTAAAAATTATATAAGTATATTCACCAGTTGTCTGTATACCATAACACAAGTATTAAGTTGGTTACTTTGGGGACGGACGACCGTATGTGTAAGTGTCCCACATATTAATTTTTTTAAAGCTCCCAGCAAGGAACTTGCGCGACCTCTTTCTACAGAATTTACATAAAACCGTTATGTCCTATTAACTTCAACTTTCCGGAAGATTTTCACTATTTTTAAGTGAAAAACGCACAAAAATCTGGGCTTTAGTCGCGTGCTCCGCGTAAACCAACGGAGATACACTAAAGTAATGTACTAAAGATTTGTAGATCTACAAAAACACTACAAAAAAGTCCATGACAGCATATCTCTATATCTTATGGTTAACTCACAATGATTACTTTTATGTTAAAATTTGAATTAAGGAAAAATTTGTGATACCGTTTTCCACGCCGGCGAAGCCGCACAGCTATTATGTATTACTCCATTGAAAAATAACCGAATAAATACAGGCAGCGTCGTACGACAGTAAATAACAATGGATTTCTGCTGGTTTAAGACGGGGAACGCGCTTAGCCAATTAAGAACGGGATTCAACATTAATTTCTTCTTCCTTATTCTAGTTAAATAAATTCTCTATTTTTTATGTGACTGAATTCTATAACGTATCGCTTAGTAGTTAATAAATAACAATAAATTTCAGCTATGTACCATAATATGGTATTTTTAAATTTTCTTTCAACTTTAACCATAATATCTTACTATGTTAAATCCGCCATCTGCTATCTGGCTGAATAGAATAGACCACACTCATTTGTTACCGAGGTGTCGTAAAAGGCGACTAAGGTAAATCGACTCGCCATGTGTTATCCGACTGAGTATAATAGATCACTCTCATTTCTTACCAAGGTGTCCCAAAAGGCGACTAAGGTAAGTTGACGTCAGATAGGCGGCCGGTCCTAAAATACCTAGCCAAATCATGTTACAACATGTAGTGCTGGCCCAACTTGAGTGGGATAAGGGCTGATCTTATTATGTTACATAAAGTTGTATAAGCTATATATAACTTTATAGTCATATTTAAAAAAACAATTGCAGTTAACCCATTTATTCCTTCCATAAATTTTTACATGAATTTGATCCATTATTATATGTAAAACCTATTCGTAATAAACCTCCGTCGCGTATGAATAAGAAGGTAATTACTCTAAATAACAAAGCTCACGAATCTGTAATAATTTGCTAACCGAGCATATAGAACGAAAGCGTAAGATCTATAAATAAACTCGAATAGCTTCGAATTGGCATCGTAGATATCATAACTTTATTGGGTTTTATGGACGTATTTCGTCTGAATTCTACATGAAAACTCCATATTTCAGACATATAACGGAAGGTCAATTATTGATAAATATCGCTCTTTACTTGATTCATACCGATCTGGTTTTCGGTGAAATATTGTTATGGTATAAATAAACATTTCAATATCATGGAATTTTATATTGTATAAAATTATAGTTATATTTATGTCAGCTGTTTTTACGACCTTCGGTTAATTGAAAAACGTTGAAATACTATGTTATTGAGATGTGTTATTGACGCTACATTTTTAAAGTTATAAGATTCGATTAATCTGATTTTTTTTAAATAGAGATATCTTTTTTCTCATTAAGAATATTAATCATTTACATGAGATAATAACTTTAAACTAAACTCACTTGGCATTAAAATAATATTTTCTGCACATTGGTTAAACTTATTTCAAAACAATTAATCATTTTAATATAAACTGTGTGGTATCCAGCTGAGTAGATTAGACCAACCTCAATTCTTACCGAGGTGTCGTAACAGGCGACTAAGGTAAGTTGACCCACCGTGTGGTATCCAGTTGAGTTGAATAGACCACCCTCATTTCATACCGAGGTGTCGTAAAAGGCGATTAAGGTAAGTTGACGTCAGGCAGGCGGTCGTTCGTAGAATAATTAGCCAAATCATGTGACAACATGTTTATAACACGTTGTGCCGACCCCACCTAGAGTGGGATAAGAGCAGGAGGATCACGATGATGATGAATTATGAACTTTGACAACATTGCCATAATAAAGTTTCCGGAAATAATCCGTTTTCTATTTACTCCTTTATAAGACCCCTACAGATAATGGTGACGTGTACTCCTTTAACTTGTAGTCCATTATATATGGATTATATTAATTACAACTAAATAATATTATATCAACATTATGTTTAAGACACTTGTTGGATTAATCTTAACAAGTACTAAATCTTTCGTCATTAGTAGAAATAAAAGATAACTTTTAAACAGATTTTATAATTCGGATCAATTTTGAGTAACTGGAGGTGTTAAAAGATTTATGTTAAATTGTAATAAAAAAACATTGGATGGAAAAATTCTTATAAAATTCCCTTAAACTTGTATACTTCCATAATAGCCTATTTGGTATCGTTTATTAAGGCAATATCATCGTGACGAAGGAGAGCTTTTTAATGGAAAAACTTAAATTTGTATGAAAATCTATTTAGTTAACTTTTCCGCCTTTTGCTCATTAATTTGTATCACTAATCAGCAGCAGATAAATGTGGAACCTTGCTTTCTTTGTTAGCCATTATTAATCCCAATTTGCTTCGAAGATTGGGCTCGACTTGACATTGATGTATTGCCTTTTTGTGGGGCTAAAGGAAAACGGTGTATTATTATCGCAACGCTTCGAAAATTTCGCATTGTTAGGTTTCTATTTCAATCCGACTTTGTTATAGCCTTTCACAACATGAACATGATCATAAATTGTGCTTAAACAAATATTTAAAATATTGATTTATGCATGACAATTTATTTAATCGAATCTGTTCTTCAGTTTCGGGTCCTAGTTAGAAATAAATCATCTGACAAAGATTTGGAGATCAAATTAGATGCTATCTGAAAACCGGTTTGTGATACATATTCGCATTATAACTATACCTCTTTTGGAGTTACAATAAATATTATACTTTAAGATTATATCATGATTATATAAAAACTAGTTTCAATAACAGATCAGTAAGAGTTCTTGCGTAATAAGTATTATAGTCGGATGGTTGGAGTGTTTTGACTTACAATAATGTGGAATCTTTGAAAACTTACTTATTGTCATGAAATTCAATATGTAGGGGCTTAGGGCGGGAAAAATCGATCTAGCTAGGTTTCGAACCGATAATAAAAACCGAAATTATAGCGCACTAAAGAAGTGATAATACCCCGGATCGAGCCCCACCTGCCCAATTATTTTTTCCTTTTTTTTTAAGTATCATCTTTTATATCTTAAAAAAAATTACTAAGCAAGGCTCAGTCACCCAGGTACTACTGTTAAATATTTCTAAAATATGTTTAGAAATTAAAATTATTTTGATGTTTCATCGTTCGTTCGATATCGATATGTAAACTTTAATAAGACCCTCTTTAATAAAGGAATAAAGCCGGTCTATAATAAAGCCGGTCGTAAAACAGCAGCTAAATCATGTGACAGCATGCTTATAACATGTTGTGCCGACCCCACTTAGAGTGGGATAAGGGCAGGAGGATAATGATGATATCTGTTTAAATATGTTATTATATTAGTAATGAATATTGGCAATTCAAAAGACAATTTTCCAAATACGTTCTTGCATTAAAGTTAGCAGACTAAAACCATCTGAATTGGGTTGATGAGAATCATTGCGTTTTGGCTGGTTTATAAAATGTAGAGATAACTGTTGGGTATGAAAAATCGATTGCCAAATGTTTAAATAATGTGGCTAACAAAACCGTACACAATTATTATTACAATACCGTTTAAATATCAAGGAAAATACAAAAGTACTTTATGATTGAATAGGTGACGAGATTCATTTAAATTCTAATCTATGAGGGTAGTTAATGAAGGTTTACGGTAGGCCGTAACTATGCGAAATACGGCTCAGCCTTAATGAGGCCACTAGAATAAATTATAGAACCCTTATATTTTTTTTTAAAAACATTCCTTTATGGCGTGCTATAAGAAAATTATAAGGAACACAAAGTCTGCATTTCAATTTCGGCTTGACCTCGTTTTCGCATGAAATATTAAAAAAGGTATGAAAATACGGGTTTCGTGTAGCAAATAACATAGAAATGGACTATAAACATTTCAGAGTTCAGTGTAATATTTGCAAGTTACGAATAAGTAAAGCGTTTTAGCGCTGAAACATGTAGCTCGACCTTATAAACTAATTTTGTACTAAACTTGCGCGTTTTGATTTTTGTTAGTTACTGTTAACCGTCTGAAAAGTACATTTTAAGAAAAGTTCTTAGAACTCGGTGTATAAAGTAGAAGAAGTCTCAAATTTCTTTTCTTATGCTTAGGATTTTTAGTTTTGTCTCTTGTCGAGTCAATTTAAGAATAGTTACACATGTATGTATTGATTTACTTATTTTGGGGATGGAGAGTAGTGTGTGTGTGTGTTTTTTTTTTAATATTACTGTGACAAAACACGTTATGAATAAGACTATTGTAGAATGTTATTGATACTTAAAACAGATGATATGCCTGCAACAATGTTGCGGTAGAACTTTAGTTCCATTCTGTATAGCTTTTTTGGTATTTCAGTAGTCCCTTCAGAAAGGTCATAACATAAACGTTTGCACGGAAATTTCAATTGGGAAAATTCAAATGGAAAGTGCATTGTCAAGCAAATAAAAAATATTTAAACGATGTAGTATCTGGTTTACTCAGTTGCGTAATAACTGTCTACAGTAGTTATGGGCTTAATTCATGGTTGAAACAGACTTTTCTTGAAAAGAACATAGCTACCGTGAAAATACATTTAATAATTTATCATATTAACGAAATGGAAATAAACAATTTTTTTGTATAAATTAAATCTTGTTTCGCCGAATTGTCGCCCATAAATATTTTCTTTGTGGCGAATGAGAACGAATGCATTCATCGATAGACTCAGATACGTTGAGGACTTGAGCACAACTCATAAAAGCACTGGCAGGTACATGGACTCATAATGACAAACATTTGAAATGAATATTGAAATTTTGGAATCCAATTCTACTAAGTCTAGTCTTGTTTATAATAGTTTTCAAAGGATCTTTATATAAGGTCTTAGATATAAGCTGTTTTAGTAGTATTTTACTCACACAATAAAATAAAATTAAATAAGTTGCGAACTTATTAATGTTAAAATTGTTAAATAATGTGCATGTATGTTTTGAAAACTGGATCACTATTCAGTGTACTGGTCACATATTTTTTTAAATTGTGCCAACTGTAACACAATTTTTTTTATTTCCTCGTGCTTTCGTATCATTTAAATAGGCTGTAAACGTGTCGGCATTTGGCAGAACTCACCGAAATTATATCCCGGCATTATTGTACTTAAAACTTGAGGCAGTTACGAGTTCCAAGTGAATTATTTCAGTTTGGAAACTGTTGGCTAGGCTCGAGTCTTTTCATATCAACTTTGAACATTTTAATCTCTTTGGCCTGAGTGCCTGCCGCGAGCAAGCGCGCCTTCAATTAATCTTCCGACTTCCTTTCGTTTATGGAAATTAATAAGATGCTTTTAGATTTTATCATCATAGTTTGAAGTTTTAGTAATTAGTATACGAAGATGATTAATTGCTTTGGCAAAAATTATCGGCTCTTGAACGTTGTCAAAAACAATTTGTTCTTGGTTTTTAGTTCCAGACAAAATATTAAATATAAATTCACCAGCCTTGCTTTTAGTATATTACGCGTTACGCGTATAATATATGAATTTTGACAATCTTTTTCCTAGAATGGTTCAATCTCGATATATCGATAATAATATTAAGCCACTATAGCTTATAATCGAAATTTAAGAAAATTGCATAACATGAAAATAATGTTTTTAAATCAATATAACCATTATGTAGATGATATGAAAGTTGTATACGATATTGAAAACAGAATATTATGACTTAATTATACAATAAAATAATATTTATTTATATTTTTCTAATACTAATACTATGGATATTTATAGTTTAATACGAAAAGAAAAATAAGGCCGGGTCTAGTTGGAGTTTTGGACCAGTAGTGTATTCTAGCACCTTTCTGTACTGTTTAAACAATATACATATGAAATGAACGAACATATTTTATTTGTGTAAATTTTGTACCAAAATTTAAACTAAGCGGGAATAAAAAATGTTGCCGTCAATGTCGATTCCGGTGTTGAATAAATTAAAAGAAACTTATTATAGCTAGACCATTTATATAAGACTAGAAATAAACTTAGGACGTCAATTTTTGTTCCTAGAAAGTCCGAAAATCGTTTATGAGCCTTGTCATACTTGTATAACAAAATTCCTCCAGCATGTAACCTTTACAAAATTTTTAAGAAGTATCTTAAAAGTATGTTATTAAATAAATTTAATATTTATTATATTTTAATATAGCATACCATAGTTAAATTTGATTTCAGTATTTATTACAATGGGCGACATAGTCGTATAAACCTATAAGCAAGCAATTATTCTGGAAAGAACATAGAATGATGTGACAATAATAAAATCATTCTTTTTGTGTATAACAAGCCAATATACTTGAGTGTACGCTTTGATTTTCACAAGATTGTCCCTGTGCGTGCGTCATAAGAGACAAAAAAGTTTTGGCTCGTGTCGGCTTTGCCGGATCTAATTTTTTGGGACGCGATATCTTTCTCCGCAATATAATAAAAGACAGCGACAAAGGCCTTGATAAAAGATTAAACTTTTTTAATTAAGGATATATTCGGATTTCTCCAATGTCCGTTTTCATTAAGTCCGCATTGTCTGTTTCTTTTATATGCTTGTGTAAGTAAAATCTTGTCTTTGTTATTTCGGCATTTACGATTTCGATTCAAAAAATGTATTACAAGGACGCCGGTTCTGTTATATATGTTTTTAACATCTCGATTTATATAGACATTTAAATGGCGCATTAAGCCCTTAGTTATCAAAATCTTCAAATTATATGAAAACATGCGATCATATCTAGTCTGAATAATATGCTAATTTCGAAATTAAATGCTATGGTATTATTTGCTGTTAACGTATTCTTCGATCTCAAAACATTTTTTATTTCTATTTCTTTAACAAAGTAAAACAGCATATTTTTGAAAGTATAAAAAAATTAGCTTTGAAACTATTAGTCCTTGTGTCTTCGAACACAGTTAGTTATCAATCCACAAGCAAAGTCGTCGCCAATACGTATTGTAATTGATTATAATTTTTTTGGCGAACCATTGAAAGATCATAATAGCTCAGGTAACGGGCAGTCTGGAATTCTAAATATTAGGATCGATTCCAGATAATTATTTTTTTTAAATATATGTAATTGTTATTTTTTTAATTACCGAGCAAGGCTCCGTCACCCGTCAACAAAACTATTAATATGACCTCCCTCTTTGTTTAACTAGTAAACTTTATTACGGTGAGTTTATTGTGAAATTAAAATTCCTCAACGTCAAATAAGTTTTGCGCGACCACCCGATGGACGTTCCCTGCCTCGCGAGCTCCTGCGATCACCGTCTCCGCGGCCCGATGCGGATGACGACGGCGACGAAGAGGACGACGCGACGGGCGAAACGGCGAATACACCGGACACGACAAACCTACCCGATCAAGACACCACCGGACGAGACACCACCAAAATTGACCCCGAGGTCTGGGAGCTACCATTCCCAGACCTCTCCACCGAACAAGACATCCATTAGGTCACCTAGGTGACCTGGGCTTACGGCCCAAATACCGACACCTTTGGGTCACCTAGGTGACCTCGGCCTACGGCCGGAACACATACCGGGCTTAAGTGCCCGCGAGGAGATGCCCGGGTAGAGAGGAATTCCTCGAGGCCCGCACCCCGTTTACCCCCACCCGGGGAGTAAACGAGAAGACCCTGCTAAATATGTTTTGTTCATAAAATCATAATAGCCCGTTATCCATCTCGTTTAAATAATTACAACACGTAATTCGTTAAAGATTCGAAAATGTTGAAATTATGTATTTAACATCGCAATATTAAATACCTTTGTATTCCGTTATTAATAATTAATCCAATGACCCGTTTCCAAAATTAATTACGAATTCTATAAATATCCAGTGTTCGAACAGATGGGTATGAATTATGATGGATTCGATTGGTAGAAATTAACTTTTAGGCTACTTTTAATAATATTTAAGATTATCTATGGCTTAAAGTCCATGAGAGAACGACGCACTACTAATAGAAAAAATATTTATGTAAAGCTGCCAAATCCACATCATTTGTTCATGGCCAGTACTTAGTATTTCCGATATAAATATTCGCTCGCTATATTTATCAAAACTCAAACCCATAGACATATTATATAAACTTTTACTACTAATTCAAGTAAATAATTTGGTTGAGCTTAAACTTCTGAGGTTAATCTTAAACTGTTTTTTGAAGTATCACCAGAATAACGACTTTATTTCTTATTTAAAACAATAAACGTTAACATTGTAAAAGGGACAGCAATATACAGTTTATGATGGCAACATTGTTCTTTAGAATAGAATACAGATATTATCTTGGCTCTGAATTTAAAATGCAGTTGTTTAACGACATAGTGTTACAAATTGTGTAAGATATTCTTATATATTTGCATTAAAATTTAAATATTAAAGAATTATAATTATTAAATTAGTTGATAAAGTTAAATTTAATAATTGTTTTTGAGATTGTTCAAGATGTTTTTGCTATTTTAATTATTTGTCGAGAATATTTGTCTTTTATTTATTAATTTCCTCGGAGGTTGTTCTACTAACTAATTATTAAGGTAAATTAAAAAAAAATTAAAAGAATATTTTCAGTTGAATAGATAAATTAAGCAAAAAGAATTATTAATAGTAAAATTTGAGATGCCGCGCTCAGAATTGAACCGCTAACTATCAGTTAGAGTCACGTTCATTCACCGTTCGGCCTTACGGCTTAGGTAATACATCTATGAATAAAAAACAAAAATTACATACACAGAACAATGCAAAAAATGATTTTATTTTACTATTTCAGCCCTTATATGTCAATTCTCAACTTATGATCTTGTAGTAAATTATATAATAACATATTGGATCACTGACCCACTATACTATGTTTTATTTTTATGTGATTCCTTCGCTCAAAAGGGTTGTCTGGAAGAGATCACTGCTTAGTTATAAGACCGCCCTTTGCACGCTTTACATTATTATTAGATTTAAGGTTTTCTGTTATTTGTTTTTATGTTATTTTATAGTGTAATTTTGTGCAATAAAGATGTTTATCTATCTATATTGTCCCTCAATTATATTTTCCAAAGTAAATAAATTCATTTTGAAAATCCCATAAACTACTAGCTCTGATCATTTCAATATTTAGTTTCCACTATAACAAAGACGGTGAAAATCAAACATCAATAGATTTCATTTCAATACGACAATGACTTTAATCCGCCGCTTTTCGTCTATCACATGTCAATATTGAATTTCCCCGGCTAAAGTATAATTGAAATTTTATTTACGAATCTTCACTGTCTCTATTTGACAGAAGCTTTTACGAAGTAATGGGAAGTTTTTTGACATAAGGTTTTACGATAATTAAATTATATTGCGATAACAACTACAACGTTTCTATCATAATTACCTGCCCTTATCCCACTCTAAGTGGGGTCGCTGCAACATGTTTTAAATATCATGCTTTGTCAAGTTTTTTTTTAATGTCAAGCTTTTACCTTCAATGTCAATTTACCTTAGTCGCATTTTATGACACCTCGGTAAGAAATGAGGGTGCTCTATTCTACTTAACCAGATACAACACGGCGAGACAACTTATCTTAGTCGCCTTTTACAAAACCTTAGTAAGGAATGAGGGTGGTATTCTACTCAATCGGCTACCACACAGCGGGTCAACTTACCTTAGTCGCCTTTTACGACACCTCAGTAAGAAATGAGGGTGGTCTATTCTATTCCGGAGCCGGATACCACACGGCGGAACTACAACGTCTGTCTACAAAGGTAATTGTCATCAGAAAAAAATTTTTTAATTTACTTTCCAATACAAATAGTCATTTGCTCATGTGTCATTATCATTCTCCTGCCCTTATCCCACTTTAAGTGGGGCCGGCACAACATTTTTCTATAAGGACTCTACACCGTACGGTTTTTACCATGTCCGAGTCAAAGCTGGCCATGCATATAAAACGTTTTTTCCACAACACGATTTGTTACTAATGTAACGTTAGAAATACCAATTTCTACCGTATGGTATCCGACTGAGTAGAATAGACCACCCTTATTCTTACCCGAGGTGTCGTAAAAGGCGACTAAGGTAAGTCGACCCGTCGTGTGGTATTCGGTTTAGTAGAATAGACAATCCTCATTTCTTACCGAGATGTCGTAAAAGGCGACTAAGGTAAGTCGACCCGCCGTGTGGTATCCAATTTGGTAGAATAGACTACCCTCTTTCTTACCGAGGTGTTTATTACATGTTGTGCTGACCCCACTTAGGTTGGGGTGAGGAGGATGATGTAACGTTACAAATACCAATATCGCAAAATTCTGTGCGCTAGGCCTTCGTATATTTATATACTGGTATAAGCCACTTCAAGCTGCTTTCATGATGGGCGTATCCATGTGTCTACGCCACGCTTGTGATTAAGTATGACAATAGACACATCTGCACCAGACTAGTAATAAACCATGTCTCCACACATTTTTGTTTATCAAACTATAAGTGGGGTCGGCAAAACATGTTTTAAACATGTCCTCACATCATTTGGCTACTTTACTTTACAACCGCCTGACTGCCGTCATCTTACTTTAGTCGTATTTTACGACACTTCGGTAAGTTGGTGTTTAGCAATGCAGCCCAAATAGACGTAAGCAACAAATAAACCAAGTTTTCTATTTTGCTTGATGCCAGATAACGACTAATATAAACAAATATATACAAAAGAAAGGGATAAATAAGTAGTTAAAAAAAGACTTATAAACCTGACTGTATACAAAAAATAATAATAAAGAAACCCACATCATGAATATAAATAATTGTGTGTGCGGTGTGTGTGTGTGTGTGTGTGTGTGTGTGTGTGTGTGTGTATGTTTGTGCATGTGTTTATACATAATTTACGCGTGCATTAAACCAGGATCCCTAAAACAACCTAAAAGTCTGGCTCTTCTAGGTGTTTCCGTTTCTTTAGCGTTGTAATACTATTATTAAAAATAACTTTATGATATCTCGGTGCCGTGTGGTATGCGGTATAGAATAGATCACTCTCATTTCTTACCAAGGTGTCGTAAAAGTCGACTAAGGTAAGTTGACCGGCCGAGTGGTATCCGGTTGAGTAGAATGCACCGGCGTCATTTCTTATCGAGGTGTCATAAAAGGCAACTAAGGTAAAATAATTGGCCAAAACATTTAACAACATGGTTAAAACATGTTATGCTGACTCTACTAGGAGTGGAATAAGAACAAGAGAGTAATGATTGAAAACGTAATTGAAGGGCATTATATAAAATTATATACATTATATTATTGTTTCAAAGTCTACTTTAATAATATAGATAATAATATTACAATAATAACCCTTAACGTTAGAGTTAAGCGAAATGTCGGAAATCCAAGCATTAATTCGTACCATTTGAATACAACAATAGCTCCCATTTTCCGTTCCCAGTTAATCATTTAACAATACAAGTTTGAAAACGAGGTCACTGATATTATACCAAATTAACAAAATACACTCCTAAGTAATGTATGGAAAACCATAAAACTAAGTACAGTAAATAGTACGCCGACACCATATTAGCATATATCCATAAATCTCTTCACTTTACAAAACGTACCGAAAGCATAGGCGGCACCATAAATCAATGTTAGTAACGCCGCAATAGAAAGCCCCTAACTAATCCGTGGCACGCGAACAACCATTTTACCTTTGTTTTTCTAAGTCTAAGATATATTGTTGTCTATTATTGCAAATGTGTTTACATCCTAAAAGAGTCGATATATCTATGGTTTAACATAACGAAGAAAACAAACACGAGTAATATTTTTTGTCAAAGAAACAAAAATATAGTCAGTTATATTTATTAAAGTGCATTCAATACTTAAGCAACTTATCAGTAATATAAAACTATCTAAATTTATTTCCTTAGAATCAAAATCAAAAGTCTAAAGAAATGCGGTTTGCAGGAATAAAATGACCTGCAGAGAATCGCGGGTCGACCAATCAATGCAAACATTAATAGAGGCAAACCTGATGATTAATTTCTAGCCACGGTATTTAAATAAAAAAGTTAAATAATTTAAAAAGGAAATTTATTCAAAAAGGGAATACTAACCGTGGTGTTGTTTGTTATCATATATAATCTATAATATTAAGGGAGGGCACTGGCTCCTGAAATACAGTTTAATCTAGTTCAGAAGTCAGGGTTACAATATGTCATGTTAACACTTTTTATATCAATAAAGAATAAAAGATTAAAGATTATTTATCAAAGCCCAATATTATTAACCGATAATATACTTAGTTATAGGTAATTAGGTCTTACGCCATTGCTACATAAGTGCACTGTACGATATAAGGCAGAAAAACCATTCGAATTGTCCAAGAGTATGAAAAGTTTAGCCCAGATATGGACTAACCTAGACCAGTAAGGCTATTTAACTTTCTAAAACGAAAATTAAGGTTCTCGAGGAAAAGCAGTAGACTCCAGTATGAATTTCGTTGAGTCCCCACAAAGATTTATTAAGGCATTCATTTAGTTCCATATACATCCCCATCAGCATTATAGCATCAAAAGTTTTTACCCTAACCTGTGTTTTATATTAACTTAACCTAGTCACGCTTTGCTCTGACTCACTCTGGACTTTCCCACTTCCGTATGAACATCCGGTCAAAATCAGCATAAAATTTTATAATAATGTAAGTTTCTGTAAAATATGCAAGTGAATCAAAGTCAAGATTTTTTTTACGTATAAAAGTTTTATACGTAATTATTTTTTTTGTCTTTTATAAAATACAAGCGGTATGCGCGAATTTGTTATGTTAAAATACTGTCAAATATTTATTGTGTTTTTGCAGTTCTCGAAGGAAAAACGGGTTTTTATTCTTTTTTGTTTGTAAGATATAAACTTCTACTGTATCACTGTATCAAATTTCATAAATATTACAACGAGTAATCGTAAATCGACCGCCGTGTGGTATCCGGTTGAATAGAATAGTACCACCCCCTTTTCTTACCGAGGTCTCGTATAAGGCGACTAAGGTAAGTTGACTCACCGTGTGGTATCCGGTTAAGTAGAGGGTGATCTACCCTCTTTCTTATCGAGTAGTCGTAAAATACGATTAAGATAAGTTCACGTAAGGCAGGCGGCCGGTCGTAAAATACGTAGTCAAATCATCTGACATGTTTATAACATGTTGTAGCGACCCCACTTAGAGAGGGATAATGGCAGGAAGATGTTGATGATTAATCGTAAATAGAGAAGAATTTAAATACCTTACCATATCTATCCTATGCTACTGTTACATAATCCGTTTTTTTTAATGAGTTTTATATGCCGTTAAATGAAAAACCAATTAAATGGGCGATGTATTTGGTATAACAATACATGTTACAGTCGTTTTACAGTTCAGTAAAGCTTATTGTTCCATGTAATTGACTCGAAGTAGCTATATTGCCTTAAGTGAATTGAAATGGAGACAATTTCGATCCAGAATAGACCAACGCATACGTGCTTTAAGCTCCAATGATGTGATAGGGATGTACGAAATACTCGACTACAACTGGGCCTTAAATAAAATAACCATATCTAACTAAATTAATATGAAGAAGAAAAAAATGATTTTATAGAAGATATTTATTTTTATGTTTATTTTATATTATTATTATTTAATAAGTAATGCAAAGTGAAAAAAAAAATATTTAAAATTAAAATTATTTTGAAATATATAACTTCATAAATAAATACAGACGAAAATAATCAAACAAACAAAAATATCACCAGTTATTTTTAACGTGGTTTGGGCAGAAAATAATTGGGAAGTTTATATTTTGGCGTTTACGCACAGTGCGTAAATTAAGATTTATATTATCTGATTATTACTTTCCTTAATTTATATGACATTAATCTGTCACTGAAATCAATATAATTCATTTCTTGCGACTCCTGCCCTTATTCTTTCGTTTTGTCAGACGATTCTATAATAAAATTCCACAATCAAATATAGCTTTACCAATTTTACAGATATTTACAATAACTACTAATTAGAAGCTGATACAGAAAGCGTATTGTACTAATGCTATGACTAATAATAATAAGAATAATAATAATAAAATCTGTCTTTGTCTGTCTTTCTGTTACGCTTTTACGGTAAGTACGGTGAAAAAATATTGATGGAAGTTTCGCACAATTCAAGCTTATCTACTGGGCAAACATATAAATTAAAAAACTCGTTTTTTCTCCGGGAACTGTTAAAATTTATAGTAAGTAACTGAGGGTAACATTAAAATTGAAGCCAAGATTGTAAATGATAAGAAAGCGTAGATTTAACTTCGACGTGTATATCTGACCTGAAATGTAAATACTTATATTTTTTTTGTTAGGTCTTCTCGGTAGGCGCAATTTTTCAAGCCACGATTTAAAAACACTTATTCACAATTTTTTAAATAAACAATTCTTTTTGAACTTTGGCGCAAAGTACTTGATTGTTGAATCTTCTTTTAATCGTTCTTAAATAATCTCTTTATCTAACTTCGGTCAAACGGTCCGGCTCTAATGCCGAACTGTTTCTAAATCCCTTGTAACGTGGCTAGCAACTGCCAATATAGGAATTACATGTGGTCGGACTGTTGAATTGTTTTGTTTTCCATTTGCCGTCGGTGGATTTAATGTAAACGAACTCGTATAATGGTATATACGAGCTATTGTTTTAGGTTAACTAGCGTTTGTTCTTACTTCTCGTTTACTCACTCACTTTAAAGTAACTATAATTTCATTATAAAAAGCTGTATTGAAAAAGTTTATACAATCCTTATATACCTACTTGCTCTGCTCGCGGCTTCGCCCGTGTAGAAAATCAGTGTTTCACAATAGTATTTCTCGCGTAAATTCGAACCCTGCGTAAGTTTTAGGTAAGAAAGTAACCTGTATATTGCCCACAACCTCCTCTATCTTAAAGTGAAAGTCCCATCAAAATCGGTTAAGGCGTCCTCAACATGTATTATAAACTTAATACTTCTCCAAAAATTGCACTATCATTTAATAGAAACCGTGCAAAATCCGTTCTGTAGATTGTGAAAATCGTTCACAGACAGATAGACAGCATTTAGGGACTTTGTTTAATAAATAATGCCTTATAAAAAAGTTTGTTCAAAAGTTTATACAAGAAAAAAATTATATTAACCTAGGTATAAATTCATCATGTAACTATTTATAACTACCGGCACCCCGACTTCGGGTGCAACAACTTAAGTGTTTCAGTGCCCTCTTTTATACAAATTACTTGTATTATATTGTATTGTAGTAATATTTTTTATTCAAATTCACAGAATTCAGAAAATGACGATAATCATTATTGTTGTATAGGTTCTGACGCTGAGCCAGTATGGAAGCTGCAAGACCCCGGTTTCGACCAAGGATACGGATCAGAACGGTCACCAGAGGAAGACTACGTACCTCCAATCGTCCCAGCAATATCACTCGAACAATACGAGGCTGAGCTGCGAACCGTCTATCCTTTTATCACAGATGGTAAGGAATTTGTTATACTTTCAAGTTATAGTAACAATTTCAGTTAATACATGTCAAAGGACAGCCGTGTGGTATCCGGCTGAGTAGAGTAGACCACCCTTATTTCTTATCGAGGTATCGTAAAAGGCGAGTAAGGTAAGTTAGCCCACATTTATAGCATTCCATGTATTCTTTTAACGCGATTTAAAGTAAAAGATTATTATTATAAAGTAATGTCTTATTAAAGTAATGTCTTATTCTATTATTAATTCTATTAATAATAGAATTAGACTAATTAATTCTATTATTCAAGATAGTCTTAGAAAAAAAAACCTTAATTTCAATATAAGTTTTGTTAATAAATTTTATAATATGCGATAACAAATTTTAAATATCTCATGATCATATTATTTAATAGACCAGTTTTAGGTATTCCCTTTTTTTTTTAGAAGTATATATTTAATTATTTAGCTATGATCAGTCGTAACTGAAAATAATTACTGTATGAAGCCTTTATGTACTGTCCGCTTACCTACCCAACACTTACAAAATTACAACAAATGAAATGGGAAAGTATTAAAGGGTGTGGTAACATTTTAATCAAATTACACCACCATGTAGCTTGATTTGCGAGCATTGCAATCAAGAAATTGAATCCCCGACATATTACATTTGTATAATTAACACGAATATATTTTAAGAGATTAATTCAACGAAAACATGAGCATTTAGAACAGATGAATTAATGTTGATACTACGTTTATTAAAAGTATTTGCCTTGAGGGTAAACCATATCTTATTTTTGTGGTTACGCTCTATGCTATGAAAATGTCAGTGATGTTAAAACATCACTGACATTTTCATAGCATAGTTCATCTTTTTCTAAACTCAATTAGTCATTTTTTTTATTTTGGGTACTAGGAAACGAGGCATCTAGTACTAACGTTTATTCATTTGTTTAATTTAAACAATTAATTTACATCTAATTCATTATTTCACATACATATCAACGTATATGAAATAATGTTTTTTTGTTTATCATTGCGTGAACGTCAATCTTAATAGTATGCTGGTTAATGGACTGTATGTTTGTGAATGATATGCACATCTTTGCCTTAATCAGTGAGTAATAATAACCACACCAACCTTGTTATCTACATTCGCCCGAATGGACAGAGATCTGATGCCAGATGCACCGCGTACCAGCTGGTAGTGAACTTGGCACTGCACTTTTCACTCATTTAGGCACAATAGTAGATTTTGGAAATACATGCACCACACAGAGACGACAATGTGTCGTCCTTAGAACGTCCACAAGGCAAGTCCTTCGGGAATGCACAAACACCTCACAGAGACTACAACGTGTCGTCCTTAGAAAATCCGTGAGGCAAGTCTTTTGGGAATGCACACACACCTCACAGAGACGTCAACGTGTCGTCCTTAGAACGTCCGCGAGGCAAGTCTTTTGGAAATGCACACACACCTCACAGAGATGACAACGTGTCGTCCTTAGAACGTCCGCGAGATAAGCCCTTTGGGAATGTCACACCTCACAGAGACGACAACGTGTCGTCCTTAGAACGTTCGCGAGGCGAGTCTTTTGGGAATGCATACACACCTCACAGAGACAACAACGTGTCGTCCTCAGAACGTCCGCAAGGCGAATGTCCGTCAACGCACAATTTGAATACGATGGTAGACAAACAAAATTGATGCAGTAGTTTTGTATTACTACCCACCAATATATTAAGCAAAGATCGAAAAATCTTGGTGAATTTTTTATTTACGATTATTTACTGCATCTTTATCATCAACATTGTTAATACGAAAGTATGGTTGTCTATTACGCCTTAACCCCGCTGGATTAATATTGATTAAAATTTGGCACAATTTTAGCTTTTATATATAAGATGAAAACTCCGTTTTTCTTCGGGAACGGCAAAAGCTGAATATGGATAATATACAGTACATTATTGAACATTTAATCTTCACTTCGCTTTGGTTTTCAAATCACTTTCAGTGTAATGAATGTATTTATAGCACATTTGGTCACTCCATGACCGTTGAAATTGTAGTTAGTTCAACAGTGGGGCCTATCAAGTGAAGTTGGCAATTCAAAAAATAGGGTGATACATGCTCTTGCCTGAATCAAAGGGAAATTATTAATGTTTTTTATTTACAAACAAACGTTTTTAATTAACAAAATTCATTTATTGCTCTGAGTTTGTGCGTACTAAGCCAATATCTGTTAACACAATTACGGATAATGGATCCCTTTTTTGATTGGATGGTTTATCGTTGAATCGAGTAATGTTTAGGATATCGTTATACACGTATCGCTAATCCTTTGCATTCAGAATAATTCATAGTAATATGCGCGAGTTTGTCTGTCTCTCTTTCTTATTTATACCTGATAGTGGATATCTTTCTATTCCTCCCATAATCCTCTACTTCTGTAATGTTATAATAATATATTTTTCTTACAAAGTGAACATAGCATCGATACGGAGTTTTTTGAGCGTCAGCTAACCATAGATTAATAAATATTTTTTACACTATGAATGATTATAATATGTATTTAAACTATTTTGATATACAAAAACTTTTGTGGAAAATAGTGGACAATTTCACTGATATATGGAATATATTCGAGCCAAAAATTGTGTACTTATTCATACATTAAACATGTATCATTTTCGCTCTCATAAATCGTATTATAAATTCATTTGAAAGGCTTTCGCGCATGAAAGGCACGTAACATAATACGTCATACCTATACTCACAACGGCGCGATAACATTTCTAATTCTGAACGTAAAAGCCTGGCCAACAATGCCACGAGAATTTTATTGTTATTTTCTATTCTCGCCTTTACGTCGATCCGTCAATTCGAAGAATAAATTCTTCTCATTTGTGCACAAAGCCGTGGGATTTTCCCGGACAGTAATAGCTGCGTAGCGAACGCCTGTCAATCCAAACAACCAATACGTTCTCTATTTATATTGGATACTTGTAATACTACTAGTTTTTGCCTGTCACTTCAATCTGTATCATTCTACTTCTCTTATCTCGCTCTTAAGTGTTGTCGGCACAACATGTTCTAAAGATGGGATGTGAAAAAGGACAAAAAACTAACACATTTTCCCATTAATTATATTACTAGGGATTTCTTATGACCGATTTTCATTACATGCCTATTGTTTACATTAATAAAATTAAAGTTTATTTTTAAAATAATAAAATATTATGATTTACTGTAATGTTGCAGTATACCGAAATACGGGGAAACCTAGTTCGGTTACAGAGGTCCAAAATATATTATATTTATATTAGAAAAGAACTTATAAACATAAACATATTTTTGTGTTCTTTCATATTTGTGTAAGAACATTTTTGGTTAAAAAAAGTATTTTAATTTTTTTCATGTCTAAATAATGTTGGAAAGGCTCAATTTACGAGCGTAAATTGAGCCTTTCCAACATTATTTAATATAAGTTAATTACCAAAGGTTTTTGGGTTAAGAAAAAGTGATTTTCTATCGAAAATTCGCTAAGCAAAATCTTACATAGGCCTCGCCTAAGCAATTGACCATTTTAAGACAATCCAAAAACATTTTCACGCTTTTTGTCCCTAAAACAATCTCCATGCAAGCCGCGAGTTTTAGAGCTTTTTTCGTTATTCATATTCAATTCGCCGAAACCTCTCGAACAAATATTACCCGCCGCTAAAATACTTTGTCGTATTAGGGATTTCCATTACTGCTTTTATTGCGAGGCTTAACCTGGCTTCGTGTGGTGCGAGCAAAACAGGGGTTTATCTCATTTAGACCTTCAATTTGTATTCAAGTCTCACTACTCCCTGGGTGGGGCAAGACCCGTGTCATTTGCAGCCATCGCGGGTAGCAAAAAGTCAAGAGCCAGTTTCGGCTTACATTGTTACATGGACATATGCATATGTTGCATGATTTATTGTTGCCACGTTTTAGTGATACATTACAGGTTAGATTTATACGAAATCAGTTTCGCTATCCAAATTCAGAAGCAAATCTGGAAATAACATAACATATGTCTTGTACCAACGACAAAATATCTGGTCTAATTATAAATCCATTGCATTATATTTGATTAAATACGCCGTCTGGTATATAGAATTGTGTTGAATAGAACAGTACTACCCTCATTTCTTACCCAGGTTTTAAAGGCGACTTAGGTAGGTTGGTCCGCCCGTTGTGGTATTTGGCTGAGTAGAATAGACCAGCCTCATTTTCTTACCGAGGTGTTGTAAAAGGCGACCAAGATAAGTTGACCTACCTTGTGGTATTCGGTTGAGTAAAATAGACCACCCTCTTTGTTACTGAGGTGTTGTAAAATACGACTGAGGTAAATTGACGTCAGGCAGGCGGCCGGTCGTAAAATATGTATCCAAATCATGTGACAACCTGTTTATAACATGTTGTGCCGACCCCACTTAGAGTGGGATAAGGGCAGGAGGAGGACTACTTAATTGAATCAATTTTAGAGATGCTTCTTGTATTGATTTATTTATATATTGTTATATCAGCTTGCAGGAATGCTAAAAGATATTCCTTTTTAAATATTGCTTTGGAATTCGAATATAAATATATTGAACAGATATTACAAAATTTGCCACTTTATATAATATTTTTGCATTCTGACTATGCGTCGTTGTAATAAATTCACAAATTGAATTGAGTCGCGTCATATATATTTCATGCGTTTCCATATTGAATGTGTACCTATATTAAAGAATTCGCTTTCAACATTTATATTAAGATATAACTAAAACAGGTCAAAAACAAAAAACAAGATGTGATAGCACAGCGGTGACACCGTGCGACTCTTTCGAGGGAATCACGGGTTCAAACCCCTAGGAGGCACCAACGAGTTGTTCTATTAAACCTTATGTGCCTAATTGCTTATTTCAATTTAAGACACGCTTTTAGGTGAAGGAAGTCATCGTGAGGAAACCTGCATATCTCTAGCGAATTCTAGGGATATATGTAACCTACCATTCCGCATTCCAGCAGCGTGGTAGGCCTTAGCTCCAATCCTTCTCTCCAAAATTCAGGAAACAGGAGGTCCAGCACTGGTATAGTAAGAAACTGTTACTTTTATATCTAAATGCTCATAGGAAATCTGATAAGAACTTGAACTCAATCCCATGTTTAAAAAACTTAAATGTACACGGCATTTAAGAGCAATGTTTCAATTCAAGTTCTGAGCAATTCTGTTTAGATATTCGTTATGTAAGGCATTCGTAATATTTTATACGCAGAGAGACGGTAATTGAATTGTCCCTTGGAGACCAATCGAAGTCTATCAAAGTGCTATTTGCTGCGCTTTTCGATTGTTCTTGACGTTCAATCATCTTCACTACGCCGATGCGACATTTGTTGGCTTTAGCTGTAAATGGAATTACGTTGCTGTTTTCATCCTTTGGGTGGGTTATTTTGCGAGTAATAACAATGCACTTGAAAATTAATAGCTTTTTATTCTGATAAATATAAAATTTAGAACAAATTAAGGTACAATTTCCTGTTGTAAGTTTGGTTCACCATGTTCCATATTAAATAAAAATCGAAATATTGCGAAAAGTATTGTCAAAGACATTTTTGACAAGTCATTTACTTAATATTCTGTTTGTGATAATATTTATTCTATAATTTTTATGAAACTTTGTCTGTGTGTATGTAATCGATTTTCTAACCTAACGAATTTTTAGGTTTATAGCACATTAAAGTTTTATGTAAATCCTATTGTAGATGTCGCGCGGTTGTAAAAAAACAACTAACCTGCTGGGAGCTTTACTTGTGTGCGCCGCGTATACCAACAGAGATAAACTAAAGCATTGTACTAGAGAATTGTAGATCTACAAAAGTGCTACAAAAAAATCCGTGACAGCATGCCTGTATCTCTTATGGTTAACTCACAATAACTACTTTAACTTTAATACAATGATTTCCACGCTGTGCCAGATAGTTAAATATAACTATAACTTGGCTAATCTTTGTCTTTTAAATGGTTTACGTCATACGTCGACCGTAAATTAATTGCAGGAAACTGTCAAAAAACACTCTCCGCGATTACAGAATGCGAATTCTTCCGTAGTATAAACAAATGATATATTTTACTTACAAATACACGACAAATGTTCCGAGTCCGCCCTCCCAAGTGTTCAATTGGGTCAAAGATAAAGGCCAAGTATAATAAACATGACGTCATCGTTTTAATAAAATCTTATTAAACATTATTCTGAAAATGAAAGAACCTTGCCCGCCCGCTCTAACGGGATGTAATGTTCCGGAAAATCCGACACTAAGCAGTAATTAAACTCCCAAATCTTGAACAAAACAGCCTCATTGTTCCCTTTAATGCAAAGGGTGCGGTTTGCCTCGCGATCTTTCGCATCCACCACTTCCTTAGCCAAATAAATTCCTGACTGTGAAATTTACGGAACATCGTTTTTAGTCTTTTTATTTGTAATATATTATATTATATATGGGTTGATATATCTTTATTACTTTATATATTTATATAAAGACACAAACACATCATAGATACATCAATATCCATACACTGTATCAAGCGCACCACGTCAGTAACACCTGAGCCGTAGGCGAGAGTGCACGAATAGTGACATAGTATAAATGCGTGTTTGAGTCTGCACTAAATTCATACAGTGCAAGTAAAATCATACTCCACAAGAGGAATTAAAACAATAGTGAATAAGGATAATAACATGAATATTTCACATCTACTTGAAAAACAAAGAACAATAAGTCATGTTTTTATTTTGATCCCCTTTCCCTCGGATCAGCGTCTTGCTTAGACGTCGAAAAAGTTTATTTTATAATATATTTCTACAAAAATTTAAAAATCTCTCGAATAATAATATCATGACTATGTTTCTATTAATAAATCATATGTTTCTATCTTTACACATCAGAGTCCACCGTTTACCAATATATCGTTTATGCTTCGTAGATATCGGTTAAGCGTTGTGCCCATATGTTGCGAATCTATCGTGATATTGGTTTTTCCCTTTCAATAGTAATATCCTCTCTAATTAGTTTCTATCAACATTTGGTAGGGTCTACCGAAACAAATATAAGTGTGGCCATTATATTTAGACGCTCATGATGTTATTTTTGATATTTTTTGTAACGAATGTAAATAATTCACTATTCACGTGCTTCTTGTTTCTGTTGATACGAGGTCAAGATTTTGATGGGTCCTTTTGTTTTTTGAATCATCATATTATTACAGAAGCTACCACTGATTCGGAAGTTTCAGCTACCTAGTTTCACCTACTGAGAAAAATCAGCAATAAACTCACAGCTTCATCTTTAAAAACACAATTTCAATTAGTATTATAAAAAATACAAAATAATTATTATTAATAGTTATATCTGTTTCTCGTTAACATCTCAGATTTCAGTGCAGTTTTATCATTAAGGCATTTTTAAGGTATTTTTGAGTATTTTATACCTAATGTCTAATGTCGGGTTTAAATTGAGAAGTTTTAATATTTAAAAGAGAAGAGTTTAATATTTCAGAAAAAATACCTAGTAATTTAATAAGTATTTCCTTAATTTACTACTAATTTACTTTATTTGAGTACTTTGCAAAACAGACGTTTGAACTTCTAAAACTTTAAGTAATATTGAGTGTTTAAACAAGATTTAATAAACTACGTAGTTATTAATTTAAGAGCAAAACAAATAAATGTAATTAATATAAAGAGTGGTAGTTTTATAATACTCTAGTAATCTGAAGAAACCGTCTAAAGAAACCGCAATAAATTGATTGTAGAGCTCGCGATTCGGTTCATTATAGAAGCGACACGCTTGTAGCGTCGGCCTGTATAATTTTACATAGGTATCCACTTCAGATAATCTTGAACAACAATAGTCCGTGAAGTTTTTATCTAGCTTATATTACAATAGCTTTTGAAAGAATATATATGTATTTAAATTTATTTTTATATTAAAGATCATCATCACACCGTGTGGTATCCGGCTGAATAGAATAGTACCACCCTCATTTCTTACAGAGATGTCGTAAAAGGCGACTAAGGTAAGTCGACCCGCCGTGTGGTATCCGGCTGAGTAGATTAGACCAATCACATTTCTTATCTAGGTGTCGTAAAATGCGTATAAGGTAAGTTGAACCACCGTGTGGTATCTGGTTTAGTAGAATAGACCACTCTCTTTCTTACCGAGGTGTCGTAAAATACGACTAAGGTAAGTTGACGTCAGGCAGGCGGCCGGTCGTAAAAACGCGGCCAAATCATGTGATAGCATCAGTGATGATCTTTAATCATCATCCTCCTGCCCTTATTCCACTCTAAGTGGGGTCAGCACAACATATTATAAACATGTGTGGGGATTTATAATCTGTATCCTACCGCGTCCGAGAAGATACATCTACTCTGTGTCAATCTGTTATGTATAAAGAACAAACACTTTGTGATTGGAAATATATATGTATATATGTAACGGTGAATATACCATTATTATGCAAATATAAGGTTTTGTTTTACATCCAACCGTTCTTCCCAACATCAAGAACTCGAACGTTAGACCAACCTCCGCCAACTTAAGTCACTACGTGTTGGTCCCACACATGTTGTCACATGATTTGATTACGTATTTTACGACCGGCCGCCTGCCCGACGTCAACTTACCTTAGTCGTATTTAACGACATCTCGGCAAGAAAGAGGATGGCTTATTCTACTCAACGGTATACCACACGGTGGGTCGATATGTCTTAGTCGCCTTTTACGACACCTCGGTAAAAAATGAGGGTGATATAATAGTCTGATTATTATATAATCACTAGCAAAAAATCACAAAAATATTTTTTATTTTAATAGGAGTTGTGTCAAACCGAAAAAGTGGATAATTTTTCACAAAAGAACAAAAAGCAGATGTCGAAAAAATCTCTTAATCTTTGTGTATAAAAAAAATTGTAACAATATTATTTCACAACAAACTGGAGAAAACATTAAGAGTTATCGTTGTCATCAATTTGTCCGCGAAATGGATGAAAGTTGTCGACATTGATCAATTCTTCTTATTTTATCCAACAAAACAAATCTTCCTTTTGGGACTTCTTAATATCTGTCTTACAAGTTGCTTAACAACTTCTTAAACATTTACGTTTCTAAGTCATCTAAGTTTGCTGACAGTCTGTGTTTGTCGCGGAAATATTTGCACTGTACCGCGGACAGGATTATAAGATACTAGCAATCGCCAGCGGCTCCGCCCGCGTGGAAAGATTAAAACTGTAATATAGTCTTTTGATAACCATAAAAATGGTTAAAGTTGGTTAACCTTAAAAGACAGACATATGCTGACATAGACATATGCTGTGGCGGACTTTAAGAAGGGAACAATGTTACTTGCTGCTCCTCTCCTATTCACCTAAGCGTGATATTATATAGCCTTCCTCGATAAATGGACTATCTTACACTCAAACAATTTTTCAGATCGGTCCAGTAGTTCCTGAGATTAGCGCGTTTAAACAATCACACAAACAAACTCTTCAGCTGTACATATTAGCATAGATTTGTTTTATTATTAGTACATCTTAATATTGGAGTTGAATAAAAAGTGAAGTGAAGTGGTGAATTTTTTTTTAACTTGAACCAGATCAATAATATTACTGACAAGTACCGTACATGAAATGTCAGAAAAACTAATTAACAAGCAATTGGCCATGTTAACACTCATAGAATGTGTAATGGTATTTAACAATACACCATCGCTGTGGGAGACACTGAATACTAGTGTGAGAAATAAAGGCTATTGTAAATTTCCGATCATGAGAAAACACTTAGGTTAGTGAGTTCATATGAGTAGAAGTTCATTAAAAGTAGAATAGATCATTGTTAGATGTTAATAGTTTTTACTGTATGGTCATTGAAGCGAGTTTATTTTTCTGTTTCTATTTGTTCTTTTATAACACGTGTAAAAAGTAATGTATGTCTGTTACTAAGACAATGCTGAACAAAAGTTTCCTCTTTTATCTAACGAACGATTAGAGCTTAGGCCCAACACGCCGCCGCAATGCATACTGACATATTGAATACACATTACCCAAACACGAAGGTTTTTGACAACTTAAGTAATGTGTAAATGTCAAAAAAAAAAATCATGACGCTCATTTTTGCTCGTACGTAGTTTAAACTAGGAGCTGTTACATTGGGGAAAAAATAAATGTAAATTCTTAGGTATTTAATATTAATTAACTGTTACAGTACCTAGTTGAAAGAAAAGTGAGTTAAATAGAAATTAAAATAAAGAGGAAGCAAATAAGATTCATCTTCTGCCTCTTTTTCGCACGTCGTGTGGTAACCACCCTCTTTCTTACCGAGGTATCGTAAAAGGCAACTAAGGTAAGTTGACCCGCTTTGAAGTATCCCGCTGAGTGGAATAAATCACTGTCATTCCTTACCGAGGTGTCGTAAAAGGCGACTAAGGTAAATTGACCTGCCGTATGGTATCCAGCTGAGTAAACTAGACCATCCTCATTTCTTACCGACGTGTCGTAAAGGCGACTAAGTTAAGTTGACGTCACACACGCGGCCAGTCGTAAAATAACCAGCCAAAACATTTAACAACATTTTAAAATATGTTGTGCCGACCCTTACAGTGGGATAAGGGCAGGAGAATAATAATTGTCTCACTTCGTAGGTTAGCTGGCAGAGATCTCTGTATAAGGAATAAGTTGTCCTTTGTACACTTTTTTTATTAATAGTGTTTTTCCAACATTTTTTATAGTACTTAAATAGATAAATAATGATAATCCAAGTTAAAAAAATAGGTAATATTGGCTATTTCTTGTTGTATGACTTCATTATCGAGTTTGGACTTGAAAATGGACTTTACACGAAGCAGTTAGATATACACGCATCACTGGGCAGCTATATGGAGGTGTGCGGTGATCCAGAAAGCGATAGGTGAGCAGGCTAATACAGGAACACACTATTAAAGTATCTACATCATTTCATTGACCTTTCACGTCATATCGTCGCTGGTAACGACGCAGGTTAGACCCTAAATGATAAATTGACTTCCATCACTTGACTGTCGCCTTAGTATATTAGTCTGGATAAGCGGATTATAAAGATTATATGTACTGAGAATCGTGTTTCTAGTAGGCTTGGATATGAAAAGAAGACTACCCCTTAGTTGTTATGGATTCATTTACAAATTTAATTAGCAATAAATAAATTGTAAGTCAAAACAGATAATAAAATACGGGATATGGTAAATACTAAAGATTGATTACCTTTAATAACATATATATTTAAAATAAATTTTCTAAGTAGCCGCCGGAGTTTCGAATTTAGATTAATTTTTTAAACTTTTAAAAAAAATTTCATTAACTTTATACTGATAGCCCTGAACACCACGACCTAAATGAATAGATACATTTATCGATTTTCGATTTCGAACGGAGTCCATGCATTTCTGAACGCCCCTAAATATATTTTACTCTACCAGTTTACGTACTGAATAAATGTAAGTACTTTGACGTATATATCTGCTAAAATAAACTAGCCTAGAACAAAATATATGCAAAATTTACGCATTGCAACCACGATAATGTGCAATGATCCATAACGCAATCATGAGCAAGCTTTTATTTGAAAAAATAATTATGAGTAAAAATTTATAACGCAGTTTCCACTTATGGTAGATTTACTATATAATTTTTGATACAAACATAATGAATTATGGCGAATTATAGGAAAATAATTTTATTATTACTTTTGTATTATGGATGTACCCAAAGTAACGTCTATTTCTATTAATTATTTACAAATAAACAAGTAAAAATAAAGTCGGAAATAAAACACATACTCGTAAATGCCATCAGCACAAGCTTTTCTGAAATATATAACTTGTTACGGGACTATCAATAACATTATTTTAAGCTTCCATACGTAAAGTTCTCTATTTCAATATGTGGTAATTCATTAAATATTTAGACAGTTCGCTAATGATCATTTTCCGGGAGTTAACTACAGCTATTCTGTTCGCTCAAAATATATTTAACGCGTCTATTGTCTGCTTACTGCTTCTGTATTTAAGTGTAGAAAATAGGTCTATTCAACATTTGATATTTAAACATCCAACGTAATCAAATTATGTTGATGTAACTGAATAAAATTCAAAATTGGCAGCTACTGTAAAAAATTATAATACTATATACTAGCTTTTACCCGCGACTTCGTTCGCGTAGACTGTTGTCATGTGATAGGATAATAAATGGCGCTTTTCAATGTTATCCTATTCCTGTAGAATTAACAGGATTTTTGTAGTCTATATGTTATTCCGGTGTATAAGGAATAATTGTGACAAATTTCATCGGTATTGGTTCAGAGGATTCGCCGTGAAAGAGTAACAAGCAGCATACTCACAAACTTTCGCATTTATAATATTGGTAGGATAGGATTTTTTGATGTATTGTATGGATGGTTTTCTCAAGAGATACTACCATAAACGTCTCCTTTACACGTCTCATACATTTCTTTGAGTTCATTTGTTGTTTTACTTAAATTAATTGCTTAGATTTGTAAATACGTAGGTATAATATAATGTTAAAGAAGTACTTAGGACAAATTCCTGTGTCAGTCCTGCTACACTTTGAAATAATGAGTTGTTTAATTTATAGAATTAGGCGTTACTTTGCGGAGGTCCATAATACAAAAGTAATGTGAATATTATTTTTCTATAATCCGCGATAAAAGAAAATATATGTAATGCTAAATGTAGAGTGTACTATTCGTTCGTTCTCATACCTGATACATGCAGAATTTGTAAGAACTCATGCACCACCCGACAAAATCGTAAAACGATTGTCGTGGAGTCTATCTCCTGACGATGCTTCGGTTATGGGGCGAAACAATTGTTGAGATTGTGGTGGTGAATGTGTGCAGTGCTTGTGTATTGTTGTGTTATTGGTTTCGGGTAGTGCAAGAGTTCTTACAAATTCTGCATGTATCAGGTATGAGAACGAATAGTACACTCTACATTTAGCATTACAAATATTTTCTTTTATCGCGGATTATATCAAAATAATATTCTCATTACTTTTGAATGAGTAGTTTCCTTATTATCTTTTTCTAGTTATTTAATTACTCTCACGAAGAGCCGTGCTTTACTTGTTTTATATCAATACTATGAAGAATGAAGGTATAATGAATTTTATTCATAAAATATACTTAATGCCTACCAGTCGACAAGTTAACATTGTTTCAATAAGTAAACAACAGCTGCCAATTGTACGTCCCTCATTAGGAACCCCACCCCAGCCCCCCCGGAGTCCCCGGCCTGTCCAGATTGCCCTCTGCTAATCAGAAGGACAACTGGATTGGCCACCCCACAGTGGTCCGTTCGCCAAGACTAAGCTTGCCTAGGGTGCGCCACGAGGAGGCTGACCACTTTGGCACCCCAGGGGAATTGTTTAACTCCAAATTTAACGCGTGTGGGCCACGTGCAGTGAATAAAACAAAACTGCTGGATAGATTTTAATCATTTTTTGTACTGAGTGACATAGGCTATATATTTTATACCCGTGCGAAGCCGGAGCGGGCCACTAGTATAATAAATAATTTTTAAAGAACAAAGGACTTATTTCACAAAATCCACTTTATTTCGATCCCTAAAAGAACAATAGCTACATACGTCGACATTTCAAGCATTGAAAAAATTGGACAGCAATATATTTCAGCCTATTTTCAACAAGCATAATTTTATTCAGCTACGTCATAATCATCCTCCTGCCCTTATCCCACTTTAAGTAGGGTCGGCACAACATATTATAAACATCATGTCACATGATTTGGTTGCGTTTTTACGACCGGCCGCCTGCCTGACGTCAACTTACCTTAGTCGTATTTTACGACACCTCGGCAAGAACGAGGGTGGTCTATTCTACTCAACCGGATACCACACGGTGGGTCAACTTACCTTAGTCGCCTTTACGACACCTCGGTGAGTAATGAGGGTGCCTGCCTAACGTCAACTTACCTTAGTCGTATTTTACGACACCTTGTTAAGAAGAGGGTGGTCTATTCTACTAAACCGGATACCACACGGTGGGTCAACTTACCTTAGTCGCCTTTTACGACACCTCGGTGAGAAATGACGGTGGTACTATTCTATTCAGCCGGATACCACTCGGCTTAATTCAGCTACGTCGTTTTCAGTAAAAATATTTTTGCAAAAACAAGAATAACCAGTATTATATTATATTGATACCGAAAATGCCTCTTTAGGGTTGTAACTTAAGACCTTTCTACAATTCAATTAATTAAATTTAAATATATAAATTTAGTTAAATATACCTTGAATAGTGCCTTATAAATATTTATGATAAGTCATTTGCCAAGTCCAATGAAGGCCTGGAACGTTCCTCTTAAAAGTTAGAACCACCATTAAGCTAAACGGTCAATTAACGGTTAAAGGAAAATTATTTAAGTTCATGATTCAATTTGAATTTTTTTTAATGGATTTTGAATGCATGCTTATTTCTATAATTTCTCATTAGTACGTTAAATATTGGTACACTTTTTATGCGCCATTTCCTCATTTAAGCTTAAGCTGAAGATTGTGGAATATAGCGTTAACTAACTTGAACATTGATCTTTCTAACGATCTATCCTTTTGATTTATTATCCTCCTGTCCTTATCCCACTCCAAGTTGGGTCGGTACAAAATGTTGTAAACATGTTGTAAAATGATTTGGCTGATTATTTTACGACCGGTCGCGTTCCTGGCGTCAACTTACCTTAGTCGTCTTCTACGACACCTCGGTAAGAAAGAGGGTGGTCTATTCTACTCAACTGGATACCACACAGCGGGTCGATTTACCTTAGTCGCCTTTTACGACACCTCGGTAAGAAATGAGAGTGGTACTATTCTATTCAGCCGGATACCACACAGCGGGTCGACTTACCTTAGTCGCTTTTTACGACACCTCGGTAAGAAATGAGAGTGGTACTATTCTATTCAGCCGGATACTACACGGCGTAATGTTTCTCCATGCACATGTAAAATAGTTATAGATTCAACAAGCATTAAGGGCCTGTTTCACAAGTTACCAATAAACTGTCAGTTATCTTATTCGGAACATATCAGACAAATATCTCGGAATTTTGCGTTTCTCAGGTTTCTGATAGGCTTATTCAGCTCTTAAAGTCCATAATAAGTTAACAGGTAGATCATGTGGCTGTTATTTTGTTTATCTTATAGCAAATACCTATTTCAAAATGGCCGCGATTTTATTTTTTTCAAATTTTCCACTTTTCATAATCTCTTTTTAGAGACATTTATCTGCTACATAGTTTATTTGTCGGTTAACTATCCGACAATTCATCAGTAACTTGTGAAACAGGCCCTAAATATGCTTAGTTGGCATTGTCTACTTTGTCCCAATTTGGGAAAGGACAACAGTTGAGTGTGCTAGTTGTCCGTAGTTCCAATATTGACAAAGTTGGACGACAATATGGGTCAGACTACATTCAACATTTGTCGCACATCTAGCAAAAAATCAGTTCTCGGTCACATTTTAATGTTTATAACTAGGTGAATTTGTATCTCGAATTTGTACTTGGTAAATTTATTAAAAGATATAATGCAATAAAAAAAGAAAGAAAGGTTAAGGATATCTGGGACTTGATCACGGGTATGTATCAAATTGTAGCAAAATTAACCTTTGTATTCTATTTATATTTTAGCAGTTTTTATTTGCCGATTTCAAACTTGGATAAACGTCATCTTTTTATTCTTTTTTTTTTATAAAATATTAAACTGAAGAGTTTGTTTGTTTGATTTTATGAACGCGCTAATCTCAAGAACTTCTCCGAGTGATCCGAACGGGGTTTATCGGACGCTCGCTGGAGTTAGGTCCCCGAGGCGTTCGATCTGGTGCTCCCGATGCATCGTCCAGCGGAGGGAGGGGCCACTTTCAGAGAGGCCCCGACCCAGAGGTGGTGCACTCTAGGGTACAGAGTTGCTGCTGGCGGGGATGGGGGTAATGTCTTTATAGGTATCCCTATCCCCACCACCAGCAGCGTAGTGGAGTAGGTTTTTTTTCTTCGGTGCGAGTCCGACATAACCGTCGCCTTATGGGTACCCATAAGGGGTTTTTCCTGTCAAAAAAAAATCTCAAGAACTCCTTTACCGATTCGAAAAATTCTTTCAATGTTAGATAGTCGATTTATCGAGGAAGTCTATAGGATATATATAACATCACGCTAAGATGAATAGGAGAGGAGCAGCAATAAAAAATATTACGAAAATACCATTTTCGTAATATTTTTAAAGCTTTCCTTGCACGCAAATTTAAAGTTTTCCTTGCGTGCGCTGAGTAAACGGTGATAGTTATTAAAAGTGGTGTATTACAAAATTATTCCCCTCGAAAGTTCTAAATAAAAGTCCGCGACAGCATATGTCTAGCTTTAAGGTTAACCCACTTTTACCATTTTGATGGTTGTCAAAATACTATATTTTCACTAATTATTACTTATTATTGCTATTTTTTTTTAAATAAACCAATCTAGATAGATTTATATCCCCCGAAACTCCCCAGAATACCATACTGAATTTCATGAGAATCGTTGAAGCCGTTTCTGAAATTCAACTTTTATATAGGTATATATACAAGATTTATATTATTTTAAGATTAGAGATATAAAACCTATATAACGAAATAAATAAAAAATAAAGATCAATTATATATTCTGTATTATTTAATTTCAAATTTCGACTAGCGTGTAGTATTCTTGTTATATGTATAGACACCGGCTATACTCACGCAGTTGATATCGGGTTATTCCGACCAGATTCCAACCCATCCAGGGTCTTATCGGCGGTATCCCTTTTAATAATCGTATCTAGAATATTTTATTTCTATGCGTGAATATGAATATTATGAGTAAATTCATATGCGTGAATTTCAGTACAAAGGAAAAACCTTTGTACTAAATTTATACCAAGACTAAAATATAGTTATTTTTTATAGTAATAATTGAATACAATTAGTTTAAAAATAATAGTTTCTACTAGACTTTAGATTGCAACGAAGTATTTAAGTCTAACAGTTTTTATGTAATAGTACAAAACGATAAGCTAATAAAAAAATATATTTACATGCCATATTCCAAATGTTAATTAATATAAATGAGTAAAAATCACTATGCAATATACAGGATTTTAAAAAGAATGTACAAACATGGATAATATACGTATTTTAGCGTTAGCTTAAAAACTAACGAATCATATTAAAACGTTAAAAAGAACAAAAAGTCCTATAAAATATATAGGGTCTTTCTTTATAGAAAGTAGAAATACTGAAAATATACTATAACCGCAGTGTAAAAACTAACAAATCACACTAAGGGTCTGTTTCACAAGTTACCAATAAACTGTCAGTTAGCTTATTCGGAACATATCTGACACATATCTCGGAATTTAGCCTTTCTCAGGTTTCTGATAGGTTTATTCAGCACTTAAAGTCCCTAATAAGTTAACAGGTATATCATGTGGTTGTTTGTTTATCTGCCGGATAGCAAATACCTATTTCAAAATGGTCGCGGTTTATTTAATTTTTCACTTTTTAGAGTCTCTTTTTAGAGACATTTATCTATTACTTAGTTTATTTGTCGGATACTTAATTTAACTATCCGACTCTTTATCAGTAACTTGTGAAAAAAAGGGCCTTAAAACATCATAATAGCTTGCTATTGTTAAAATTTTTACAAAACACGTAGGTATTCAACAAAAATATACCTTCTATTCTTAAAATGTGAATGGGCCTCTCCAAGTAAGTTGGGACTTTGCGAGTTTTTGCACTCATTAGGAAGATAAAATCTTGTATCTTTACTTTAATGTTCAAACTTGAGAAGAGCTCGGAATGTAAGTGGCTCTAATTTCTACTTAGTAGCTAAAGTTAACCTTACCTGTTGTAACTTGTACGTGCAACGAGAAAAAGATATCAATATTATTCGCACACATCACTACTAATATTATAACTTCGAGAGTGTTTTGTTGTTGTCGTTTACACCTAGTTTGCTGTTATCTCGGTAAGAACCAACAAATCTATCTCTATACTTATTATAAAACAAATTCCCTAAAAACTGTCTGTCTGTATGTGATCGATTATCTCAAAATCTACTGAACGGATTTTTGTACGGCTTAAACTAAGAGGTAGTACAATTCTTCCGAATGGTTCAGGTTAATAGTACATTACGGTTTTAAATAATTTATAGAATTAGGCGTTACTTTGCAGAGATCAATAATAAAAAAGTAATAATAAAACTATTTTGCTATAATCCGCAATTATAGCAAAATAATATCGTCGATAAATTATTGCGGATTATAGCAAAATAATTTAAGTATTAAGGGCCTAAGTAAAATATAATAACAAGGTCGCGCGGTTGTAAAATTTTTTTAACAAAATTTAAACAAGTTATTAAAATGTTGTGCAAATCCCGCCGTGTGGAATCCGGTAGAATAGACCACCCTAATTTCTTAACGAGGTGTGGTAAAATGAGAATAAGGTAAGTGAGCGACCCACCGTGTGGTATACTCTTAATAGACCATCCTCTTTAAAATACGACTAAGGTAAGTTGATGTCAGGCAGGCGGCCAGTAGTAAAATACGTAGCCATGAGACAACATGTTTAAACATGTTGTGCTGACCCCCACTTAGAGTGGAATAAGGGCAGGAAGATGATGATTAAAATGTAATGCAAATAATAACCTACCCGAAGACTAGCCTATATCAACTTAAAACTAAAACAAAATGTAGATAAATAGATAAAGGTTTCTAGCAAATGTTATCTCCAAAGAGCTTTTAAATATAAATGGATGAGACCTAATACATCGCAAGTGGCTTTTATAAAGCTCCTATTGTGTTTAAGTATGACAGATTATCCTGAGGCGGTGAGTGTCAAAGGGGAAAGGTCTCCGTTATAGTGGGTTCAGACGCTAAGTTGAGAATCCTTTAGTGGTACACTGGTTACAATAATAAACGATTAGTAATGGTTTGTTCTAAAATTTTTATCTCCAAAACCCATCTACAGATTACGTGTAGATATAAATTATCGTAAAATAATTTATGTACACGTTTGTAACGTGTACATAAATTATTTTACGAAAATAAGTAATGAAAATCTTATTTTGCTAAAATCCGCGATAAAAAAATATATGTAATGCTAAATGTAGAGAGTATTATCCGTTCTCATAGTTGATACATGCAGAATTTATAAAAACTCATGCACTGCTTGCCACTAACAATACACAAGCAATGCACAAATTCACCACTACAATCTCAACAATCGTATCGCCGCGTAACCGACGCATCGTGAGAAGATAGGCTATGTACACGTTGCTACAGTGTGATATTGTAATTTAAAAATGTTAATGTAAAGTACATTTCTTACTGAAATGCCGTAAAAGACGACTAAGGTAAGTTGATGTCAAAGGTAAGGTGATCCCACTTAGAGTGGGACAAGGGCAGGAGGATGCAGTTAATGTAAAGTGCATCGGTTTCACTAATTAATTTGAGTACAAATTTTACTGAGAGTCATTTCTTCTCTTCTTCTATGATTACAATGAATTTTCTGGCCACAAGCTGTAATGTGTTGTAATGACATCTTTTAATATTTTTTCATCGTTCACTTTGGAAAAATAATTATTCATTCAACATTATTCAATTATTCATTAAATATTTTACATAAAGTAGTTTCCTAGATTCCGAAATATATATAAATATATATAAGATTAACTCATTTAAATATTAAGATAACTAATATAAACGAGTGTTATAAGTCGAATACTAAGAAGATGTCTACTAAAACAATTTATATTTAAATCACGATACGAATAGGAAAGAAAGCAATAAAACTCCACGAATTGCCCGAAAAAATTGCCTTATGTGAATAGAATTGGGTGGAAACGGCCGAATTGGATGAGATCATTGCCGAAATTGTTTCTGTGGATTCCCTAAGGTAATGTTTAATTCATGACCAGCACCCTACTACGTCCGCTTCTAGCATAAAAGAACTTAAATTGACCGTGAACACATTCGACTCACCTCCCCTCTTATTGAAACATCAATATTAATTACACTGCTACAATATATCTTCATTCTATGTATGAAAAAAGCAGAAATGTTGTCTATTTACTGACTGTAAATAATATTTTACTAGCTTAGTGAATAGGCCATCCATAGACCACTCTCATTTCTTACTGAAATGTCATAAATGGCGACTAAGGTAAGTTGACTCGCTGTGTTTTCCCGCGTAAAACCCCAACCCACGGGATATATAAGAAAAAAGTTGCCTATATATATTGCTCCACAACCTCCTACCTAAACCTTTTTTAAGAGTTCCTCTATCTTTTAGTAAAACAGTAAAAAATGCGTTCTTTAGATTTTGAGAAAAATCAACCACATACAGACAGACAGACAGCTTTTGGGAACTTATTTTATAACACGTATAGATTTCGGAATCGGAAATAATCAAGTCACACTTGCATTTTTGATTATTAGTGGAAATGGGGTTTGTAATATTATAATAGTGTTTTTTTTATTGTAAGGTAAGATGTTTATTTGCCTGGGGCCATGGTTGGTGGTAACGTGGGTCGTACTTAAAATTCAGTCAAAGATTCAGTTACTCGTACTTCTTAAAGTGTTTCAGAGTTTTATCAGTTAGGTAGAGTTGAAAATTAATTAATAATTTATTCTAAATCTGAATATATCAGTAGATTCATATAAGCTTTACGTATGCTAAAAATTCACTTTTAGAGCCAACTGGTTGAGCAAATACATTTCCTATTCACCTAGAATCCAAAAAATACTGTATAAAAACTCTTATCTGAGATATAAAAAACAAGCCTTTTTACAAAAACTGGGGTTCATGTTTATTTAAATATAACGAACCTGCGCTGTGAAAAAAACGTACCGAGCTTTTTATTCCTACATCCACACTTATCCTGAGCTAACAAACACGTAACACAAATAGAGGATTACTAAATAAACAAATATAGTCAGCAATCCTTTGCTTTTGTCATCTTTTGTTTTGTGATAAAATAAATGGTATAAGAATTTATGGTACTAATGATCAATTTACAGCCAAATATTTTGACTATACACATTAGGGAATATAAGGAAATTGAATAATAATAATAAATGAATAAATATATGGGACACTTACACACACGGTCGTCCGTCTCCAAAGCAACTTAATACTTGTGTTATGGGTGACAGACAACTGGTGAATATATACTTATATAATTTTAAATACATACTTAAATACAAATATACACCCATTTCGAACAATTTCAGCTTAAATATCTTTCTATACGTTGCTGGGTCCTGAACCCTCAAAGCAGTAGACAGAAAATGTATTGCTGTTATTGGAATATGGTGCTGGCGTTGACGTTTTTTTATTATTTAATCCCTCATCATCATCTTCAACCTATGGACGTCCACAGCTATACTTCCTAGTATCCTTGGATCCAGCTGCTTCCCACGACCTTTTTGAGGTCGTCAATCCACCTTGTAAGGAGTCCACCGACACAAGGTTTTCCTGTGCGGGGTCGCCATCCCAACACCTTAAGACCCCAACGTCAATCGGTTCTCGGCTCTATGTGCCCCACCCATCTCCGCTTCTGATTTGTGACCCGCTGAGCTACGTTGGTAACTTAGGTTTAGCTACGGATCTCCTCATTCCTGATTTGATCGCATGATTCTCCAAGCATAGTTCACGCCGTCGCCTGCTAACTGACTGAGCTTTCTTATTTAGTCCCTAGGTTTTATTTGTAGTACAGATCACCAATGTTATCCACCATCCGCCTCCAGCGATTCCTATTGTATTTTGGACATAGCACGGAAGCCCGATTATAACCTGAGGAAACTAATGATAACGGGCATAGTAGAAGGTTAGAGACTCGGGGAGTTGAGTCCAAAGAAATTGTTGAATCAGATGAACTACCTAGACACAAACATCGCCACGCATTGCAATACGCCGGTGTCCGAACAAGTGGCGACAACTTGTATTTGGAAAAACTGAATCGGAAAACCACGGTGCTCGACTTTGAGCAAATGGCTTAAGAAGTAGGCAACTTATATACCAGTTTAATATATAAATAGATAGCACTTTATTACACAAACACATTAAAACATTTGAAAATACAGGAGGATCTTCAGTTCCCGCCGCGATAACGCCGCGTAAAGTGCTCTTGAATAAGAGCCCCGTATGGGCTTGAAACTAGTCGGGTTCATCCGATAAAATAAGACGTGTGTATAGCCGGTTTCTATACATTAATCGGGAGAGCTTAGGTATAGGATAAAAATATTTTAAGATTAAGAGTAACAAAAGGTTAAAATGTCTCACTTTTCTTGTCTACAGATAACACCTTCACGGTTGTAGTGGAAAAGGATGGACGTGGATTAGGGATGTCCGTATGCGGAGGCGGTGGACTAGTGAGAATACGAAGACTGTACCCTCCTCAGCCCGCGTGGCGGACCGGGAGACTGGCTCCAAAGGATCTACTACTGTCTGCCAACGGAGTGCCTCTTGCTGGACTTAGTACCTATGTAAGTGTAGTATTGTGGTATCCGGCTGAGTAGAATAGTACCACCCTCTTTTCTTACCGAGGTGTCGTAAAAGGCGACTAAGGTCAGTCGACCCGCCGTGTGGTATCCGGCTGAGTAGAATAGACCAACCTCATTTCTTACCGAGGTGTCGTAAAAGGCGACTAAGGTAAGATGACCCACCGTGTGGTATCCGGTTTAGTAGAATAGACCACCCTCTTTCTTACCGAGGTGTCGTGAAATACGACAGAGGTAAGTTGATGTCAGGCAAGCGGCCGGTCGTAAAAACGCAGCCAAATCATGTTACAGCATGTTTATAACATGTTGTGCCGACCCCACTTAGAGTGGGATAAGGGCAGGAAGATGATGATGTAAGTGTAGTATCTATTATATAAACTAATATGTAGGAAAATTTGTACCTCGTTTTTATGCACACTTCGCGCTTATTTATGTGTGTGTGAAATTCGGTATTGTTAAAGTTAATATGAAGGAAGTAATAAAAGAAATAATTGTCCTATCAATCAAATAAAACGCAATTTTGTATTATTATTTATTATATTGTATTTTCACCGATTCTTGGTAAATGTACAAAGAATTAGTTTGTCCGCTTAAAGTGGGTCGAAATTAAAGTTCACATATAATTGAAACGAATATTAACCGTGTACAAAAGCGATTGATTCATCATCCTCCTGCCCTTATCCCACTCTAAGTGGGGTCGGCACAACATGATATAAACATGTTGTCACATGAATAGTTACGTATTTTACGACGGGCCGCCTGCCTGACTTCAACTTACCTTAGTCGTATTTTATGACACCTCGGTAAGAAAGAGGGTGGTCTATTCTACTAGTTCAATTATGTATAAAAGCGTTAGTATTTGCATCAATATTACCGGAATAAAATCATAAATACAAAATTTTAGAATTCAAATGCGATGTTTATTACGTAAAAGAAAGCAAAAATAAAGTTACAAAAGTTAGTTTCACTTTGCACAAATGGCGGCATTGATGTTAAAACACCTAGAAACATTGTCTCACATTGTTGGTGAAATCTTCGAATCTGTAAACACAATATGTCGCAGATTACGTGCACGGAACTTGGGAATTCATTTGTAGACGATATGGTTTTATTTGCCGCATATAACCGAGATAAAGTTTTGATACTATCTAATCTGTCTAATAATTTATTTATTTACTTACTATAATTTAAATATAATATAATAATTAGGCAAATAGGAGCATACAATATCGATTCGTATAGGAAATATATGGAAAACACAATCATCAGTACAATCATCATCACAATATCAGCGTTGCTTGATTTTTTACGTTGCTAGTGTTTTTTTCAAACACTAAGCTGAGCCAAAACCTTTTCATTGGCACGGCACACTCTAAATTCACCTTTTATATAATTTCTTGTTGTTATTTCTTCTCTCTGTATGTAAATTGTTTATTTTGTGTTGTGTGAATGAATAAAGCTATTCTATTCTATTCCATTATATTCTATTTTATTCTTTTCTAAAAATATTATAGTGCTATTTTTCTTTTTCTTTAATGATAACATTGATTGCGGTCTGAGAAAAAGAATAAATGTGGATGGATGAAGTGGCGACAGGTGTCAGGAACAAAATTCGACCCTGAATGCCCCTTAAACTTAATAAGAAATTTTATGAAACGGTCATTAGGCCTGCTGTAATATTTTCATTATCCTGCCCTTATCTCACTCTAAGTGGGGTTCGCACAACATGTTATAAACATGTGTCACTTGATTGTGCTGTGTATTTTACGACCGGCCGCCTGCCTTTCATTAACTTACTTTAGTCGTCTTTTACGAAACCTCGGTAAAGGGTGGTCTATTCTACTCAGACGAAGTTGATATGGGCATGTAATAATGGAGGTATAAAAATTATATAACCAAAATATTTTTCAAATATGGATTGATATATGAATACAGGAAGACCACCAAAAAGTTGGATGAGTATGATATGGATATAAAAAGAGGTGCGCCAGAGACAAATGATTGAAGGGAATGAAACAATAAAATATTGTGCTGACTCCACACAGTAGTTCTTTGAAAGTCTTACGATTATTAAAATTTCCTAACGCGCAATAGTTCTTTTAAAATTCTTTCAAATATAACAACTGACTTCATTTGGAGCTTTAAAATTGCTACCATTTTAAAATTATTATATTGGTATAATTGATACGTGTTATCGTTTGTAATATCAAAAAATAACGGCCAATAATAAAAAGTTTTGTTCATTCAATTAAAAATTGAATTTCATCGCAAACTTCTGTTTATCACAAAATGAAAAGTATCAATTTTTAAAAAAAAAGTTTGTTTCATTGAAAACATAAATAAACGAAACTAACACAGCTGAAAGACATAAAAGCTCGATTTTAAAAACATTTTTCACATTCGGACTTTTTACTCGTAATTTAGTTTTGATAAGTCAAAAGCTCACAAAAAGCATTCAACATTGACCATCCACTCAACGAATGCGAAGTTACGAGTTTTAAAGTGTTATTTATTTTTACTGTTCTATTATTTTGTATAAAAATAATTAATATAATTAGTCGTTACTTTGCGGAGTTCTATAATATAAAACTAATAATAAGATTATTTTGTCAGTTTTATTTCCTATATAAAATGGAGATTAACGAATCCTGCATCAATCAGGTATGAAAACGGATAGGAAACTCTTACAAATATTTTCTATTTGCTTTATCGCAGATTATAGCATACTAATATTATAATTACTTTTTTTTAAATATATGTCAAAACTTCTTACATACGAAAAATATATAAAATTGGATTTGGAAAATTGATGAAGAAAATAATCTTAGGTCAATCTGTTAAGAAGATAGGTAATATTCTAGATTTATAAATAAATATTAATGATATATTTATAATATAGCATACTAGCTTCTACCCGCAACTTTGTTTGTGTAGACTGTTGTCGTGTAATAGGTTGATAATAGATGAAGTTTCTCAATGGCATTCTATACCCCGGTGTATTAGGAATAATTCTGCTAAATTTCATTTCTTCATTCTATTGGTTCAGCGGATTCGCCTTGAAAAACTAACAAACATACATCCATACTCACAAGCTTTTGCATTTATAATATTAGTAGTATATTATTTGAACATAAATTGTGTATGTTTTGATTGATGACAATACGGATAAATATTTATCCTCGATTCATGAGAGTGAGTAACTTATGAGCATACAATTCGTTGCTTTATACATAATATGGGTGACCGAGCTTCGCTCGGTAATTTTTTACAAAAAAAAAACTTAAAAAAACAATTATTTAGTTGGGGATCCTTGGCATTCACATTTCTCGAGGCTGCCCGCTAACCGAATAAGCTACGTCGACTTGACAGTTAATGGCGAAAATTCAATTTAATATAAATGTTAGTGTTTTTAATGCGCAAAAATAGGGATAAAACAATTTTTTTTTACATAAAACCTAGCTAGATCAATTTTTTTTCCCCAAAACCTCCTACATGCTGAATTTCGGGAAAATCGTTGGAGCCGTTTCCGAGATTCAGAAAATATATATATATACAAGATTAACTCATTTAAATATAAAGATATGATTTTAACGTAACTGTATCGCAGTTGATGAGAAACTGATATGTCAAATGCTTGTGTCTGTGAGAAAACAGTTCGCTTGAGTTTTTATTGAAACTTAAAACTAATAAAACTCTAATAAATGAGGTCTTTTATATATTTGTACACAAAGTGAAGATAGTACTAATACTCTCTTCGAGTACTACTTTGGAATCCTATTGTTTGTAATCCTCATCGTCATCATTCCTTACCCTTATCCCACTCTAAGTGGAGTCAGCACAATATGTCTTCTTCCATTCTCCTCTTTCATTCGCCAACACTGGTGCCACTCCTTTAAAATGCATCATTTTTCACATAATCCATTTTTTTTTTAATCGCCCTCACCCTAGCCATACATCCATCCACATTCATATTTAAAACTCTTTTGGTCACATGATTTCATCCCTCCTCATTACATGACCATACCATCGTCTCGCGCTTCTCATCTTTTCTATAATGGGCGCAACTTTCAGACTTAATATTGTTTGTAATCCTATGTTAATTTTTTTTTTCAAACTAAATACACCCTCCCCTCTCTCGTTATATATCTCTTTAAGAAGAATTCCACTAGAAGCTTAATATCAACCAATTTGTGTGACTAAAATCAATTACTAGGAGTATGTTGCCGTCCTCAATTGACTCTTTAATATTACGTTATAACTCACCATTAATTTAGTTCAATTTTCTTTTAAATTAACTTGCTAAGTAACTAGTTTATGACTGCGATGTAATGATGACATAGTATTTATTGGCTCCTATTTTTTATTGAATTTTATTGAATTGAAATATCTACCATTTCAAAAACGTTTGTTTACAGTTATATAAAATGGCAAATATTAAAAGTTACTGTTGCTATTTAAAGAATTTCTCTGTCTTCTTGAAAGCAGGATTAGGGCTTAGACCCACCATGCTGAAACAATATGGAATTATAGTTACATATATACATATTTTCCCTCCTGGTATTAGGCTTAATAGACCGCCCTCGTCTCTTATCGAGGTGTAAAAGGTGACTAAGGTAAGTCGACCCGCCGTATGGCATCCGGCTAAGTAGAATAGACCCTTTTTCTTACTCAGGTGTCGTAAAATACGACGAAGGTAAGTTGACGTTAAGTAGGCGGCCAGTCGTAAAATACGTAGCCAAATAATGTTACAACATGTCTATAACATGTTGTGCCGACCCCACTTAGAGTGGGATAAGGGCTATGAAACTGTGATTGTCAGGAATGATTGTTAGGAAACTTTTAATTCTCCAGTTCTGTTCCGTGTGATTAATTGTACATTTCAATTAAGTACATCAATTTTAGTTAGAAACTAAACGTGGCTGCTCGTATATTGAATCCGGGACTTGATAACTACCTGCAATCACCTTCTAGTTTTCATTTTAAATAACTGACGGCCTTTTTATGATAAAGACCAACAAATAACTCATTTAATCCCGAGATAATTATAGTTACTTAATTTAAACAGAAATGAACTGAACAAAGAGTTTCTATCATTATATCATTGATTTATCAACTTTTCACACCTAACAATTCGTGTATATTCAAATAAATGAAATCTTTGTCACTCAAATACACAAAGCGGACGCCCGAATAAACAGCCCGCCGCTGTTGGTTTGAGGTCACTTGAAAAATAGATGCTCCCCTTTGTTCCACTGAATTACAGCAAAATATTGGAATTGAACTGGAAACTCAATGCTCAGTTGCAGAATTTTTAAATCAATCAGGGTAGTCTTTGTGAATCAAACTCAAAATAACTTTAGCCACAACTCAAACTTTTGTTCTGTTTAAAATATCTTTAAAAAAAATACAGCCGCCAGAATAAAATTTGTATCGTTGTTTATGACATCTATCAAATAAACTATTTGCGCCGCTGAATTATAGCAAATAATTGAAATTAGTTGAAGTACTTGACAAAAATAAGAGCTGTGACAGCCCAGCTGTAACACCGTGCGACTCTTTCGAGAAGGTCACGGATTCAAATCCGGGCAGACACCAATGAGTTTTTCTGTCAAAACTTATATGTCTAATTGATAATTGCAATTTATCACACGCTTTTCGGTGAAGGAAAACATCGTGAGGAAACCTGCATATCTCTAGAGAATTCTGGAGATATGTGGAACCTACCAATCTGCATTGGAGCAGCGTGGTAGGTCTTAGCTCCAATCCTTCTCTCCAAAAAATGGAGAGAAGATGCCTATTCCCAGCTGTGGGAGAGTAACAGGCCGCTTCTTACTACTTGACAAATCTGTACAAGCCTGAAGATTGAACTTTAAAGCTAGGCTCTAGTTTTTAATGTGAAACGACTTCATTACTAAGCAACTATAAAATATGACCAATATGAAGGTATAAAACAAATTTATCTCCTGAGGACAGAACTTTGTCCAACAGTGGTATAGTAATATGCTTTTACTTACTATTTATTCTGTTCATTATTAAAAAGACAGTCAGTTCTCGTTATTATTCTGGACGTGATTAAGTTAATAACAAATAAAACAAAAAATATATTACGAAAAGTAAAGAAAGCTTGTTCTCATTTAGTACTTAAAAGTTACGAACTAAATAAGAACAAAGTTTCCGATCAATACTCCTGTACCAAACCCACAAAACCGCCTATTGTTTTCGCAACCTCGGTTTTATAGCGCCGACAAAAGTCGAGTAAACTAATATCTGACCTCTTTTTTGGGTGATTTGGTTTCAGTTATTGAGTATTAATATAATATTTGGTATAGACCTTTTAAAATGTTTTTTTTTGTTTCTTGGTGTTTAGTAATATAGGAATATTTTCGCTACTTTTGAGTCTTATACTATATCGCCCTATCCGAAGAATAAAGTCACATTTCCTATTCTTATACATGGGATGTAATTTTATTCTTATCTTATTATTATATATATTATTGGCTGGTATTTTGTTTATGTGCTGGATAGAAAATACATATTTCAAAATGGCCGCGATTTTATTTTTTTAACTTAGTTTACTTTTTAGTTTCTTTTTAGAGAGATTTATCTACTACTTAGTTTATTTGTCGGTTAACTAACCGATACTTTATCAGTAACTTGTGAAGGCCCTTAATTTACTGTATTTTATTTTGTTCATACCCATTACTGAACCCTTAGTTCTAAATATAAAGGAGCTTGATACTCAGTGATTTCACAAATTATGGACTAAATACTACTCTTATTATAATGTATTCTGAATGTAGATGAGTAATTATATCATAGTGCTGAACTTTATATAGATATCCCAGCATTGTTAAGACGACATTGTTAAGTCAGTACTGTAACAATTAATGTTGATTGTTACCCTATTTCGACATTGTTTATTCATGCCTACGAACGACTTTTGCGTTTAGACTAATTGTCTGAGTCCCTGAACTGTCAGTAATACTTTGCATAAAGTAATTTTTGATTCCATTCCAAGGCATTTCCTTAAATATTTCACGAAATATGGTGGATACTTTTTAATGCCGAAATATCTTTTTCTAGAAATAATAATGAATTTGTTAATGTTGCTAAAGCTACATTTTAATAATTTTTCAAATACTTCTATATTGAACAACGCATTCTATATTTCCTTTTAATGAAAAGGATTGGTATGTTACCAATATCCCAATAATTCTCTAGAAATATACAGGTTGACTTACAATGTTTCGCTTACCGCAATGAGCATGATAAATTGTAAATATCAATTATCTAAGTAATTTTGTATAGAAAAACTTATTATTTAACTATTTTTTGCGTTTTTTACCATAATGAGAGTCGCACGGTCGCACCGTACAACAAACCTTTTATCCTGATTTTTTGACTCCTTTAAAATGGCACATGATGGCAAAATAAGGCCAATTACGTTTGAAAGAAAACAAATCAAATCAAAAACCTTTTATTGATAACGTCATAGTAAATTAACAAACAGTAAAGTAAATAACAGTACATTAATAGAAATATGTAAAATTAAGACAAATTACAGATAATACAGAAATTACAGATAATACAGAAATGTGACGTTACAAATTGAACCACCATTCAGCTTAAGTTGAGGAGTACCTCAACGCTGGTTTTCAATGGCGACTATTTTTACTTAAAACTAACACTTAATATAACGACAGTAAAAATGACATGACAGTAACAATGATTAATTTAGCTAAATATGGACCAACGCTACATAACAGATTCCTGTTCATTGTTGTTTCTTTCGCCTTTATATTATATAGCAGGAAAAACTTACTAACTTACCGAAACACTCAGTTGTGTTTTTTTTATAAAAAACAAGGGCGCAGTATCGCTTGCTTTGTTACGAGATTTGTATTAAAAAAAAATTCTTAAAATTAAAAAACTATTAATTATAGATTTTTTTTACACAATAGAACATAGATTTATGCAACATTTGAAATACTCCGCAGTATGAGGACGGAATTAAACACTAAAGTAAAATAGCCATCTTTACGACTTTTGTTCCCTCCAGTAACTCAACGCCACAATAGTGCCAACCTCCAAACGATGTAAATCGATATTGGCGTCTATTGGAAATATTGGCGCCTAGCCGATTTCAATTTTGCCTGTATAAAAAATGTTTATGGAGAAAAGACCTCACACACAGTATAGAAGTAAATGCGCAGTTTACTCAGAAGCTCTATTTGCGTGCTTATATTTGCGCTACTGAACAATTTAATTATTTATAAACGGTTGTGCTATAAATAACTTTGTTCTTTCGTATTTAGTGTATTACCCTTAATTATTTTTGACTGTACCGTAAATAAGAATTGATTTTTTTATCGTATATCTTAACTTATATACTAGATATAAGCTTCGATTGTATCAAATTTCATCAATATTGTTCCAGCGGATTAGCTTTGATTAGTAAAATAAGGCAGGATCAGGTGGCAGTAACCTTTGGTTCCAGGGGTTGGGGTTTCGATTCCCGCCGAGGATCAACATTTTATAAAAACCAACTTGTTTTTTCTTCGAGTCTGTGTATATTTATATTTATTTAAAATTAAAGATATATATATATATTTACAAGTTATCTATGACCAATGTCAAGTGTTAAGTAATTTTGAGGATAGACGACCGTGTGTGTAATTTTCAAATTTACATTTATTTATTTATTTACTATTTTTAGTTTGGAATATGAGATCGCCGTGTGGTATCCGACTAAATAGAATAGACCTACCTCATTTCTTACCGAGGTACAAAATACAACTCAGTTAAGTTGACGTCAGGCAGGCTACCGATCGTAAAATACGTAGGCAAACCATGTGACAACATGTTTATAACTGGACTGTAAGGACTGTAGGATGATTTTATATAATAGGTAGATATTAATTAGCTTTTCATTCTCTAAGTGTCTTCTTTTTTCTAGCCATTTTTCGATATTTTTTTTTTGTGTTGAACCTACTTAGAGTGGGATAAGGGCAGGAGGATGGTGGATTTGGAATATGAGTGTCGATGTATACATCTACTGGTAAGAACAAATAAATACATAAATATATGGGACACTTCCACACACGGTCGTCCGTTCCCAAAGTAAGTAACTTAATACTTGTGTATGGTAGATAGACAATGGGTAAATATATACTTATATATTTCTAAATTCATACTTAAATACAAATATACAACCTGGCTCAAAGACCAACAAATTCATTTATAGAAAATGTATGCCCTCGGCGGGAATCGAACCCGCGACCCGCGGTGCCGAATGCAGTGTCACTATCCACTGCGCCAACGAGCCAGTTAAACAAAGTCGAAGAATAATTTTCATACTGTCCAATATTACTCAGGAGGCGCTTGAAGTACTCCGTACGGCGTCAGCTCGGGTTGAACTTCGTGTATGTCGACCACCACCTGATGTCCTGGAGAGCATCACACCGCCCGATCCACCAACACCACCAGCTCGGACTCCTCATCCACCGCATTTACCACTCGATCCACTCAACTGTCACCCTTTACATGCCAGGTGAGATGAAATTTAAAATCAATAAATGGAACCAATTTCTATTAAACCTTAATCGCTCGCTGGTTCGTATCCGGCTCGAAGGATCATTTGTAAACGTGATTATAAAATACACAATGTGGATGTTTAATGATATTGTGCCTGGGTGACCGAGCCTTGCTTGGTAATTTTTATAATGATGTAAAAAAAAAATTAAAAAAAAACATTGGAAAGAGAAATTAAAAAATAATAGGGCAGGTGGGGCACGATCCCAGGTATTTTCACCTCTCTTGACTCACTCTCTCTAGATATCAATAAGATGAATGGGCGAGGAGCAGCAATAAAAAATATTACGAAAACGTGAAATTTTAAAAGCTTTCCTTGCACGCGCTGAGTAAACGGTAATAGTTATTCAAAAATCATGTATTACAAAATTGTTCCCCTCTCAAAGCTCTAAATAAAAGTCTGCGACAGTATAAATCTAGTTTTAAGGTTGACCCACTTTAAACATTTTTATGTTTATGAAAAGACTATATTATGGTTTTAATCTACCACGCGGACGAAGCCGCTGGCGATTGCTAGTAATTGATAATTATAATTTACTCTTTCCACATATAAAATGAAATTAGGGCATACATGCAAAGGCTGTCTTATCGTTAAAGCGATCTCCGCATACAACCTTTTTTGTGAGGACCAAACTATGAATAAAAAATGTTTAAAATAATCTTTAGTATAAATGTATGTTTTTCATTTAAGTTATTTTTCATTACTTAAAAACGTAACGGTCGTCACACGTCGCACATAGTCGTATCCCCAGAATTCTCCAGATATATGCAGGTCTCCTCACGATGTTTTCCTTCACCGAAACGTTTTTTAAAAATTGCAATTATTAATAAGGCACACAAGTTTAAACAAAAAAAAATCATTGTCGTCTGCTCCGAATTTGAACATGTAACCCTTTCGGAAGACTTGCACAGATTCATCGCTGGGCTATCACAGCTCCCACAAGTCTGTACAGTAAATTCTATTATGGTCTATAAATTTCATTAAATTAAATGTATAAATTATCTTACTGCATCTTACTTTTTATTGCGGATTATAGCACAAAAATTTAACGTTCTCTTCATAATAAACTTATAGCTAAAAGTCGTTGATATAGTTTTAACGTGTCCACAGTTCGCGTGCAAATTTACTGACGGTAAATTTTCACGCCCACCTCAACACGATGGTATTAATAAAAATCCATATAAGTGTGCTTTATAGAACGTAGGCAGGGAAATGTCACGAAGAGAAATTTTCCACTGTGTGAAACCCAACGTAAATAGTGAACTGTTGATTCTGTTTCTTATAATTGTTCGTGCTATTCAAACAGAAATCTAGTGAATGGGTACTTTGTTGAATGTTACGAATATTAGAGTAGAAATAATATAAGTCATATTTCGTTATTGTAACTAATTTGAGAACTCTATTCAAAGCAATGTTAATTGTTAATTGATTATAGAATTTCGCACTATGTTTCAAAGTCCTTAGGATTTTACCCAAATAATATGTTATAGCTATTTCTATGTAAATAATTCCAAAAATCAATGGTTTTAGCGCACCAAAACGGTTATAATTACACTTTTACGTTCTTTAAAATTTAAGTTCTTTTAATTAAATATATAAAGTGTGTCATCATCTGCCTGCCCTTATTCCACTCTTAAGTGGGGTCGGCACAACATGTTGCAAACATGTTGTCACATGATTTGGCTACGTATTTTACGACCGGCCGCAAGCTGACGTCAACTTACCCTAATCGTATTTTACGACAACTCGTTAAGAAAGAGGGTAGTCTATTCTTCTCAACCGGATACCACACGGTGGGCCAACTTACCTTAGTCGCCTTTACGACATCTCGTTAAGAAATGAGGGTGGTACTATTCTATTCAGCCAGATACCACACGGCGGGTCGACTTACCTTAGTCGCCTTTACGACATCTCGGTAAAAAATGAGGGTGGTACTATTCTATTCAGCCAGATACCACACGGCGGGTCGACTTACCTTAGTCGCCTTTACGACATCTCGGTAAGAAATGAGGGTGGTACTATTCTATTCAGCCAGATACCACACGGCGGGTCGACTTACCTTAGTCGCCTTTACGACATCTCGGTAAGAAATGAGGATGGTACTATTCTATTCAGTCGGATACCACACGGCATTTTAGTTACCATAACTAATCATCATCATCATCTTCCTGCCCTTATCCCACTCTAAGTGTGGTCGGCTCAACATGTTATAAACATACTGTCACATGATTTGGCTGCGTTTTTACGACCGGCAGGCTGCCTGACGTCAACTTACCTCAGTCGTATTTTACGACACCTCGTTAAGAAAGAGGGTGATCTATATACTCAACCGGATACCACACGGTGGGTCACCATAACTAATGTTAAAAAAAAAATTGTTATTGTCTTTAGACTTTCACAAACGACAAGCAGCGCTACAACGTCATCATCAGAGGGCAGAGGGAGGCGAGAAGCCAGTCCCGAAGACAGAAGAGCGTCTGATCTACATTTACAGGACCTCGATCGACCTTTGCCTGTTTATGATATACAATATGGAGTGAGTATCAGTATGCTAAATCATCACTGGTTGGTTTAAATTTTTCCGATTTGTAGCTTAGGACAGCATAATTATAAAAAAACATAAGATTCAGATCCGATTTCATAAGATCATTTTTTGAGCCGCCCTTTATTATTGCCAGTTCTTATTACTTGAATTGCACAAATGCATAAAATTTATTCACTGTATACTAATAATTAAAAAAATAAGATAAACATTTATAAGAAGTGCAATCTAATTTTCCAAAAAACATCTTTTAGACGCCTTTCCTCTATTTCTCTTATATATGGTATTTTCCGTTTTCGCGTCGTGCTTAATATCGCGTCGCGCTTTATATATGTCGTCACGCGCTTCACGACGTGAAACAGAAATATATTTTTTGCGCATAACTAAATGTTAATGAAAATAATAATTCAATAAATTATAAATGGTATTAAGTATTATTATATGGGGTTTCATTGCACATGCAGCTCTTTATTAAATTAAAGTCCATACAATCGACATTTTATTTGATATTTAACTATGTTTTAAAATAGTACTTAGTTGACCGAGCCTTCTTCGGTAATTTTAAAAAATGCACTAAAATAAAAAAAATTATCTGGGATCGATCCTAGTATTTAGAATTCGAGATTGTTCGTTACGCAATTGACAGCTAAATTATCCTTTGCTTTCTCATAAAATTGTAGCAGATTTTTTAGTGCCCGAAAACAGGAATAAGAAGACATTTTTTTTAAAATAAAACATAGCTAGATCGTTTTTTTTACCCCAAAACCCCCTACATGTTAAATATCATGAAATCGTTGGACCCGTTTCTAAAATTCAGAAAAATATACAACATTCAGTATACTCATTTAAATATTAAAGATTATTTATTTGTTTTACGTAATGCATAGCATAAAGAATGATGTCCTCAATCTTCAATCTAACCGGCATCCGTAATACAGAAAATACTTACTTACCTTGAGTTTCTTTTTTAACTTCAAAGGGAATTTTACATTAAGCACAACGTGCTTACTCAATATACATTTATTTATATCCTTCTATTCTAATACATTCTTGAGCGTATGTATATTAGAATATTGATCCAATGAAGCCAAGTTATATAATCCTCTAATGAGCTGTAATTAATCAAACGTAACTAATATCGCATACCGTTGTCGAGCTATTCAAGTATTGATCCAATGTAGCAATTATTGCAGCGTGCCTATCAGGTGTCGCCCGATCAGTTTACCCAATTAGGTATCGTGTTATGTTAGGTCATTACTAAACGACACGACATGCGTCCCATTTCCTATACATAAATATATTTTTTTATATTTATACGTGTGAAAAATGATATGCATATTAAAGGAGTGGCACCAGAGTTGATGAATGATAGAGGAGAAAAGAAGAAGAAGACATATTATGCCGACCCCACTTAGAGTGGGATTAGGGCCAGAGAATGATTATATTTATACGTCATTTAACTGTAGAGTAATTACTTGGAAAATTTAAAAAACTTGAATAAACGCATATCGTTGATATATTTTACTAATATTTATATGTATTCTGATAAAAAATAAATCAGTCACGAATACTCATCATCACACAACGGTCGGCACAACAAGTAATAAACATGTTGTCGCATTTGGTTATGTATTTTACGACCGGCCGCCTGTCAACTTACCTTAATCGTATTTTACGACACCTCGGTATGAAAAAAGGTTGTACTATTCTACTCAGCCGGATACCACACGGCCCTTTGCCACCACTTTTATTAGCTTTTTACGATGTTTATTAATAAAGATATTCAATAGTGTTATCTTCTTATCTCACGTGCTAAGAACATAAGGTGTCGGTGACCAGTTAATGATGTAACCTGTGCAAAAAAGTAGAAATGTTATCTAAGTTATTTAAACGTGCTAATTGACATTAAAGTGTGGCTATTGTGCATTTCTCACATTAACGTAATGTGATTCTAAACATTTGTACAGACTAATATTCCAGTACTGTTTGTATATCATATAACTTATATTTCATATATATGTATGTATGTGTGGCTCATACCAAGACATTGTCTTAGATTGTATGTCCTAAAGGGCGAGAGTTGATAGTAACGTAATCAAGTTAGTAACTATATTATAGTGGTATATGTATATGAAGAACCGATTAGAATCAAATGATTTAGTAAGGGATCCAAGGTTTTGTGGCAATCCTAATGGATAACGCAGCTTAAACGTTGGTTCAAACTGGGTAGACAGATAAGCTTAAAAAGTTCACAGGGTGTTGCATTTAACCGGAAAATAGACCTGTGTTCGGCTGTGTAAAATCTTTTGGTTCAAAAAGGAGAAAACGAGTCATTTCATATTCAATATTTAATCAGATTAAATATTTAATTAACTAAAATTGATTTTGTAAGTAAATTAACAATAAAGAATGAAGTTTACTTTACATATTTTTAATAAAATTGTAAGAATAAAAATGAGATCACATTACTATCAACTCTTATCATACGCACTTACCAGTATATTCCCAAATGCTCACTTCCTAATAAGATTTCTTTTCACGCATCTTAGGACGATGGTTCTGTGGTGAGTACATAATTAAAACAGCATGCTTATTTAATTTTCTAGTTGAAAATTTCGCAAGAATTAGAATATATGTATTCTAGATATTTAGGTACTTTTGAAAAAATTCGGACTACATGTGAAGCAGAAACTGTGGTCTTAATTATTTTCTTAAATATTTAGTAATAAAAAATTAAATTAATTATAAAACAAAATTTATTATTTTTATGCATAATACAACAAATATATAAGATTAGTAACGCGTAGATATTATTAATGTACAATCAACATTTAAACTCAATTTGAATAAAATAATCTATTCTTAAAAGACAATAAAATAAATTGAAGTTATATATTATTAAAAAATGTCTGGGTACAATTTTATATCATGAAGGATCTAATTCTTATCTATGAGATGTCTTAGCAGTAATTAACCTTATAGGAAATATTTATGTTGTAATAGATATTGTTTAATTGGAATCATCACTTCTCGTTTTACTGTTCTCGCATGTATTATTTGCACTCATTTGCTTTCTACGAAATAAGTACGAAAAACTTTCACGTGGACTTTTATTAATTGAGATTAGGATTTTTAATCTCAATAAACCAAAACTATTTTTTTTATATATTACTCGTTTACATAAAAAATTCTTTCATTGAAGTATGATGCAACATTATTATTACACGCTACACAAGTCAAAGAACATGTATCCTATTTTTATTACTTATAAAATGTGTTAGGTTACTCCTATATACATTTATCAAGTTAGCGTTCCATTTTAGACTAAATGATGAAGTATTACGGTGACGCGTCACTTATTAATAGAAAAAACATTGTCCTCTGCACTATTTATAATGATTGGAAGTGCATATATTATATGCCAATACTCTTACAAATTAAAATTCTAGGAATATAACACCTCAGTATTGTACACATAATTTAGTAAAAGTCCTTGCTAGGATGTGACGATCTTGCACGACGTTCCAATCTCGCAATTTCAAGCAATATTACCTGCTTGCAGAAAAGGACACTGCTGTTATAAAACACCAATAAAAATCAAATTAAATCGATGTATCACATATTTTTCTGTTTATTTTTATAGGAATTCGACATAGTAATGGCGAAAGTAAACGGTTCACTCGGGTTCACACTACGAAAAGAAGATCACAGTGCGCTGGGACACTACGTCCGTGCTCTGGTCAGGGAACCAGCTCTTAGTGATGGCAGGATACAACCGGGAGACAGAATTGTGGCGGTATGTATAAAGTAAAGGCCTATTATTCAAATTCAAGTTTGAAATATTCTTTATTCAAGTGGACTGTTCACAGTACTAATGAATCGTCAAATGTTATAAAGAAGTTACTACTGATTCGGAAATTTGTTTGTAAGTTGGAAGTTACAATCTCACTGCTGGGCATAGTCCTTCTCTCTCCGTTTCTGATGAAAAGGGTAGGAGCTTAGACCTACCACGCTGCTCCAATGCGGTTTGATAGATTACACATATCCCCAGGTTTCGCTAGAGATATGCTGGTTTCCTGACGATGTTTACTTATTGGTGCCTACCCGGGGTTTGAACTCGCGACCCCCTCGAAAGAGTCTGCACGGTCTTACCGCTGTGCTATCACAGCTTATAGGCAGTATGTATAAAATAATGTATTTTTTAATGAAATACATACCATTTTCTGACTGGCCCGTTTGAGCTGTGGGTAGTGACTTTGCCTTCAGCTCCGCGGTTCGCGGGTTCGATTCCCGCCGAGAGCCAACATTTCCTATAAATAAATTTGTTGGTCTTTGAGCCTGGGTCTAAAAAAAATTTAACGAATTCACGGCTAATCCGCTGAAACAATGTATATTAAATTTGCTACAATTGGAGCTTATATACCGAGTTTATCAAAGCCATTGATATCTTTATATCGAATCTCGTTTTTGTTTCGAAAAAACATTACATATATCATCGTTTGTTTGAGTTGCTTGATTTAACTACACGATAAAGTAGATTTGACTACCCTGTCCTATTTTTGAGCGGTAACTTTTAATATATATCATCCTGTCCTTATCCCACTCTAAGTGGGATATCCATCCACATTCAAATTTAACACACGTTTGGTCACATGATTTTCATCCCTCCTCATTACATGTCCATACCATCTCAATCTTGCACTTCTCGACTTTTCTATAATGGGCGCAACTTTCAGACTTCCCCTAATGAGCGGTAACTTTTAAATACTTTACGAATATTGTTAATACACAAAATAAGACCATATATCATTTTGTTAAATTAAATTATTAAAATATTTCTGTTTTCAGGTAAATGATACGGCCATGTCGAACATGTCACACGCGGAAGCGGTCGCATTTTTACGAGCATGCGGTTCCGAAGTGCGGTTGCGATTATATCGCGACCACGCCGCAACACCTTTATCTCCTATGTCACCGAAAGAAGAAGGTCCTACAGATTCTGATGGTCCAGTGAACAGGCCTAAACCGCCACTGAGGTTAATTAAATGATGTTTATACTGTTACGTAATGTAATCATACACATACACACACACCCACACTCACGCACACAATATACAATACGCTTAAAGGCGTTAACACATTTTTATTTATTAAATCGATTTTACTATTACATTACATGTATATCATGTAGAGCTATGGAAGGATGGAGGCTCCAAGCACAGGCATTACTCGCTTAAATGGAGCTTCTTATCACTAGTTAAGTTTAACATGTAAATTGTGTTTGGAAAAAAAAATCATCATCCTCCGGCCTTTATCCCACTCTAAGTGGTGTCGGCACAACATGTATAAACATGCTGTCACATGATTTGGCTGCGTTTTTACGACCGGCCGCCCGCCTGACGTCAACTTACCTTAGTCGTATTTAACGACACCACGGTAAGAAAGAGGGTGGTCTATTCTACCAAACTGGAATCCACACGGTGGGTCAACTTACCATAGTCGCCTTTTACGACACCTCGGTAAGAAATGAGGTTGGTCTATTCTACTCAGCCGGATGCCACACGGCGGGTCGACTTACCTTAGTCGCCTTTTACAACACCTCGGTAAGAAATGAGGGTAGTCTATTGTACTTAGCCGGATACCACACGGCTATTTTACATAATGTAATATTACTTTCATTACGTAATAAAAACAATGTACGGCCATTATGTTAATGTCTTAATTACAAATGCTCGTTATACAGTTACTTTAATATCATGTGTACTATCGTTTTCGGTTGATGAACGTAAAATTTTTAAATAATTTATGAAGCACACTACTAATAGGCGAGAATGTTATGTAATACTGCGGCTAATTGCGTGACGCAAGAAATTAAGAAAAAGGTAGATATTTTCTGTGGTGCTTTACTTAGCACATGACGAGGGAGCTTCTGGCGTGCAGTAGATTTAATAATATCATACCATTAGGTCCTTTGGGACGAAATATATAGCATTTGGACGAAGAAAAAGCGTAGAATCGACCTGGCACAGCTTCTAGTATGACCCGTATGACAATGTTTCAGTCAGAAAAGCCCACTCGACAAGTATGTTACGGAGTGTATATCGGACTCCCGCTGAATAAAAACGTGATAGTGCGCCACCACGCTGCCAATGGTTGGAATAGATTAATAATGCCAGCTATGTGCCTCGGGGAGCCCTTTGTCGGGTCAGGATTTCTGTGAGTTCTACTGGCCTAAACCGATAGAAAACAATTTAATTTAATGAACAGGTTTTATCCATTCCAAGTAGCCAGAAAATAGCACAATAAAATTAAGTATCGTTTAATGAACTTGAATTTATAATTAATGGAATGAAGGTTCTTAAACGTTAGGCAATTATACGTTTACTCGGTGGTACTAAAATTACAAAAGACAGCGGCCTATAAAGTTTTACGGCTGGCAAAGGTGAAGTAAACTCTCCTTGCGTTATTTGCGCTAAGGTCCTATCTTCACTGGACCCGTTTTACTTACAAACATTAATCGAGCCTTCTCTCGTATTTACAAAATACGCTTACAAGGTACTTAATGAATAGCAAGCTGGGTGTGTAGAGGTTGTTGGCGTAGTTTGTTCCATATTTAACACTTTGAGAGGTGGATATAAGTTTTCAAACGTTTGTTGTATGGAACTACATTTTCTCATACAAAATAAATTACGACTAATGATGTTCACTTTTTGATACACGTATACAAATAACTACCGTGGAGCGGTGCTAACAGTGATATTTTAAAGTTATATGGACTTGAAGGAATTGGTTCAAGCATAAGAAAGCATTATTTTGTGCCGACGTGTATAACCGTTATGTTAATTAGTGTTTAATTTGACGTTTTATAACATGGCTCCGCAAAAAATGGTAATGTTATGAATGTCAAATTTTGTTTGAAAAGAAACGCATTGTGTCTTTATTGTGCATAATATGAGTAATAATGATATAGAATTGAATTTCCTTTATAGATATATAATAGATAACATTTTTAATCATTTGTATTACAATAATTATTTTTGATGTAATAATTTATAGAATTAGGTGTTACTTTGCGGAGATCCATGATACAAAAGTAATTATAAAATTATTTTTCTATAATCCGCAATGAAGTGAAATAGAAAATATATATAATGCTAAATTTAGAGTGGCACTAAATACGTTCACTATCAAAAACTTAACAATCGTTTCGCCCCGCAACCGAAGCATCATCAGGAAATAGACTCCACGACAAAATCGCAAAGCAAAGCAATACCCAAACAAGCTTAGTTATATACTAATCGGTTCAAGCCCACCGTTTAGTTTATTTTGCCTGCGAACACGTGTAACAAGCTTGAACTAGAAACATTCTAGGTATTCTTTCTATCAATATGGTCTTAATTAAGTGTTTTTTTACGTGACAACGTCTTAAATTAGGTTGCGGCTTGGAGTCACTCGTGAAAAAGTGTAACGCCCGCTCACGTCTGTTACGATCACCGAACGAAAGAGAGGCCCGCCGGACTGGCGAATGCCTTGCGTCTTTCTCCCACTCAAACATGATTGGTCCGCCGCGCACGCAGCACTAGAGAATTAGGTTGTCACGTAAAATCTTTGCCCGTAAAACCGACTTTACGGGTAACCGTTTTTTTCAGAGCTGAAGCAGTATCGATGCTATGCGATCTTGCCGCTCGCCGTCTTACTCCAGACGCCGGGGACGGCGCGCGCTCTCCATGCCTGTCACCGCGCAAGCACCGCAAGCTCACTAAGGACAACAACCATTACGAACAACCTAACGGTATTATTGCTCTTAAGTATAGCGAAAACGAAAATAGAAAAATATATTGCTAAGTTAAAGGAAATGGGGTTTACACGTACAACCGCGAAATTTTTCAGGCTTCATACTTTCAAATGAGTGCGGTTCACGTGAGTGAGTAGGGAATAAGGGTTCTGCAAAGAACTCTTAATGTTAATCGATATACATATATAAAAATAGCTTGGAATCTATTACGTATTGCATCGTTAGTTAAGTTTAGATTAAAAAGAACATTTATTAAATTTTTATATAAAAAAAGTAGTTTCCTCAATTTGCTAATTTTTATATATCGCATTTATTATTTACGATATACATTATCAATAGTGATTATTTTGAAATTTACGGTTGATTTATTTCCTTTTTTTATTATGATAGTCATGAAAAAATTTATTTCTTATTAAACAAAATCCAAGATACCTCAGTGTCTGAAGACAAAAGTCTTCGAGCAGTGCATGTTGCCAGTGATGAAATACGGATCCAAAACTTAGTTGCTGACTATGGGCCTCATAAGAAGGCTCAGAGTCGCTCAGCAACTGCTGAAGCAAGCTATGCTCGGTTTATCTCTACGTGATCAAATCAGAAATCAGGAGATCCGTAGAAGAACCAGACTCACAGATATAGCGTGTCGCTGCAGACTCAGCGTGTCGCTGAAGTGGTGATAGTCGGGGCACATATAGCGGAGAACCGACGGGCGTTGGTCTCATGTGTTGGAATTGCGACCCCGCACAGGAATGCGCAGTGTCGGTAGACCCCCTACTAGATGGACTGACAACTTCAAAAAGGTCGCGGGGAGCCGCTGGATACAAGTGTCAGTGTGTTGTGGAGAGATTCCCATTAGCAATTGACGTCCATCAGTTGAAGCAGAAGAATTAAAACCCTGATTGATAAAAAAAACAGCTTGAAGCGGACAGCTTTACTTGTCTATGAATAGCGCACATATCGCTGAATCAGTTTTTTTATTTTCGATAAAACCAAACCATTTCAAGCTTTCTTTTTTTAAGTTATGATGTGTTTTCTAATTTATAATATTCATTCCGAATGTAAACTTTTATTCCCCTTTAATATTCTTCTTCAACTAAATCAGTCGTTTTAATATTCTTCTTCAACAGTCGTTACAGATTATTTAAATTATAACAAATAAGCGATTCATTGATATAAATTGCGACCACTGTCAGAATCGTTGCAATAAATTAATTGAAGGTGGTAGAGCTCTGTTATGCATAAATTCCAGCCAACAAACAATCGTAAATACTGCGGCCGGCGAACTGCGGAATAGTGATTTAAATTAATGCTTATTTTGACTACACGACGATTTATTACACTAATATTCACAGTAATGAAGACTAATGTTTAAAATTACTCGTATGTATTTATATCTTATAAACATAGACTATAGAGGGCTAACATTTTCTATAAATGAATTTGTTGGTCTTTGATCCTGGGTGTAATTTTGTATTTAAAGAGTGTATTTAAAAAGCTGTGGTAGTCCAGCGGTAGCACCGTGCGACTCTTTCGAGGAGGTCACGATTTCAAACCCGGGCAGACACCAATGAGTTTTTCTGTCAAAACTTATGTGTTTAATTGATAATTGCAATTTATCACACGCTTTTCGGTGAAGGAAAACATCGTGAGGAAACCCGCATATCTCTAGAGAATTCTGGAGATATGTGTAACCTACAAATCCGCATTGGAGCAGCGTGGTAGGTCTTAGCTCCAACCCTTCTCTTTAAAAGCGGAGAGAAGAGGCCTATTCTCAGCAGTGGGATAGTAACAGGCCGCTACTTTAACATAGTCGCCGCCGCCGAGGGCTAATATTTTCTATAAATAAATTTGTAGGTCTTTGAGCCTGGGTGTATATTTGTATTTTAGTATGTATTTAAAAAATATATGATTATATATTCATTGTTATAAGAAACGGAACTTGAAATAAAAGGATTGGATCGGATTTGAAAAACTTGGACTCAATTCGGCGTAAATTAAGGAAGGCCCGAATACCGAACTGATATTTTACAACTGTACAAATAACAGCGAAATTACCCTTCGTATTCTAATTATATGTTGTTATTGTATTCGTTTTTCATTGACAAAAAAAAAACAAGGATAAAATTATGGTTTCTAAACATAAAACCTAGCTAGATCGTATTATTTTCCCGAAACCCCTTACTTACTAAATTACATGAACGTCGTTAGATCGATTTCCGAAATTCGGATTATATATGTATATACACAAGAATAGCTCTTTTAAAGATATTCGATATGGGTTATTGGAATATTCGAAATACGATATTTAGCACAATTAATATATAATATATGAGAGCAATAGTATGTTTATTCCTAATAGGCTCCGAGACGACTGGACCGATTTTAATAAAATATTCTAAAATCTTTCCGATATATTTAAATTAAGTCCAACCAAGCAGGCTAGGTAGGCTAGTATGCTGAATATAATCCAACTTAATAATATAATCCATTCATTGATACATATTGTTTCAGACTGGCCTACCTAACTTTACTTACTTTAAGGACATAAGCGTTTAGACTTTTTTTGAACTTTATTAAATTAATTCATAAATACTTTTTTTGTACTAATATTTATAATTTTACTATTATTAAATGTAAATAAAAAATATAGATTTAAGAATTGTAGGTAAATTGCTGCATACCCATTTTTATAAGGATATTATGAATTATTTATTTATTTATTTATGTACCATAAAAATTGTTGGAAAAAACATTATTGGTAAAAAAAGTGTACAGAGGTTAACTTATTCCTATGGCAGTGATCTCTGCCAGCTAAACGACGAAGTGAGAAAATTTATAGTTAATAAAAAGTTGGTACGCAAATATCAAACATAGTATATAACAATATTTCACACACTTTACACAGCAACGATATATATAACCACGCAAAATCTAAGCTAGTAGGTTTTCCGCACAGATTTGCCAAGTTGCAACGTAACGCTAGAATCACAACGTTCAAAACGCTCTGAGACCTTCAAACGTTCGCAAACCATCGAATGTTCGTTCGAATTGTCGGAAAAGGAACTCTCGACAACTGTAAACCGTCGGTCAACCATGGAAAGAGCGGCAACCGTCGAATCTACAACCGTTGATCTGCCAGCTACTGTAGAGTCTTGTAGCCCTGCCGTTGAAGAACCGAAGCGGCAACGCTCAGTAGCTATTGTCAGCCCTACGGCTCCGCCTACTTGTAGAAAACAAAAACTAAGCCTGACAGGTGAGGCTCTGTCGGCTCACGCATTTTAAGCTATATTTCACCTTAGACTCTACGCTGACTGACGACTTTAATCGCCCTATAACCAAATAAATTATATTATTGTAATTCAGCTGATAATTGATAAATCTAAATCAAATCTTCTTATGCGTCCCCTCTATTCTATCTGATGAGAAAATAACAATAATCCGCTATGATATATATAGATATCTAGGTGAACTATATTTGATCGATAGCATATATATTACATTTTGAAATGTCTAGAAAATCTATTTAATAAATCTAAAATAATAACTTGTTAAATGGTATCATTTTTGATTAATTAACCCTAAAATATACCCAATGATATTTTGTTTCTAACTTAAAGAAGACGAGTAATAAGGAAAGAAATTGGTGATTTATCTAGCAGTACAACGTTGAAATTAATAAATAATCACTAATCCTTTTCAAACAGTTCTATCCAATCTATGATTTACATTAGTCGTCAGTCAGCGCCTCCCTATATACCAATCCAAAACAGCAACAGACGGTCTGAAGGATTATGTAAAATATGCTTTGGACAAACCCATAAAGCACCACAGTTTATTATCTTTCACTATTCAGAAGTCAGCTTACACAATTTTCGTTACTCACATTTTACAAAAACAGTAGTTATATACCTTATAATTAGATTCCGAAATCCTCGATATGGGTATAATAAATTTAATGTTAATTTCATTCAATATTTAGTTTCTACTATTCAGCTCTGTCTAAGATATCTCTTGTAAAGGTTAAAAGTCATTATTTTTATAAATGAATATAATATTAATTACCTGTAACAAATACTATTTGAAAATTTTCACAAGTTATCTCTATCTGCTGAATATTGGAACTGATCCGTAGAATTGCTATTAGTGTTTATAAATTGCTTAGACCAATACCAATGTATCATGATATAGATTTAACAATAGTAATACAATAATCCCTGAATGTTATGAATAATCATAATATTATGTTATTCTATTAAAATTAAATATCAAAATTAGTATTGCCAGATTGATCCAAATTTGTGTAATGTAAACGAGTTAAATAAATGCTCCATAATAAGAATTAAAAAAAACACAAGTATAACTGTATAAAAAATACAAGTATTTTTATCCAATATAGCAACAGCGTAGATTTTTCAAGGATTGCTATACTCATTTTTCTTGCCTTTTTTGTATTCTAAATTCTTTGAATAAACTTTTCAAGTTATTATTATACACTGAGTGTAATTATAAATAGAAACAATCAAAAGAATAAATACTAATATACAAAACTAATGTTGTTTACTAGTATTTTTTCATATTACTGTTTTTTTACAATGGCTTGTTCCAGCAGTTAAACGTGTTAATCTAACTTTTATGTAAATGAGATCTGGCAACATCTCAAAGAGTTTTAATTGTAGAATAATCGTCCTTTTATTAATGAAAAATTGTCATTACTATACACATAAATGCTACCATTTTTTTAATTTTTATAATATTCATCCAGACATACATTATATATAATGTTTTCAAGGTTATTAGGTTTTCAAATTCACAAATAAACCAACATGGTAAATTGATTTTAATTTTTTTTTAAACCACGATGTATTTATTTTTATGCTTAATTAATTAAATTAATGTAAGCATGGTGTGAAATATTAAAATACCTATTTCCTTTAGACATAAGATTATTATAAAACATAAATCGTATCGTTTTTCTAAACATATTAATAAAAGTTTTAGTACTTCAAGAAAAGTTGAACTTGGGGTATAATTTTAGATACTCATATTTCTTTACAGTAATTAAAATATGTTTCACTTAGTACCATGTTAAATAAATAAAATAAATATACTTTATTGTTTTTCAGTGCCTCCACACGGTTACGAATTAAATAATTTGGACAATGATACCCTCGATGCACCAAACGTGTACCAGGAAGACGTACCAGGAATAACATTGCAGCGTTTCGCCGAACCAGCATTCCCTGTAGATTCCGATGAGCCAGTATCAATGCCCGCCGAGCTTTCTAGTGACGAAAGATTCAAACACTCAAATCCAACGTACCAGAGTGCTGTATTGCATACAACAACTAGCGAGAGTTCATCGGATACACATAAAGATGACGGTAAACGTTATTCTAATACCTATTTCATAAGTTACCTATTATATCAGTTACCTATTTCATATTCTTGAATTATGCAATTAGTTTTTTAATAATTTCTTTTTATGCGCTTCTACCTAAATAAATCTTAGTTTATGTGTCAATTTAGATTTAAATCCATTCAGTTTTAAATATACCAGTTACTAAGTTTTCAAATTAAAATGCCGTGTGGTATCCGGCTGCATAGAATAGTGCCACCCTTATTTCTTACCGAGGTGTCGTAAAGATGACTAAGGTAAGTTGACCCACCGTGTGGTATCCGGTTTAGTAGAGTAGATCACCCTCTTTCTTACCCAGATATCGTAAAATACGACTAAGACAAGTTGATGTCAGGCAGCCGGACGGTCGTAAAATACGTAGCCAAATCACGTGACAACATGTTTTTAACATGTTTTGCATACCCTACTTAAAGGGGGATAAGACAAATGATGAAGTTTTCAAATTAAAGTTTATATTTATTATGTTTAATATGTTTATAATTATTACTGTACGGCAGTTCAAATTTTTTAGGTAATGGTTTAAAGAAATGGAAAGGAGTAGCATTATCGCCGGATAATGAGCGCAAAGTGAAACCTTTTACAGCTGAAATTCAGAAGCCCACGGAAATCGATACCGTCCAAAAGGAGAATATCAAACCTGAAACACCGGTAGAGGCTACTAGCACAGAACCTACAGTAAGCACTCCTTTAATTTTAAACAAGCTCAGAGTAAAACGGCAACAACGTGTGATAATATATTATAATAATAGATTGGAAGCTTAATAGATTTCCCCTCCCATCCATCCTCTTAAGAACTAAAATGACTTTTTACGATATAAAGAATCATTTTACCAAATTCTGAATCAAGATACTTTAGATATCCTTTATTTGATCTCTATCATATTAAAATTATAAACAACTTTTGATTTCTTTACGCCGTGTGGTATTCGGCTAAATAGAATAGTACCAATCTCATTTCTTACCGAGGTGTCGTAAAAGGCGACTGAGGTAAGTTGACCCACCGTGTGGTATCCGGTTGAGTAGAATAGATCCCCCCTTTCTTACTGAGGTATCGTAAAATACGATAAAGGTAAGTTGACGTTAGGCAAGCGGCCGGTCGTAAAACACGTAGCCAAATCATGTGACAACATGTTTGTAACATGTTGTACCGACCCCACTTGGAGTGGGATAAGGGCAGGAAGATGATGATGATGATGATCAGAGTAAAGTGACAAAAACTAGTAATAGTATATTATATTGGAAGCTTGATAGATTTCTCCGCCAATCCTCATAAATATTATAATAAAACTTTTTCATCTACTGCCTGATATAAGGAACTATTTTAGCAAATTCTAAATCAAGATACAACTTGAGGTATCCTTTATTTGATCCCTATCTTATTGAAATTATATACTTTTGATTTCTTTCGGCTTCTTTTTTTAGTTTAGCGAATTTCTTTATCTTCTTCTTTATCTACCTAGATCTTGAGTCAATGAATTCGATACAGATAAAATACTTTAACATTTACCAAACATAAAGTCTTAACGTCCACGCTTATGTTCATGACCCGGCACAATAAGCCATAACAGATTAAAGAAAGTAAACATTTGTATTGAAGTATAGAGACGATGTTAGCTGTGGTAGTCCAGCGGTAACATCATGCGACTCTTTCGAGGAGGTCACGGGATTAAACCCGGGCAGACACCAATGAGTTTTTCTGTTAAAACTTATGTTTCTAATTGATAATTGCAATTTATCAGACGTGTTTCGGTGAAGGAAAACATCGTGAGGAAACCTGCATATCTCTAGAGAATTCTGGAGATATGTGTAACCTACCAATCCGCATTGGAGCAGCGTGGTAGGTCTTTGCTCCAATCCTGTCCAAAAACGGAGAGAAGAGGCCTATTTTCAGCAGTGGGAGAGTAACAGGTCGCTACTCTACTTTTTTAAAATGAAATATGCTCTGCGCACAATTCCAAGTTTAAATAACTTAGTTAAGAGGACCATCCCTTTTATAGGCCATGAACACGGCGTTTTACCTTTCAGATAGTGACTGTGGAACTGAATCGCGGCTGGAACAGCCGGCTGGGGTTCAGCGTCCAAAGCCATTCGGATTCGGGACAGAGCTACATCTCCGCTGTGTATAACGATAGCGTCGCTGCTCGGGATGGGCGGCTGCGACGTGGTGACGTCATACTGCAGGTAACCCTTTATGAACAATGGATATAATTATCGTATAGCTGCATCAAGATTTGAATGGCACAGATTAACCTGACCTTACCTTCAGCTCCGTTGGTGTAGGGTTCCATTTTCACTAAGGGCTAACATTTTTAAAAAAGAAAACTAATTTATTATCTATCTGATTCTAGATGTGTATATTAAAATTTTTATTTTTGTTCGATTGTATACGCCAGCAACATATTACCATAAATAGGTATATGTATATAGAAAAACTGCAATTTTTACGTGTTGTATCTCGTGCTGATGTTTCGGTTACTGGGCGAAACGACTGTTGACATTGTGGTAGGGAATTTATCAGTGTGTGTGGCGTTGGTGGTATACGAATCTTGCATGCATTAGGTATGAACACGAACTACACAATAGCATATAGCACTAAAATTTTAGCATTGTGTAGTTTTTCTCTTATCGCGGATTCATCGTCCTCCTGCCCTTATCCCACTCTAAGAGGAGTCGGCACAACAAACCATATACATGTTGTCACATAATTTAGCTGCGTATTTTACGACCGACCAACTGTCTGACGGCAACTTACCTTAGTCGCCTTTTACGACACCTCGGTAAGAAAGTGCGTGGTCTATTCTACTCAACCGGATACAAAACGGTGAGTCAACTTACCTTAGCCGCCTTTTATGACACATCGGTAAGAAATGAGGTTAGTCTGTTCTACTCAGCCGAATACTACGCGGCGGGCCAACTTACATTAGTCGCCTTTTACGACACCTCGGTAAGAAATCAGGGTGGTGTATTCTACTCAGCCAGATACCACTCGGCTTTCTATAAATTAGATAAATAGTAACAAAAATTTACTTTATGGATATTTCTCTTACTTCGGAATATAGCAAAATAATAATAAATAAATAAATATTTCGCACCACGAACCATACAATTAATAAATTTAAGCAATGTAATGAGTAATATTTTATCATTGCTTTTCTAGTATCATCAATTAAATTTGTTTTTCTACAAATAACGTGGTGTTATTACAGGTTAACGACGAAAACGTTACATCGATGAAGACACCGGAAGTGATCGATTTACTGCGGATACTGCGTGGGTCGATATGCATCACAGTCCTCCGGCCGCCAAACGTACAGTGAAACTTTTATTAATAAATCATTAATCTATCTACATATAAGAAAAATGGATCTCTATTTCCGTTGGACATCGCATCACGCGAGAATGGGTCGAACAATTTTGCTCTTTCTTTTTTTTTGTGTTAATAAATTGAACACTTGAAGTAAATAAGGCACTAAGTACCTAAAAATTAAAATTCGAACTAAGTATGCAATTTGGTTTTAAAAGCCTTTTAGAACCAAATTGCATACTTAGTTCGAATTTTAATTTTTAGGTACTTAGTGCCTTAATTACTTCAAGTGTTTAATTTATATTGTTAGTCAGAAAGTTCATATGAAAGAGAAAATTTTGTTAATTTAGCGAAACATTAGAAAATTTATTCGCATCAATTAATGCGTTCATAATAAAATAAGGCGATCTCTCCACATTTATATAACTTTAACTTAATTTAACTAAAGCCATGTTTTTAATGTTAAATGCTAATTTTGGTAGTGTTTGTTTTACCACGGTTCACTGCTTTTTTATGCAATCAAAAACTTTTAGCACCAAATTTATTGCTCAATGTTTCACAAAAAATCACTTCAACGAGGGACTTATTATAGTGATTTTGGTATTCATATACTAACAAGGTTTATTTGTAAAATACCACCGCTTACGTAGTGTTACGTACAATTGTAAAATAACAAAATTAAAGAGTTATCCTAAATACCAATACCATTGTAATAAAGCAAATCGACTCATCTTGTGATAGTAGCAAATATAGCAAAAATATTTTTATGAAGATGCGTGAACAAACAAACATCAAGTACATAGCCTACCTTCATACACTAACTAATACCAGAGTAAGCAAACCATAGACAAGCCTGTAAGTGACAGTGACATAATAAATAATGAGAGAGAAGATGAAACTCGTATCATCTTTTTCTAACCACACATAAAAAAAAGAGAGAGATAGAGTATTTGCTTTGCATTTGTAATATGGTATAGAGGCTGGCTTTCTTCTGAATGTAATATCTCTATGAGCTTCATTCACTTTATATTGTACTTTAAGCAAAATATGTCAGCAATTATCACCCAGTTGGCTGCAAACGTATAAAGTTTTGACTCGATCAAATCCACATCAACAGATCTGTAAAAAAAACAAAATTATTAGTCTTTAGACTTTCATAAATAGGGAATATTTCATTAACACAGCCGTGTTTTAAACGAATAGTTTTATTAACGAGGAAACGAGATGTCATACTATAGAACCTTTTATCATAGTTAAGTAATGATAAAAAGTTTTTTGGCGTTCATCAAAAGTTTATCTAAAAAATATTTAGTAACAATATATATTATATCGCCCTATCACATTTCCTATGCTTATACATGCGACATGTGACTTTATTCTTCGGATAGGGAGATATTAATGCAAACGACCTTTGTCTTAATCCCAGATGCGTATTTCTTAGCAAATGTAGTTATCACCTACGATCACATAAGTATAGTATTAATAGATTAATTCAAATGTCAGTATTAAACGCACAAGTGCTTAAAAATAAAGGTGATTCGTTCATAGAATTAGACGTTATGTTTCGGAAATCTATACAAGAGCAATAATGCTATTAATTAATTATTAATAATGCTATTAATTAATAATTAATATAATATAATTATTACTTTTGTAAAGGCGATCCTTATTGTTTCGTAAATAGCTGATTTGCACTTTGCATATCAAAATATGTTGTTAGAGTTGCCTATCACTTTGAGAGCGTAGATAATACTGTATAATAATATATCATTCAAAATAAATGTGTGATAAAAATTATATGGAAATGTAAATTATATATTGAAAATTTAAAAATAATAATGTACATAACTTTATTCGATGTGTGTTTGAAGTGATTGGTACAAACATGTGATGTATTGTAAATATTGATAATAAATTTCATTGTAATGGTATTCTATTCTTTAAATTATATAACGTCTATTAAAGGAAACTAACGTTCCTAGATCCTTTATTATTAAAAATAAACAAGCTATATCTATACTTTTTTCTAAAGGTCATAAGTAGTGCCTGCATTATTAAGTGCAAGTGTACTAAAAAAGACTTCGCCCTCCATTCTGAAGTATTATAATTTAATTCTGTGTTATAAGTATACTATTTATTTGATATATTTAAATTGTATATTACAACATGAGGGAGCCATCGTAACTCAGATCCTCTACTCTGTAATTTGTGTACAATATAAACCTAAACATATAAGTTATTATGTACACGGTAGAACTTGTTGTTTGAGCGAGAAACCGATATCGTATTTTAACTATAGAAACTAGAATCTAAAATACATTTAAACTAAATTAGACACGAAACTCTTCAAAAATTTCTTTTTATATACAAAATAATTTAATTATGACATTTTATTAGAGTTGATTCTATGATTCCTACCTTACCAACTGTCTATTGCACCCACGCAAATCTCCAAAATTCTAATCAGTCTCTATTCTAGTATACTAAGAATAATTATTAATTATAAGTTAAATATAATTACAAACGTTTCATTCGTGTAATTGATCTCTATATATTATAATATTGATGAAAGGAACTTATCTATAACTAGGATAAAATAATAAAATACTTAAATTTGAAATCTAATATGTATGATATTAAATAATTCGATTATTGCAAATCAATAATCTGGTAGTCCAAGAAAATCAACAATGCTGGTAATTTGACAATTTTCACAGTCCTTGAGGATAGCGGAATAACTTAAGCAACAATAAATTAGGTTTTTAAACAAAATCATTCCGAGCACGAAATATTTTAACTTTTAACGAAACTTAGCTAAATAATAGATTTACATCATGAAAATTTTGTGAATTATTTACTATAATTTATGAACTATTACGGTATATACGTGTGGTAACACATGTGACCTCAATTTCCTTAAGTATAAACATATACACAATGTTGCCTGTTATATGAAAAATCTTGACAATTTTTTTTCTATTTTGAGTGTTTCACTTATGTTTAATTTGGACACTGTCGAGACATCTTACGTAATATTGCCTAGAGGTATTTAGTTAGTTTTATTCCAGGATAAAATCTTAACAAATAAGGAAGCAGGATGTTGATTAGTGAGAGTAAACTTAAATGGATTTCGAATTAATAACTAATAGCTGAAACATCTAAGAAGAAGAATACTTCAATAAAAACGGAAATTTATTTTATTTGTTTTATTTACTAAAATTCTTCTTTTGTAACATTTTTGTTAAGGGGTAAAGCTGATAGCTTTATCAATCTCACAGATCTTTTTTGTATCCCCAGGTATTAAAAACAAATTAAATTCTCATTGTTTACATTCTCTCCAGTTATTTCTTCATAACTATTTATCATGGGCATGACTCTATACTCGAGTGGATCTGCTTTCATCAGTTCCTATTAGTGGCCTCTTTATCTCTATGGTTACTTTAGTATTTACTATTAAAATATTAATAATGACTACTAATATTAACAGAAAATCTAAATACGTAGAAATCAGTAGTAAAATTTTTAGTCACGCATTTAAAACGATATACCTAACAAGTAGACTTTTTGCTAGCAACCCCTAACATAAAACTTTCATGGCCGAAATTTACTTGGTAACTACGAAATCAATGCTCCTTACTTAAAAAGGTATAAGGTTTAAGTTCTATCGTTAAAGAAAACTTGAATGTTTTATTTTAATAAGAGCATTTAATCGCATTAGTTTATGTATTTGCCATTTATACATTGGGTTTCTTTGTATCTATTAGGGGCTTAACTAGACTTGCAGGTTTAAATTTTTCGCAATACTATTTTTGTCTTCAATAAAACCTATCCCGACCAACTTCAACAACGAAATATTATTAATGTTTACGATAAATGCTAAGTGACTACTGTAAAATTAAAATGTCATGTTCCTTCTAATAACAATTTGTAAGGATACGTGTAGGATTTTACTATTAACTTATGTATATAATATAAAAAACTTTTCGACCTGTACAAATTTTATAGTTTCAATTTATTTTTTAATAACTCAAACAGAATTCACTTTGTAACTTTCATGATATTTTTCTTTGAATTTGCCATGATTTTTAACAGAAAAAAATTGTTTTTGTGTGTAAATATTTTTAAATAGAAGTATTTTAGATCTTATAAAGCACTCATCGTAGAGTTATATTAATATCAAATAATACTGTAACAAATAAAAATGCATATTTAACTAATCACAATTACAATATAATAAAGTGTTTAAGTAACTATAAGGAAACAAACTAAAATAAATCTTGATATTATCTTTGTCTAGATATTGAAACCTAATGAAATATTCTTCCTTTAATAAACACTCATAAGCAATCGTTCTTTGGCTAATTAACCGGGCTGTTGAGAAAAAATCAACTGCGTTGAATTCTAAAGTTTTTATTAATACAAAAACTAAAATACACTGATTCAATTATGCAGTACTTTGTGAAGTAATTTCTTATAAGTACTTGTAGAAAATTTGTTTGCGCCTCCACTTTTATTTTTAATTCTAGGTCTTACCACAGATTATAGTATATCTGTAAATGTAGAGTATGGCAATAATACCAATCTTCCAACGTAACTCACTACCGGCATCGATAAATATTTGTCTCGAATTTGCACCGTTTCCTAATTCAGCTAAAGTCAATGTAATAAATGATTTTGAGACTTAATTTTAAAGCTCGATGTCCTATAAAAATACGTTTGAATATTTAGGGGGTCATAAACCCTATAAATATTCCTGTAGCGAAATATTTATTAAAATCTCTACGAATATTTAGTGCTCCATTAAACTACATTTCTTATTAAAAACATGTATTACAAGTCTTTACTAGATAAAATTTTAATATGAATTTAAAATTTAAATTCAAATACTAATAATAATAATTTACTAGATAATATACCCAAAATGATCGTAATCAAACATTATTGTGATACAATCAATAACGTAATATGATATATTGATAACTTTTGTCATTAGTTTATTATATAATAAGTATGTATTACTTACATAATAAAATAAAAATGTTAAACCTTGTATCTATTGAAATGATTGGATTTCGGGTGGTTCTTTTTTTATAATTGCATTAGCTTACAACACAATACTTTTTAATAATGTATGTTTGCGTAAAAATATTATTTATTGGGTGCATTGGATACATTGAAAATATAAAAAGTAGAGGGGGTTAAATATTAGATTTATTTTGTAAATATGTTAAAATTTTCGAGGGATTAATATTGGTATAAATAATGTAGAAGAATAAGATTTCTATTAATGCACACATTTGATTGAATGAATGACAAAAGATTTACACTGATCATTGACCAGTAAGCTATTTTATAAGGCTACACCTCGCTCCGGATACTAACGTCAGAATGTACTGCTTATGTGGAGTGTGATGTTAAGCATTAGCTTTTATAATTATAATTCAATAAAAACATTGAATGTTCATCACTTTAGTTTACGTGCGAAACAGACTAAATCGAGAACGCGCAGAATATTCAAATTTTCAATGAAACTATGCATTGTTGCATATTTTTAGATAACAAAAAAAACAAACGAATAACGCTTTATTTTAAATCTAGAATTGATGTTCTAATCCGTACATCGATACTATTTGATGGAGTTAATATGCAAAAATACGATTTCTGAACTCAAGAATGCAATCAATAGCTTTACTATAGATATTATTTTGAGAATTTAGTTTCTTACAATATTAATGTAATCAACAATACATTTTCAATACTAAGCAGTTAATCATTACAAGTGATAATGTTAACAGTAAAATCATTTTAATCTTTCAAATTAATCAATAGATTGTACCGCTTAGCACAATGCATGTAGAAACTAGAAAGTAACGAATTTAGGGCTAAGTTCAAGTTACAATTCTAAGTCTAGGTACTGATAATTTCTAGTCAAATCTAAATCGTTATTAAAGTAGAGCGATATAAATAATAAAAAAATTATATTACAATATGTTATATACCTACTATCTAATATTTGTTTTCATATATATAAATAATCTATTTCTACAAATAATTGAATATTTTCCATTGATTTCTCATATTATATATATCGTTGTCGAATAAAAAGATTTTATCAACAAATCGTCTAAACTATTATAGTATAATGAAATAAGATTATTTTATTAGATAAATTACGTAGGTAATGTAAAGATAATATATTGATATATTAATAAAGTAACCAGGACGAAATGGAAACAACTGATATTCTAAATAATTGTGATGGATTTGTGTTAGTAGGTGTTACTTATAACATTAAATATTGTAATAATCTAAGTATTGAATTTAATATAATGTCGTTAAAAATGCTAATTGACGTCACCAAATAAGTGATTTTATTAACAAATTCCTAAAAATTTTTATCAATCATATGTCATCATTAATTGTATCGAGCGATATCTATAATAGAATAAACGCAATTTTCTAGAAAATTTAAGCATAAATCAAACCAAAACAAATAAAATCACCGTGGTGGTTGCATTAATTAGCATTTTTGCACTAATTAGTAAGTGTAATGTAATTTTGATGCATATATTGGAACTGGGAGGTCTATTTCGATTCAGTAAGGAAATATAATAAACTTTACGCCTTGAGTAATATATAATATTACTTAATCTGTGCATTACTCGTAGATACTATATTTTTGATAAAGACGCAATGTTGACGACATTCAAATTATTATACAAGCAGCTTTTTACCATTTCTTTTTTATATTGTTCCTAATATGAATTAATTACCTCTTTTCACGTAGACCTAATGTATTTTAAATTTGCATAATAACAGGCTCTAAAAACTTTATATACGAATAAAGTTTATTATATTTCATATATAAAATTAATTTACTTCCTAACAGTAAAACTTTAAATCAACACAGCCTTCGCAAGCGAATAAGCACAGCAGTAGAAATCGAGTTTAAACTACATTCAATTGTTTAATTTGTGTTCTTTTTTTGAATTTTCTATTGTTAATGCAGATTTATTACGTACGAGGCTATTTTCAAATCAGGTTAAAAAGTTTGATTTTAAGTATACTTTTCCCGGTAATTGATTTTTTCATATACGTTATAGTCAAAATTTTTATTAATCAAAACATAGGTGAGTTTCTGATTTTTGATGAATAATTTTTTGAATAACTAAAACTATTAAGTAAGGCTAAATCTCGATATATTGAATGATAAGCAACCTTCGTGCCTTTACGTTTATTTATGAACCGAAACGTGATTTCCAATATATTGCAGAACATATTTTTAAGCTATACTATAAATTGGTACAAAGATAGTGTAAAAAGAACACATTGTTCGCTTCTATACCTACTTAATAGTAGATCTTAGAATAATAAAATTAAATTAAAGTATTCATTAAATATTAAATATTGGGTTGATATCATCGCAGCTTTTAATGCAGTATAATTTAACAGAACTCTTCTCAGAATGTCGATCAGACAGATAATAAATAAATATCATATATAACATAACTTAATTCATATGCCCGTTGATGGTTTTATTGGTAAACTAATTAAAATAAAATATTTTAGCGTTTTCTTTATGTGTGACCATTTATAAAAACGTTTTTAAAATAATCATTACATGAAGAGATTTTAACAGAATTACATTAAATTGTGTTTATATATTCCATCTGTTAATATATTTTATATTCCTGTCGACTAGAGTTTCGAATCTCGTAAATTTCTGTGCCATAAGGGACATTCATTTAAAAATTACCTTTGTTTATAAAATTCTAATACATAAAAATATTCTATCATTCTAAGTCTATTATTCCTAATATAAAAAAAATTCAATGAACTTCATCGAAGGATTATGTATTACTTAAAACTTCGTAAATTATTAAACGTAAAAAGAGATTTAGAATTGCCTGTTAAAATTGTATAAGAGAGGCACTACAGCGCTCTCAATTACTTATAATGTCAGTACATTTATTAAAAAGCATTGATCAATTATGTGAGACATCCAAATGTCTTTATAATCAAAATAGATGTTTAAATTAACTAGAGGCATAGAATGCAAAAAAGAAACTAATAGTATTTTTTTTTCTTTAGTAAATACAACGAACAGGAATTTTCCTTCTAGTAAATATAATATCATGCTTGCTCAATATGCTCACTCGCGTAGTCTCCTATCATTTAACTGTTATGCCAAACGTCCATACGAACTAAACTAAACTACGCTACACTGAACTGAATGTGTGATAACTAAGTTCAATAATCTAAAATAAACTAACCAGGGAACCGTTTCCCTGGTTAGTTTATTTTATATTAGGTATGTATTTTAAAATAATTGTGATGTCCATTTTGTGCTAGTGCGTTGAGTTAACACGGATTTTTAGCGACACTGTGCTATAACATGCTATGGAACATAAGACAATAATTTATATAAAATAACATAACTTGTTTTTATTAATAATATTTATCTTACCTTTTTTTTGTTACATAAATAAATAAATAAATAAGAATAGCTATAACAGTACATCTAGCGATGGCGGAGAATTTGTGATTTCACCCCCATATGCGTTACTTTTGCTTGCATGACGGTTTTCCTCTATTTCTGGATTATCTAATAAAGGATATTTTCCGACGTATTCTTAATTCTATAATTAACTCCATGCTCCAATACATGTTTCTGCTTGCACTAAAAAAAAATAGCAAAAGGGCCAAAGCAGTAAGGTAGAGGGGTGAGAGGGGCATATTTTGATTCGTGTAGCTTCCAGATCGGTCTACACATCTAAGTTAATTTTACTAACGGCCTGTTTCATAAGTTACCAATAAACTATCAGTTAGCTTATTCGGAACATATCTGACATATATCTCGGAATTTTGTGTCTCTCAGGTTTCTGATAGGCTTATTAAATAGGCCCTTGTATAAGTTAATGACGGTCTCTCATATAAGTTAATTTCACTTAGTTTGGATATTATTAATAACTTACCGTACTTAGCTGGCATTTTTGGCGATGGCACATTTATAAGAAACTGGGTGCCGTGTGGTATCCGGCTGAGTAGAATAGTACCACCCTCTTTTCTTACCGAGGTGTCGTAAAAGGCGACTAAGGTAAGACGACCCGCCGTGTGGTATCCGGCTGAGTAGAATAGACCAACCTCATTTCTTACCGAGGTGTCGTAAAAGGCGACTAAGGTAAGATAACCCACCGTGTGGTATCCGGTTTAGTAGAATAGACCACCCTCTTTCTTACCGAGGTGTCGTGAAATACGACAGAGGTAAGTTGATGTCAGGCAGGCGGCCGGTCGTAAAAACGCAGCCAAATCATGTTACAGCATGTTTATAACATGTTGTGCCGACCCCACTTAGAGTGGGATAAGGGCAGGAAGATGATGATGATGATGACATTTATAAGAAACTGGCTAACCTAAGCTTAACTAAGTTATTTTGGTTCGCGATGGACGTTCGGTATTAGAATCGTGAAAATATGTAGGACTGTATAATTATTTTTATGACAGATTAACAGTCATAACAATATAAAATGATGTACAATATACTTTATCGTAATAATAAAAGATAATTATGAGATACAATATGTTGTGTTTTATTTACTTCTTATCCCTCATTGCCGTGCCCGTTGGCGCAGTAGGTAGTGATCCTCCCTCCAGCTCCGCGGGTCGCAATTTCGATTCCCACCGAGGTCTAACATTCTATAAATCAATTTATTGCTCTTCGAGTCTGGGTGTATATTTGTATTTAAGTATTTATTTTAAAATTATATAAGTATAACAAAAATGTTACAAGTTATATCTATCTTAAATTACTTACACGCTAGGACTATACAAATCATGCCAAAGTGGAATGGTCCCAAGAATGCTGGCAGCGTTTCCGCGTTGAATCGCTAAGCTGATTCTTTGTTCGAAAAAGGAGCCAGCCCTCTTGTCAACTGAAGAGGCAATTAAAATAGATAGAATTTTTTTATAACTATATTTTCACCAGTTATCTGTCCACCACAACACGTATTAAATTACTTTTGGGGACAGACGACCGTGTTTGTAAGTGTCCCATATATTTATATTATACTTACCTTGTAATACACACCGAAAAAGTTTCGCTCACTCCCAAAGACACCGCCACCTTCTTCCGTGAGATAACTACTCGCAGAAAAAGAGCTGTGATAGCCCAGCGGTAACATCATGCGATTCTCTAGAGACGATGATGGCTTCAAACCCAGACCAGGCACCAATGAGTTTTTCTATTTAATCTTTTTTTTCTAATTGATAATTGCAATTTATCACACGCTTTTCGGTGAAGGAAAACATCGTGAGGAAATCTGCATATCTCTAGAGAATTCTGGAGATATGTGTAACCTACTAATCCGCATTGGAGCAGCGTGGTAGGTCTTAGCTCCAATACTTCTCTCCAAAAACGGAGAGAGAGGGCTATTCTTAACAGTGGGAGAGTAACAGGCCGCTACTTACTTTACTTTTAGAAAGAGGCCATCGCAGCATATTGTATTGACCTCACTTAAAGTTGGTTAAGCATAGGAGCTTATCTATTAATATGTAAAATAATGTACAGTGGGATTTCATAAATAAACAAAATGATTTGCAGTTCGCAAATAGTTTGCTTTGCTTTCATTTCTCTGCAATGTTTACACCATTTATCTTTGATACAAAGTATTATTTACAAAATAATAAATTAATACTGATAACCTTTAGAATACAAGGTGTTATTGATAATACGGCAAGTACAGAGAATTTGAACTGAGTGATATAACTGGAACTTTGAACTTGCACTTAAGTTTGCTGCATTGTTTACATCATGCTGGATAATATATAACCTTATTTATTGACTTGCCTTATTTATCAGCCGGGCAGTTAGCGCAGTTGGCTGTGATCCTGCCTTCAACTTCACGGGTCACGGATTTGATTCCCGCCGATAATCAACAATTTTCTAAAGACAATATGCTGGTTTTTCAAGTCTTGGTATATTTATGTATTTAATATTATTATCATTATCATCCTCCTGTTTTTATCGCACTTTAAGTGAGGTCGGAACGAAATGTTTTAAACATGTTAAACCATGATTTGGCTAGTTATTTTACGACCTTGCCTGACGTCAACTTACCTTAGTCGCCTTTCACAACACCTCTGTTAGAAATGAGGGTGGTCTATTCTACTTAGCCGGATACCACACGACGGGTCGACTTTCCTTAGTCGCCTTTTACAACACCTCGGTAAGAAATGAGGGTAGTCTATTCTACTCAGCTGGATACCACACGGCTAGTACGTGGCATACGCGTATATATATATATGTAATATTAATTTGCCATGGATTACAAATGCTTTTGCCATTCTATTTGTCACGGTTAAGTAACTGGTGTCTAATGTTATGCAAATAGATACTCCGTAACAGATGGATGCTCTACAAAACTTGTGTAAGACCAGTGATGTCTTTCATCACAGAGCCGATTCATCTACTGCTTATCTGTGATTCAAACGAAATGTCAATCTCCCTAAATACCTACCACTTATTATCCCCTAAAATTTTCTTTTTTAACAAGTTTTTCTCGAATAAATATTTTACCGAAAAAATTGCTTATAGTATTTTTCACATACACTATCTCTCAGAAGTGTATTTTAGTTAATTTTGATTTTAAATTGAGCAATTTTACACATGACAGCCCTGGGGCATAGACTCATAGATAAAGTTATTATTCTAAAGTAAGGAAGCCAGTCTAAAATGTGCCATATTACAATAAAGAAAAAAACAAATGTCAATTTATGTATCTGTCTCTCATTTTTAAGTGTGATTAGACAAAGATGCTACGAGTTTCATCTTCTCTCTCATTATTTATTGTGACACTCTCACCTTCAGACCTTCAGGCCTATTCTAGTTCAATTACTACTAATATAAAGGATAGACTATAATGCATAGACTACTTTATCTATACGTCGTTAGAGGCTCCATTTCCCGTTTTTGGAGAGAAGGATTGGAGCTAAGACCAACCACGCTGCTCCAATGCGGATTGGTACGTCAAACATATCCCTAGAATTCTTTAGAGATATGCAGGTTTCTTCACAATGTTTTCCTTCACCGAAAAATGTGTGTTACATTGCATTTTCAATTAGAAACATAAGTTTTAATAGAAATACTCATTGGTGCCTATTCGGGATTCGAACCCCTCTAGAGAGTCGTACGGTCTCATCGCTGGACTATTTGTTATATACAAGACCTTAACTATTTAAACTAATCATGATCGCAAACATAATTGAATATACATATATACACGATATAGTGGCTATTATCAAAGAATATAGTAGCTATGAAAACACATCAAAAGAAAATAGCTTTCATTTCGCTCTACATGAGAAAGTGGATAAGTGACGTAACACGTACCAAAAGGCGCGTGAGAACATTACCTAATACTTAGTAACAATTATACAGTTATCAGTAATAATAGTACAGAGTGCGTGTAATTGTGCACGGAATCAATGAGCGTGACGGGAAATGTGCACGACACCGACCAAGCACGACTGAAGGGAGACATTTGCCTATAGGGCTTATTCGATTTTGTATTTCGCCCTTTAATTATTCATTTATTTTCTAGGTGTAGTGTTTATGGCGGCGATGTCATACTTCTGCGAATATGTAATATCGCAGAAGGAGGCGGCAGAGAGAGTTCGGGAGGCAACCTCTTCCATCCAATCCGTCGTAGGCGAGCGGGACAACACGGCGTGCCCAAGACCGTCGACTACCACGAGGACGTCGAGGACCTCCGGGCGTCTAATAGGGGGATTCGACGCTCTAGCTGGAGTGAGGTTTTTCGAGGTGGTCGATGCATTTAATGTTCCCAATGCGTCGGTTTATGGTGAAAGAGTCTGTCCAGGCTCTACAAGAGTAGAAAGGGTAGGTTGCTGACTAGAGTCGTGACGCGTTCAGTATTCCTGTGCCCTCACCACCAAGCAGCAAGGGGGGACACCATGAGGTTTTAGCCGGTAAGAGTCCGGCATAACTGCTTTCACCCCCCAGCGATTAATAGTACCCATGAAGGGTTTCCTCATGTAAAAAAAGGTGTGTGTTAATATGAATATAGAGCACAGGCTCAAACACGCACTAACAAGTAATAACATGTCACTTCACGACCACTCTCACCAAGGGCTCTCGTGTTACTGTCGTGGTGCATCATGAGACCGTGTATGTACTGGTGTGAGTTAGTGAGACTATGTTCATGTATGTATAACAAATATGTGTCTTGTATATAAGTACAGTATACAAAGTACGTTACACACGTTTCAACCCGCATACACTACACTAGGTTTCACCCGCAACTTCGTTCGCGTGGACTGTAGTCTTGGAATAAACTAATAGTTTCTGTCATTATCCAACCCTGCGAATATTGCCATCGGTTGATAATAGATGGCGCTTTTCAATGTCATCCTATTCCTGTAGAATTACAGGATTTCTATAGCCTATATGTTATCTGGGTGTATGAAGAATAATCGTGCCAATTTTCATCGATATTAGTTCAGCGGATTCGCCGTGAAAGAGTAACAAACATACATCCATACTCACAAACTTTCGCATTTATAATATTAATAGAGTTACAGACACACAGAACATCAATATATCTCCGTCGTATTTTTCCGAAAAAAAATACATGTTATATTATTAGAAATGTATGGCTTGATATATAAAGTAGAAATATATATATCAAGTATTGGCATTGTTTTTTTTTAATAGTTAATATGACTCAGCAAACGACGGTTAGAATATATATTTTTGTGAACAAACCAGAAAAGAGATCCATAAATTAACTAGAGTACCGAATAACTAAAGAAAATAAACAAGATAATGATACAGAATAGTGATACCGTATGAAAGAAACGCCTGTGGAGTTGAAATTCTAAATTATCGTACAAGAAACTACGTGTGCATATAATATGTAGTGTTAATAAACTCTCTCATATGTGGATGACCCCAAACGTGGTACATCGATCTGATTTCCTTAAGCAGCATAATACAAAGCGAGAATTACTTTAAAGTGCCAATAAACAGTCCATCATTTGATACAAATAAACATTAAACATGTTTAGTACGCCGTATTGTGCTTACATAGCATTATGTCTTATGAAATATTGTTATAGGGTAAATACGCGAACATTGAAAACTTTTTCTATTGCAAAAATGAGCCATACGTAGTATTTACAATTTCAGTTCGGGTGATTCCCTGCGCGAGAAGTTAAAGAAAATAGGTATTGACTTCAAAGAATATTTTTAGGAATTTTATTTTTGTGCAAGAATATAAAAAATTGGCGATGTATATAATACACAAAGTACAGTAAAATAAGTAAGTAAAGACAAAGTAGGCACAGGCGTAAACTTGCTGCTTTGAGCTTAGTGCATAAATTTTGAATGCATAGTGAATAAGTTAAATAAATAAATAAAGTTATAAGTAACATGTACGCTGAGTGCATTTCCTGATAAGCCGATCACCGTGACGAGAACGGTTCCCGACACCAACCAAGCACGACAAAAGAAATATTTAACAAGGTAACTCTACGTACTTCTAGCGTTATATTATATTGCCTAGGAAACGTACATATTCTGTAAAACTGAATGGTCAGTATCATCACTCATTCATTTCAAATCGACCAATAGACATTTCCATGAATTTCATACCAGAATTTAAAAGAAACTTTTTTTTAAACTTGTATAGTTGTATTCAAACCCTTTAAATTGTTTTTACGCCTAGTCATACTGAGTTATTATTACTCTAGATATAGATTTCTAGCCTTCAAAATTAACTGTGTTATATGTGTAATTATACTAAAGAAAGTAGTTACGCACCATAAAGTTGACAAGGTATGTATTATTAATATTTAATCTATGGCTCAGGTAGCATATGGTCGGACGTCACGGTCAACGCTCGTCCACCGAGTCCGAGGGAGCGTTGCGCTTGGCCGATCGCGTTCCAAATTCAAATAAAACAGCGCAAGTTTTGCTATCTTCTCTTTGAAAATGTTCTTAAATTTAGAATTCTAAATATTTGAATTTACATTTAATTAACACTTGTGAACTGTAATTTTTGTAGGACCATTTACAAATAAAGCATTTAAAAAGAATTATGAGTACGTTAGAATGCTGTTTATTTAAGAATATTTTTTTAGAAAAAGCTCTCATATTAAAAATCTCAAATACATGTCAAATTCTACACCGACATCCATCAACGTCTGGTTAACAAAGGATTATATAATTTTATAACCCATAAAATTTTAATACTAACTAATTTTTCAACTTTACATTATACGTCATGATTTATGAATAATGGGTAATATAAAGATATAAAGGGAAATGGATCCCCGAAACTATTTTCATAATAAAGTAATTAATCCTATTACTGATTTAGATTAAGATTGCAGACAAACTAAAGAGTTATCACAATTCACAACTCTCCTAAATTTTTATCAATTTACCAGTAATCAAGTACAAAGGGAATTAAAATTTCTTAGTAAGGTTGTACTTGCATTTATGCTTCAATAACTATCTTTATGCAATCACACAAAAATCTAAAATTTTAGTTTTCCATTAGAATCTTACTTTAGGAAAGAAAATGGTGTTATTATATTTCTAAGTGCGAATATAAAATAAATCGATACAAGCTGTATGATAAAATCGATATAAATATTAATAAATATATAGGAACCAACATAAACGTAAATGGCTGTTGTAATTGTTATATTCACGAATCCTACAAAAAATTAATTTATTCTTTGCCTTTGAAATTGTTCTAAAAAATTAAATCAACACTAAATGTAGTAATCGAAATAGATACTTCTAAAAAAATAAAATAATACTTAATGCATTAATTGCGGTATAAACTATTTACACCTGTAACAGTAAAGAATATGTATATTAAATTTTCTGTACATAGAAAAGTTCATACTTCTATAATATAGAGGGATGTGGCCCGTAACTTATTACAACTTTACACCAGTCGTAGTCAACTCGTTAGACACGACGCGCGACGCTACGTTGTCTATAGTCGAGGAAGTGCAGTGAATGAACATCGTTAGTTGTTTATTTTTTAAATTTGGAATTTGGTAATCGCAAGGACTACCGAGAATTCTGGGCTTTTGTAAGTTTTTTTTATATTTAATAAACGCTAATAGGTAAGGATTAAAGAAATATATTTGATTACCTTTTTTTTTTTAAATTAACTATATAAAAAATTACTTATGTGAGTTTATTAAAAAGGATCACGAACAGTCCTAAAATACAAACTTCTATTATTCTATTTTCAGAGATAATAATTTCATTTTATATTTTATTATTTATTGTAGTTATAAAGTGTATGATAATTACAGTTTGTATATTCTTTAATAAATATTAATATTACATTATTCATGTTTTATTATTAATTTAAATATATTTCAAATATTTATAACTATATTTGCCAAACGTGACTATACCTTACGTCTTTTTAATCTTTTAGAAAACCAAATTGTTTTTTTTTTAATTTCTTTTGTAAATCAAACAAGAAAATAATAAAATGTTTAATATACAATCAAATTAATACGAAATACAAATAACTGAAGAACACATTAATTACAGTGTATAATGAAAAATGGCAAACAAAACCAGAGACTACAAAATATTAATCGCATTTAAAATAATAACATAATATTTAAAATAATAACATAACAATTAAAATAATAACATAACATAATTTAGGCAGCCTTGATTAATGTATTAACCGTTGCTTTTATTTTTGATAAAATTATATTCTTACGTCGCAGACAATTTTTTTTGCAGTAGGTAAAACCGCACGAACGATATAAAAATCCTATCAAATAGAAATAATTTCCATGTATCAAAATTAAGAAAGTTAAATTAACATGTAGTTATTTTATTAATTACTACTGTACCATACTCATTAATGAACCGGTTTTAGACCGTATACTTTCACTATAAGATAATTTTACATTTTTGCAAAATATAATATTAGGTTTTAATATAAACGTCGTAAGAGTAACTATGCCATTGCCCTACTTGCACTTTCCTTGGCTTCTAGTTTGATCATTTTCTGAAGTTGCCTAGATACGTGCAAACGTATATTTGAGTTTAGTAGAAATTAAATTATACCTGTTTAATAAGTCATTTTCATTAATCATTACAAGAAAATGTTATACCTAATATGAACAATTCTCAAAACCAAACTGTTATTCATTATTCGTTGTAAGCATTAGTCCTTATACTTGAAAAGTACTGTAGAAGAAAATAAAATATTGATTTTATAACCTCAACAATTACTACATCTAATACACATAATTATTAACTTAGCTTTCGGTTCTATTTCTCTCTTAAAAGTGTTCATGCCGATATAAGAACTGTTTATAGGAATGCTCTGTGGAATTGCACCTTAAAACACGTTTAAATCTACCAATACTAAACATAGTAACCAGTCACCAGAGTCGATTAATTCATCGGTACAATTGGCATTGCATTTTGCGCATCGCAATTGGTTTCACAAACGAGGGAATCTATTAGTACATCCTAGTACATACATTTTACCTACATACATATCTTGTTGATCATATCTGTATATTAATTCTTTAAACGTTATATGAGAATAAGCTTTTTATAAGTACTTTGGTTAGTGATTATAATGAAAAAAATTTTGAATTTTCTAAATTGATTTTGCTTGTAATCGAAAAAGAATCCCACCAAATATTATGCTAATTCGAAAGTTAAATCATTAACATACATAAGTAAGCCGCGAAATCTTATCATTTTTATTTGAATTTATTAAAAAATTTCTCTTGCAATAAATAATAATATATACAGATTTTAAATAATGTTAAATAGCGTCAGTTGACTTTTTGCCAAATTTAAAGTAAGTTATGTAAGTAATCTAGAAAATCGATATATATAATCAAAATCGAATCAACTTCATGTCAAATTGAATTAAACGAATGGTTAATGAATAAATATTTCCTAAAAATGTAATAACAAGTAATTTACCGATCTCGATTGTGAAACGCAATCTCCCAGCTGTCGGTCGTACGTAAACAAATCATGGCGCGAAGTAGATCGTGACAGATCGCGATTACGGGTCAGCCAATTTTATATCCATACAAAATCATCATTTACCCACTGAAGAAAGTCCATTGATAATAAACGATTACATAGAACAACACGAAAATTGTAAATAAAAATATATATAAACAATACAGTAATTTTAGCGATATTAATAATGGGAAACCAGAAACTGAAATAAATTATGATACTTACGCTACGCTGAACGCTAATCGTTTATCGGCTTCGGTATACGTTTTCATAATAAAGTTCCACAATATGCGTTGGACTTTCCTTTACACAAGTTTGAAAAGCGATTACTTAATCGCTTTTCAAAAGTATAAGTGTATACTTATACACTTATTAACAAAGCCTATAATACTATTGAAGACAATGTAAATAATAAGAAAGCTTGAACGCATTCTCCGTGGCATCGATCAAATCGAATAATTTATAATATATTTTTTAAATAATTATTCTTTGAAAAGAGTGACGTGTTTGTCGCTGGGTCTCCTCGGTAAAAGCACCTTTCCAAACCAGTGTTAGCTTCATTATAATTTGATGATTGAAATGTGTTTGTTATAGCTTGAATAAAAAATAATATAAAGGCATTTAACTTATAACTTGTATAGCACAAAATTTCATCAACGAATTTATAATCTATCTTAAACAAATATTTACTAGTACAAATGGTTACTAGTAAACATAGTTTAGCAAAATTGCTTAAACATTAGAATATAACAGGAGATATAATATCACTGTAATACTTACCTACTTATTATTAAAAAATTAAAGCGCTCTATAAATATTCGTTAGCTACAATGTTTTAAAGCATTCTGTGTAATTATAAATTAGCACAATTTTATTATATTAATTAAATTTCTTTTTAATGAACCAAAAGTTACTGTATACTTCAGGCAATTATCTACTATTTAAATTTAACTTATTATTTGATGGCTGTACTATATTGTCTTTACTTATCTTATACGCACACTAAAAACTTTTTTGTTGCGTCTTATGATATGGCTAATAAAAGTACAAGTATATTATATAAGTATATATAAACTTAAACACTACCATAGAAGTACATATTTATCAGACTTGGGTATTAATTCATCATCCTCCTGCCCTTATCCCACCCTAAGTGGGGTCGGCACAACATGTTATAAACATGCTGTAACATGATTTGCCTGCGTTTTTACGACCGGCCGCCTGCCTGACGTCAACTTTCCTAAGTCGTATTTTACGACACCTCGGTAAGAAAGAGGGTGGTCTATTTTACCCAACCGGATACCACACGGTGGGCCAACTTACCTTAGTCGCCTTTGCGACACCTCGGTAAGCAATGAGGTTGGTCAATTCGACTCAGCCGGATACCACACGGCGGCTCGACTTACCTTAGTCGCCTTTTACGACACCTCGGTAAGAAAAGAGGGTAGTACTATTCTATTCAGCCGGATACCACACGGCGGAGACTTGGGTATTAATTATTTTCATTAATGTATTGTCTGAAAGTAATTATTTCTCCATTGTCACTTTAACCGGCAACCTATCATTTCCTCGTGGAATCTAAGTGCGCCGGAAAATCTTCGATCTCATTGCAAGGAAAGTTATTGTTCATTTGGAAATCGTGTGAAACACATGTGTAATATTACCACGGCTAAGATAACGCCGCTATGGTGTGACAGTAACACAATCTTCATATCAATATTTTTATACTTAGAAAGGTGTAGAGTACAACTTTCATTGATTCATTATTTATTACAGTAAATTTTTATTTCATACACATTTTTTACGTCATATTTAAGGTTAGAATGGTTTTTAAATACATTTTTTATATGAAATGTGTATGTGTACTTAACTTTATTAACACTTAATACCATCACTTGTTCATCTTTATTACATTTAAAGTGTAGCAGAGAGAATATTTATTAATCGATCTTTTTGTATTGAAATTTTTGTCAGCTTCAATGTATGTTGCACATAAGTATATTGTAATCAATAGATACCTGGTGATAATTTCGACATACTAGATAAAATGTTTGTGTTCCGATAAAATCCGACTTTTATATAACAATAATATTTTGCGTCAGACCCAGTTGTGATATCGCGATTGGTTGCAGAACATGGTGAAGGCTCGAAAATACGTGGTGAAAAAGCACTTTGAAGGTGTTCCAAAACGCGACGATTATGAAATTGTTGAGTACCAATTACCTCCAATCCAAAATGGGGAAATTCTTGTCAAAACCGAATGGGTTAGCGTAGATCCATACATAAGAGCTTATAATCGAAGATTTCCAGTGCCTTATGATCAATTTTCTTATCAAATTGGTTTGGTAGAAGACTCGAAGGATCCCCGTTTTCCGGTGGGCACCAGAGTGGTGTCACATAAAGGCTGGTGCGATTACGCTGTCTTGAACGCGAATACATCTAAATCTGCAGCTGATGTAGTTTACAAATTACCTGACTTAAAGGGATTGTCACCATCTCTGGGCATTGGAGTAGTTGGTATGCCAGGAGCAACGGCATATTTTGGCTTTCTTGAAATATGTGAACCTAAAGCCGGGGAGACTGTTGTCGTTACTGGTGCAGCAGGAGCTGTAGGATCATTAGTAGGGCAAATCGCGAAGATAAAAGGCTGCCGAGTAATTGGCTTTGCAGGTTCCGACGACAAAGTTAATTGGCTGGAACAAGAACTAAGATTCGATAAAGCGTTTAATTATAAAACAGTAGATGTATACAAAGCCCTGAAAGAAGCAGCGCCGAATGGCATAGACTGCTATTTCGATAATGTCGGAGGCGAGATGAGCAGTATTATTATTAATCAAATGAATGATTTTGGTAGAGTTTCCGTTTGCGGGAGTATAAGCGCTTATAACGATGATTTGACAAATTTGCCAAAGGTTTCCATGATACAGACTACCATAGTCATGAGACAACTTAAAATTGAAGGTTTCTTAGTACCACGTTGGAAAGACCGATGGCCTGAAGCTTTCGCAGAGATTTCTAAGTGGATTAAATCTGGTGAATTGAAATTTAAAGAACACGTCACGGAAGGGTTTGACAACATATTTGATGCATTTTTAGGAATGTTAAATGGTGATAATACCGGTAAAGCTGTTGTAAAAATTTGATTATCCGTAAATATGTAACTTACAAATTGAAATAAACTACATTGAAAAAACTGTCTGAAATTAATTAATTTAAATGATGAAAACATTAATAATACAAAGTTATTCAAACTTTAAAGTTTGTTTCTATACTTGACGTGCATCCTAATGATATTATGTTACAATTCATTTGTTTTAAGTAACTGACTGACTAATTGAATAAATGAAATGAAAATTTTCCAAACCGGACGATTTACTATTTAATTCCACAGCGGTTCCTTGCATTGTTAAAGTTCATTTTTCTAGAGCAAATAGATATTTGACAAGCCATAATCGGAAACAAGCAGATCACAATTTTTACATCTTCGAATTCTTATGTACATCAGATTATTGAACTATGTTATCCACCCACTTATTGAGATAATTCAACTCTGATTTTCCCCCTAAATAAACTCAAAGCATTGTTTTTGTAATCACTTATTGAATGACTATGCTCTTTTAGGTAATCTGTATCATGATAATATCACTTGTCAATAAATAATTTATAATCATCACGATTTATCTAAATAATTAAACCATACGAGTATCTCTATCAACATCATTATAAAGAGAAATTAATTAAAATATGTTTATCATTTTGCATAGATACGAGTAAAGATCTTCAGACATTATATTGCCGATATATTATCCGTTTGAATTTTTTATTTTCACTGTGTCAGGTGAGTATCCTGTTGGTGTTCCACCGCGGCGACACGCTTGGTGAAACCCAGACTGTAGGGCTATTACGTTTTAGCAATGGGTATTGTGTCCATTGGCATATTAATATTAGTACCTGAAGGACCAAGCCGGTAATTTTTTACAAATTAAAAAAACTTCTAAAAATCAGGATCGATCCTAGGTATTTACATTTCTCGAGACTGCTTTTTCCCCGATAAGCTACGCTGACTTGACAGTTTATGGCAGAAATAGTGTTTAAATATAAAACATAAATTTTAGTATTTTTTGAAGCCCCTAAAACAGGGATAAAACTTTTTTTTTACATAAAAACCTAACTAGATCGATTTTACTCGCCAAAAACCTCGTACATGCTGAATTTCAGGGAAATCGATCGTATAAATACATACAAGACTAACTCATTTAAATATTAAAGATTAGTTATTGGAAAAACTCAGAAGAGTTTTTTAAGAAATAACTGTGTTTACATATTTTTTTACTATATTCATATTTTGGTTAAATATTTGCAATCAACTTTTTATGCACTGATATTGGATTAAGTGAAATCTGGCATGATTATTCAAAGTCGATGGCAATTAAATAATATTATATAAACAGTATGAATCACGAAAATTTAAAATCTACATTTATATATTTACCATACATATACAACTGGCTGCTGCCTGTCACTTCGTCTGTTTTAATCTTAGCACCGATATATAAAGTAGCTTACGTCACTCTCCATTCTTCCTACCAAAATCGCATTCAATGTGATTTTCAAATTATGTTATCATAAATATTAATCATGTCATCATGATAATTGAAAACAGTACTTTTGTACTCTAGTACTTAGAGACTTATTCGTTCCAAATTCCTCAGCGGTTGAAAATAAAAGTCTTCAAACAGTGCGTATTGTTATAATGGATTCGAAACAAATCTTTTTGTAGCCAAGCTGAAGTGGCACATAGTTGGAAGAACCGATAGACGTTGGGGTCCAAAGGTATAAAGACTATGGAGTTCCTTTACATTTTGACATAACCTCCGCCTGTCCCCGTTGAGCGGCGGTACCCATAAGGGTTTTTTTCCTGTATAAAAAAGTCAGTAAAACCCAATTATATTTGGGCAGCCAGGATTAAATCAAGTATATAAACCGATTCCAATTAGTATTTTACAATTACGCGGAGACGCCCACATTCGTTATGGAAAGCCAAACGCTTTTATGTAATGTTTCTAATATATGTAACATGTAAATTAACTTATATAAGTGACGTGCTGTTGCATAGACTAGTGGTATAAATAATATAGATTCTTAACGACATCAGATGTATAGATATTTTAATAAACACAGAATATAAAATTATTGGCCTTTATAATATATAAAGGCCAATAATTTAAAATTAAGAAACTGTCTAGACCAGTGTCTCCCAACCTTTTTTGTGCAATGCCCAACCTTAGCCTTTTTAAAATTCTTATATTACATACATATAGACATAAAAGGCACGTATAGGGGTCATAGGAGCTTAACTTTCAATTTTTAAAAACTGAATTGTTCACTTAAGAAACGTAAGTAATAAATATTAAATAATAGGTTAAATTATAATTAATAATTATATAATAAATAATTAATTAATAATTATTTAAGAATTTGCCTTTTTTCGTTAAAATTTTACCGAAATCTACCATTGCATTCACGAAACATTAGCATTGCATTTTGGGTTAAACTCGTCCATTTTCCATTCCAAAGTCCAAAATTTCCAAAGTCAATTTTCTAATTAATTCTCCTTAACAAACAATGTGGACGTGAGCCCCATGTTGGAAACCTTAAGACTTTAAAAAATCTGCTTCTAATAAATGTCATCAAGCGCTTCGTTTAGTCATAATTACTTAAAGAGAGTCATCATTCAAGTGCCTTTATCCCACTCTAAGTGGGATCGGCACATGTTAGAAATATGTTGTCACATGATTTGGCTACCTATTTTACGACCGGCCGCCTGGCTAACGTCAAATTAGCTTTGTCGCCATTTGCGACACCTCGGTAAGCAAGAGGGCGGTTTTTTTTAAGCAGCTGGATCCCACACGGTGGAATTACTTATATAAATTTTACATTAAATAAATGATTTTACGATACGCCCAGATTTCTATTCGCACGAAAAAACATCATAAATTATATTGTCATTACTCACGCCAAACAACTCTATCATTAGGTCTACAGAAATATTTGTATGTGAATAAGGAGGAAGTGCGTATTGACCCTATAATTAACACGATTGCGAAGCCCGTGATACTTTCGCGTATAAAAAGTTGTTCACCTGCTATGCATCTCCACCGGATTCGTGTTTGCCGTTTCCATTATCGTAACAGACGGCAAAACATTCGTGAGAAATACGTATTAACACAATGTGTAGACATTAATGAGGTTTTATTTATTTGTCGTAATAGTAACTTAATGTATATTAAGTCTTATTTACTTACTTTTACTTATCTTGTTATTATGCTTCTCATTGTATCATAACTATAGCTAAATATGAGTTTAAAGAATACGTATAAATTATATAAAACATACATACAACTGATATAATAAGAAAGACATAAAAGAATTTTTTAATGAACAAATGAAAGCATTTTGTTATTGGATAGTCATGTGCTTAAATGTTAAAATTAAAATTGAATAACAAAAACTTAATCATATATGTATTTTTACTAGTCGAGCAACGCTTATACTCTTTGAGCAAACTTGCCATACGATGAAAAAAAAAACTAGTCGAGCGCGCGGCTTCGTCCGCGTGGAACTTCGTGTGAATATAAGAGATAGAGACATGCTATCGCAAACTTTTTTCGTAATATTTTTGTAGTTCTATGAATCTCAACTACATTTTCAATGTATCTCAGCTAGTTTACGCAGCACACCCGACTAAAGTTCCGAACAGGCGAGTTTTTGTGATGGTGGTTTTTAGGGTTGGAGAGTGACAGCTACTGTTAATTTCAAGACTACAGTCCACGCGAACTAAGTTGCGGCAAAGGTTCTACAATCTTCATTTTAGCGACAGCGATAATATAAATGTTACAACATGTTTTTAATACATCCTCCTTCATAGAGTTGGCGATTAATATGAAAAAGCATTGTGGCTGTCATATTTTTATGTGTCATTCATTGAGTTGTTGCGAAAGAGTAAATGGGTTGACTCTGGGAAAACTGCTTTTTATTTATTGAATAAGAATAAAGGAGAAATATAGTCGCTTATTATATTCAGAAGTGGATGTAACCTAAACTCACAAATAGAGTGGACAAAAGGAATATCTGGAAATTTAAAGAGTTTAAAGAAAAGACAAATGACGATCAATATCTTGAGACAACACGGGGAGTGCGAATTTCGTTAATATGAGAGATAGCTGCGATATGCGATGCTATGGAATAAAAAATGAGAGTTTTTATTTCAGAGATTATTGATGGTAATTGGTATTCGGTTAATTAATTCTGTGAGATCAACGTGACGATGTGCTATGTGAGGCCTTAGACGCGCCCGTGACTTTTGTTCGATGAAACTGTCAGCTAGAATGACGATTGTTCTCTGGATCTTTCCAGTTGTAACGTTTGTTTTCTAGACTGTGGACATCTGCAACGACTGTCAGCTAGGCTCTGCCTGGAAGTGGTGATTGTTCTTTGAGCGTTATCATTTGCGAGTCTGTTTACGTGTGTATCTGCTGAGTTGGTTGCCACTAATTGAGCTGTGTTATGCCATGACAGTGATTGAGGGTGAGCTTGAGGTGCGAAATGCTTATGGTGCGAAAAGCTTAAGGAGTTGAGGAGTTGAGCTTAAAGAGTTGAGCATAAAGCGTGAGCTTAAAGAGTTGAGCATAAAGCGTGAGCGTAGTCCTGTCATGTCATGGCATGTGCGGTATTCTTTTACAGATTAAAAGAGCAAGTACTGAGTTTCTTGCCGATTCTTCTCAGTACAATCAGCATTCCGAATCGGTGGTAGATTCATTCCCAGAAGTCAGCTTATGAGATTTGCGGGGTCGCAAATGTTGTCAGGATGGTCGACTGTTACAACATGTTTTTAATACATCCTCCTTCATAGAGTTGGCGATTAATATGAAAAAGCATTGTGGCTGTCATATTTTTATGTGTCATTCATTGAGTTGTTGCGAAAGAGTAAATGGGTTGACTCTGGGAAAACTGCTTTTTATTTATTGAATAAGAATAAAGGAGAAATATCGTCGTCTTATTATATAAACTACTGTGTGGCACTGACGCTAACGTCCGACGTCACGCAGAATAATGATACGGCGATAATATCGTTGCGCTCGAATGATATCCCATACATTAGTGAAAGGTACGAGTATTAAACTTCATGCTCTATCGCGAAGTAACTGTCATGATGTAAGGCACACTATTAACGCTTGCTTCAAAAGTGCATTTTAAAATCTAAAAACTAAGAGTAATCTTGTGCACATTCCATATAAACTAATAAGTAAAGACATATCCATATATATCTATACTTATTAGTTAATAGAATTAGGCGTTAGGTTGCGAAGGTCGGTAATACAAAAGTAATGAAAATATTATTTTTCTATAATCTGCGATAAAACAAAATTTGACAACAACGACAATTTTTTCTTTTCTTTGCTTTTTTGTCGTGAAGTCTATCTCCGGGGCGAAACGATTGTTGAGATTGTGGTGGTGAATGTGTGTAGTGTAAGTGTATGTAGTGCATGAGTTTTTCCAAATTCTGCATGTATCAAGTATGAGACCGTATAGTACACTCTAAATTTAACGTTATATATATTTTCTTTTATCGCGGATAATAGCAAAATAATATTTTTATTACTTTTCTATACTTATTAAATAATAAATTCCCTAAAAGCTGTCTGACTGAATGTGATCGATTTTCTTAAAATTTACTAAACCGATTTTTATACGGTTTTTACTAAAAGATAGTGCAATTCTTCCGGAAGGTTTAGGTGAATAGAACATTACGATTTTATGTACATTGTGTTAAAGAGGTCGCGCAGTTATAAAAAATCACCAGCTGGGAGCTTTAGTCGCATGCGCCGTGTAAACCAACAGACGTACACTAAAGGCATGTACTAGAGAGTAGTAGATCTACAAAAATTCTACAAAAAATTCCGGGACAGTATATTTCTATATTTTATGGTTAACTCACAATAACTACTTTTATATTCAAAAATTCAATTAAATATAGTGAGTTAAACTGCAAACAGCTGCAGCTAGTTAGTTATAAGCCAAAAAAGTCGTTCAAATTATGTTCCAATTAAGATAAATTAAAAAGTCAATACGGACGTAATAAACAAACTTTTACTTTATATTGTTAAGAGACAACAATGGAGCTTCATCTAATAAAGAAACAAAGAACTGAATCACATACTTTTTATGTGTAGTAAATGTCACAATTTACGTAAGCCCTCATTACAAAGACATTTGTAAGATCTCTATTGTAGAAAAAAAGATAGACGATAATTAGACTACCAAGTATAGTAATTTATTAACGGAAAATTGCTGAGATGTTTTGTTCTTGTTTAACGTAAAGTGAAATTGAGGACATTTAAATCATCAATTTTATACCAAATTAGATCAACATTAATTATAATAATAATAATTTATCATCATTGTCATCATCCTCCTGCCCTTATCCCAGTCTAAGTGGGGTCGGCACAACATGTTATAAACATGGTGTCACACGATTTGGCTGCGTTTTAACGAGCGGCCGCCTGCCTGACGTCAACTTACGTTTGTCGTATTTTAGGACACCTCGGTAAGAAAGAGGGCGGTCTATAAATAAATAAATATATGGGACACTTACACACACGGTCGTCCGTCCCCAAAGTAAGTAACTTAATACTTGTGTTATGGGTGACAGACAACTGGTGAATATATACTTATATATTTTTTAAATACATACTTAAATACAAAAGTCTATTCTACTTAACCGGATACCACGTGGTGGGTCACTTACCTTAGTCGCCTTTTACGACACCTCGGTAAGAAATGAGTTTGGTCTATACTACTCAGCCGGATACCACACGGCGAGTCGACTTACGTTAGTCACCTTTTACGACACCTCGGCAAGAAATGAGGGTGGTACTATTCTATTCAGCCGGATACCACACGGCTAAATAATAATAATTGAACTTCTTTCTTAGTATATAACAAGCAGCAAATTTGGTGAATTAAGGATGATTCACGCTACACCGTGCCGCGACCGGGCCGTGCCCCGTCCGGGGCACGGTCGAACATTATGGTATACTTTTGGTATGAAGTGATTCATGCCTAACCGTGCCCCGGCGCTGAAATGTCGGTGGGTATTGTTTCCCGGCTCCGGCACGGTTCGCCTCGACACGTTGTAACATAAACATATGCGCCCGGGCGCCCGCAGAGCAGTCAACGTCAAATCTTGGTGAGTTTAGCAGCTTAACAGTAAAATGGACAATGCAAATTGTTTAGAATGTGTGTAATTTGCTCTGTGATTTACGACATGAGCCATCCTAAGTATTTAGATAACAAATAAAATAATTTCCAATACTTCATCATCGATGGCAATTGCAATAGCTGCTAATTCAAATTGTGAAACTGCATATTTATTTAGGTGTCAAGTTTATCGATAGATGAAATCACTTGCTGACAAAAGCTACTTAACATAGATATAAGTCGTGCAAATAATAAACCCAAACAGCCCGGTGTAACATGAATGACTGGCACGGCCGGCGCACGGTGGCCGTGCCCCGGCCGTGGCACGGCCCGGTCGCGACACGGTGTAGCGTGAATCATCCTTTAATCTGTTATCTAAATCATCATGGATGAAGTATAAAAAAAAATTACCGAATCATATCAAGACCATGAGATTTTTTTTAGTTTCGAACAACAATTTTGTTATGCTTAATCCATATTGTGAAATACTACTACTTCATAAAATTTCATTATAGAATTATTGATTCGACGGGCACATTCGGTAAAAATGTTATCGACCTTAGCAAATAGAAAAATTTATCTGTGCCTAATAAATATTATAGTAAAAAAATATATTTTTATAATATTTTTACTGTGTTGAGAACATAAGTAACTACACTTTTGGATACCGTTTATTCTTATATTTTAAATTAAATATTACGGATTTAAGAAATTTTCAGGCAATAATTTGAATGCAAAGTATAGGTATGGCCCAAATGTACTCTCTTTTTGAGAAAAACAGAAAGTATTTATTGTAGAATATGTTGATCACTGATCAACAGTTTCCTTAAGGATATTTCTGATCCTATGAAAGGAACCCTCTCTCGTAACAATGAGGCACGGATTAGAATACCTAATATCCAGTGTAAATAATATAAAATTAGTGAAAGACCGACAAATCGACAGTGAAACTAAAGAAGTGAGATAAATTCTGTCAACATTTATGTGACATTCGTTTTGTGGCTAACATATTATCTTATCATGGTTACATCGATCAGAATAGTTTTTAATAAACGAAATGAATAATCTTAGAATATAAAAAACAAAATTTTATTATGTTTACTTCAAAATTTAAGATGTGCGTGCCTGATTTATAATAACGAATCAATATTCTTGAAATAATTTAATATGACCTATGTATATATAAATGAATAATTATAAATGTTGTTTTATGTATTTGTGTATATTTGGTATAACATTATTTGAGTACCGACCACAATTAAAAGTTAGTAATTAGTTCAATCGATAAGGTTCTTTTTAACATAAAAGGCGATTAGTAACAAATTGGCTTAATAAGATTTAATTTTAAGGCTTCTGTTTTCGGCCTAATTAATCACTAATCAAATTATCATTGTATTTTAAATAATACACCATTGTATTTGAAAGTATTGATTATAATTCCACCATATTAATCCAAAGAATTAACTTCATGTATTATTTAAAGGTAGGTTTGGTTTTTTTTAATACAATTTTTGGGATTGAAATCGGAAAAAAATCACATTGAATAAGTCCAACGCGACTTCGTTCGCGTCAACTCGGACTTTAAAATATCCTCAATTACAATAAAGTTATAAAAAATTCTTGTTCTCAAGAAAATACATGATTTCAGAGCCTATAAGTTAACAAGGCAACATGGCTCTCTCCGTTTTTGGAGAAAAACACATTGGTGCCAGCCCGGGGTTTTAAATACAAAGCATTAAAGTCGATTTTTTTTTCAGAAATCGATTTAATGTTTGTTTTATCCCTATTGTGTTATCCCCTTAACCCTTATCTAGGCTGATTTGTCCTCATAACCTCGCTTGTACTAAATCTTTTATCTCTGCCAAATTTTGGGTAATAGTTAACTAATAAAATAGCTATTTTTAGTTCCATTTTCATCTATTTACATCTTGGGCCCAAAATTGTATGAATGTGTTTCAGTTTTCTTTATGTGTAATTCCATAAACGCGTAGACTGTGCAATATCCCAATAAATTAACATATTAGAGATTTCGTATGTTCATTGAAGTAACGGTAATGGAGGAAGGCTTTCACTCGTTTCGGCAACCGAGTTGATCTCCTTTATCGTTCGTCACACATAACGCACAAATAACACACATTGTTTGAAAATTAATTCGAACTTATAACACTTTCTTATTGTTTTGGTTACAACGGCGACTTTAAGTAACTTACTCATTAACAGCAGAGCAGAAATATGGGATTGCAGCTACATCTACAACTCCATAGAATTAATTAACGTGTTAAATATTAAAAAGAAATCTGTTAATCTGCTTTATAACAATTAATGATACAGTTATTTAGAATAATCCACGATAAAATACCGCTAATATACAGAGGCTTAGCGCATAAATCACGCATAAATCATTGTGTCACAATTTTTTTCCTGAAATTTTGAACATAAAAGTAGTAATCGTGAGTTAATTACATGAGATTTTTGAATAGCTTCAAATTTTGCAGTTTTCGCAATATTTTATATTTCTGCTACTCTCCTATTTACCTAAGCGTGAAGTTATATACTTATAGCCTTCCTCCGTAAATGGACTATCTTACACTCAAATAATTTTTCTAATCGGTCCAGTAGTTCCTGAGATTAGTGCGTTCAAAAAAACAAACTCTTCATCCTTATATATTAGTATAGATGGAATATTCGTACTAATATTCCTTATTTCAATTTATTTCAGTCCTGTTTAAAAACTGTAAGCAGGTACCCAGCTGGAAGGTTTTTATATCGAATATGTATATAATATCTATAAATATTATTATAGAGCATTGTTTCACGTACATTTTATCTATTTTTTTAGGTTTTGAGCTTTTGGATGTAAAAAACCAAGTTCATTCCCCGATTAAATTGTCCCATGGCAGTCATCGGCCTTCGCACCCGTTGCGCTCTATGCACCTTTTGTTTCAAATGACCCAACTGGACATATTTTGACGCCCGGTGCGACGCATTGTCAACGTCAACGACTCCTCAATACGTTACACACATCCGGCTAACCGGGGTCATGTTTTAATTATTTTTATGTAATTTCGACTATTGTTCCAAAAGCTGACCCGTGTGAACGGCACTCTGCAAAACTTTACTTGCTCTTGTTATATTATACGTCATTGCATAATTTAATTAGTCATTGTGAACTTTGCAGTGAGTTTTAGTTCATTAGCAAATTTATGAGTGACTTAAAAATTATGCAACATCAGATGTTGTTGAAAATACATAGACGTTTTCACATAGTTTCTTTTTGTGTAATGATTAAGATTTTTTTTGTGTTATAGATGATGCTTTTTTTCTTTGTTTTAGTTTAATTAGAACTTTTTTAATATACAAACGTTTTTAGTGAATTTCAGGTCTTATGAGACCTAATATATGATGATACCAATAATTTAAATCCAGATAAAACGATAGGCAATTAATTGAAATCTTATATTTTACGGTTTTGCATTCAAGCAGCCTTCCAAGTAACCCACCACGCTGATCCACATTCCTATTTATAAGCATTCAATTAAGTAGAGGCGTGTTAATATGCCCCTGGTGAAAGACCTCCTCTCGTCTTTTGAGGAAAGACTCACCATTATACAACAGGTAACATGTATCTCAGTAATAATTATGCGAAACACAAACTTTTTTTTCTTCTTATACTTATTTTTATTTCTCGGTGAAAAAGCTCGGCAGCACCCGCAATTCCTATCCACTCCCGGATGTTATGTAGCCAGGATTTGTTCCTGCAACCGACGTCTATTCTTCCTGCTTCTTTTTCCATTTTAATCAGTTGGAGAAGTCCGTCGTGCCTAGACACTGACCTTGACAGTATTTAAGAGTTCGCAAAGTTGGTTGACACATCGCAAAGATGAAACATGGAGTCCCACACGAAATTTTCCTTCAACAATATGCCTGTAATTATGAATTAATTTATTTTTATAGAAAACCTAATGTAACTGGACTATAAAATCCATGACCAGACGTATGAGGTACAGGGTCTGTTCCTTTCGACTTTTCGTCTATAACAGGGCTACAGTAAAATAATAAAATTGCACTCGTGCGAAACTCGCGCAGGTTACTTATATGTATTAAATTAAATTAGTACGTATAGCAATTAAGGTGTTACAAACTTTTCACAAGTCAACACTATAAAGTGTGATTACTCAGTCATAAAGATCATATCGTGTTCCAGTTTTACGAGTACATTAGCTATACGAAACACCTTTGAATTCTAAGTTAAGTAAGGCATGTGCTAACGTTACAAGCAGACAATAAGACGCGGTTAGTTAGCAAGATCAGCCTTTGACACGCACTGGTTACTCACTATAACCTACATATTATACACTTTACCTGAGTAAAATGTAGGTATATACACGACATTTTTATGTTAAAATAATTGTATGTATTATATACGCAGTTGCATGTTTAAATCAACACTGATCATTTATTACTTTGGGGCGTAGTATAAATCAATATACATATTAGACTGGCCCGTTGGCCATAACATATTACATATAACAATAGACTGGCCCGTTAGCGAAGTGGATAGTGATCCTACCTTCAGCGCCGCGGGTCGCGGGTTCGATTTTCGCCGAGGGCCAACATTTTCTATAAAAAGAATGTGTTGGTTCTTCTAGCCTGGGTGTATATGTGTATTTAAGTATGTATTAAAAAATTATTTATTCACCAGTTGTTTGTCACCGTATTAAAATTTCTTACTTTGGGGACAGGCGACATATAAGTGTCCCATATATTTATTTATTATATTTATTTATATTGGATACTAAAACCTATACATATTATAAAATAAAGTACCAAAAACTATATATCTGTGATCAGTTTTCTCAAAATCTACTGAACTGATATTTGTACGGTTTTTACTGAAAGATAGTGATTGCCAAAATATTTGAGTGAGAACTTAAACCTTCAAATTGTAGATTTTCCGGAATAAGAATTTCAGTGGAAGATAGTTAAGGAAGCATTTTAATTCTAGAACTCTCACAGGGTCAGGATTTACGCGGGAAAATCTATGTGAAACACCGATTTCCACGCAAGCAAAGCCACGGGCACACCTAGTTAAATAACATGATTTCAATGGTGACAGTTTTTAGAGATTTTGTTTTATAATAGGTATATATTAGCCGTGTGGTATCCTAAGTAGAATAGACCACCCTCATTTTTTACCGATGTCTCGTAAAAGGCGTCTAAGGTAAGTCGACCCACCGTGTGGTACCAGCTGAGTAGAATATACCAACCTAATTTCTTACCGAGGTGTCGTGAAAGGCGACTAAGGTAAGTTGACCCACCGTGTAGTATCCGGTTTAGTAGAATAGACCACCCTCTTTCTTACTGAGGTGTCGTAAAATACAACTAAGCTAAGTTGACGTCAAGCAGGTGGCCGGTCGTAAAAACGCAGCCATATCATGTGACAGTATATTTATAACATGTTGTTCCTACCCCACTTAGAGTGGGTTAAGGGCAGGAGGATGTTATATAATAGGTATCTAACATATCAATTAGCTTTTAATTCTTTAAAAGTGCAGCAGTTCTTTGTAGCAATTTTTCACAACGGTTTATATGTAAAAACGCCTAACACTTTCTAAGTTTTCGCACCAATTAAAACTTTGTCACCTATCTCTTGCAGGTAAACGCGAGTCAACGGCACGTAGAAGAAATTGAGTGGAGTGTAAACACTTTCGCTAGTATTGCACGCGCCAAATGTTCTCACGGTAACATCCGAAGAAAACTACAGAGAAAATGTTCTTTACAATAAGAAATAGCAAAACTAGATGCGGCAGGTGAACGATGAAAGGGATGCAATTATTGGGGAAATATGCGAAGACACCGCCTAGAGTTCGATTAAAATCGGTGCACCGCAAATGTATTCTAAGTTTGGTTTGGCTGTGTTGGTGTATCCAAATTGTAACAGCCAACAGACCACCACGATTCCTTATTGATGGACGTTCAGAAATTGTTATACGTCTAAAGGAAGGTCCTGATACACCAGTAGGTAAGAGTAGAGCATTTACATTTTTTTTTATATTTTAGGCTACTAATTATAATCAGACCTAGAAACATTTATTTTATTATTCACGTCTGCGAATTTCTATTAAAGAAATAATGACACTTCGGCAATGTGATTTCTCTAATAATTAATCGCTAATTTTAATTAGCGATTGTTAATCAAATATTTACTTTTTGAATTTTGTTGTGTACACGTTGAAGTCAGACTGCCTGCCTGACGGATACTACACGGTGAGTCAACTTACCTTAGTCGCCTTTTACGACACCTCGGTAAGAAATGAGGGTGGTCTATTCTACTCAGCCGGGTACCACACGGCTAGTATCTGGCATACGCGTATATTTTTTAAAGTAGAAACCTAAAGAATATAGTACAAAAATGGGTCCATTCTAAGATCCGTTCACATTTTTTTTAATTAATATTTTTTAAATTTAATTTTTATCTGCGTAGGTATAATTAATGTCTTGGTTGAGTTCATCTATAATCTGTGTATTTGCGTTTTGAAAAAAGCAGTATAATTAATGAAAATAAAAATGGGATTATGATGTAAATCTTATTTCTATAAAACTATACAATATGTTGCTCTATAAAAAGAATAATATAAGTCTAAACATTTCCAAACATTCCACGTGGAATGATTTTAAAAATCGTTCGACTTTCCAGTTCATTAAAACGGAAAACATGACAGCATAGACACCCGGAAATTGCTTTAAAGGGGAAGTGGTGTTGCCAAGACAACTAACACCCAACAGGGGAAACCGTATAAATGCCCCGCTTACCTGCAACCCGAAACTAAGCTTTATTCGTCATCGTATTAATAAATATTGCAATCTCATTAAATATATATCTTTGCTATATTACATTTATATAAACTTACGGATGGATCAACTCAATCTCTTGATAAAAATATGTATACTATGTTTATGCCTTTAAAATGTTCTATATAATTTACATTAATTCGTACGAGCATTATTAATTTCTATACTTAGCAATTTTGGTTTTGTATACACAAGACAGTACAGCAAAGCAACATTAAAAATGCAAATTTTAAAATATCGAAAATAAATACCTATGTAAATTACAAAGCGTGGCTGCTCTGTCGTACAACGTTATGTATAAGCAGCGATCCAGATCTAGAAAACCTGAAAAGAAATCATTTAAGTTTTGAATTTAAAAAATAACATATTTCGTAATGACTGGCTGGCCCGTTGGCGCAGTGGGTAGTGATCCTGCCTTCAGCTCCACAGGTCGCGGGTTCGATTCCCGCCGAGGGCCAACATTTTCTATAAATGAATTTGTTGGTCTTTGAGCCTGGGTGTATATTTGTATTTAAGTATGTATTTAAAAATTATATAAGTATATATTCACCAGTTGTCCGTCTACCATAACACAACTATTAAGTTACTTACTTTGGGGACGGACGACCGTGTGTGTAAGTGTCCCATATATTTATTTTATTTATTTATTAATGTAACTTTTTTATTGTGTCCTAACAGTCGTCTGTTAGGACGACCTGGCCTTGGCCATTGGCCTTGGCCATTCCGCCAGTCTCAGGGATAGTTTTTCTTCCAAAATATATACCTACATAACAACTTTTAGTATTCACCTGTAAAATCTTCCATCTAGGGTACGCATTTATGCACATAAATGATGTTTTTATGCGAAGCTCTATTTATACCTGATTTGAATAATATTACGTAAGCCCACACATAAAACTACCATATTCTTTTATCAATGAGTTAAATTTGAACTAACTGCGGACGATCGCCTATGCGATAATGAACCAAATAATATTTGTTGTTGGTGTCATCAGGATAAAATCCAACAGAAATAAATAATGGAACAACATTATCTCATTACGAGCCATGTATAGTATCGGATAAAATAACATACAATATAATTTTCCCGATTCTACAATTTTATTATTATTGAAGCCTCAATTAATTTGTAGCTTTTGTCGAAACCAAATATCGAACTTCGCAGTGGAAGAATCGTGTTTGTGGTATACACGTATTACCCTAATCTTTAATATTTAAATGAATTAATCTTGTAATTAATCTTGTATATATATATATATTTTTTTTTTCGGAATTCGGAAACGGCTCCAACTATTTTCGTTCGATTTCGAAATTCAGCATGTAGGGGTTTTGAGGAAGAAAAATCAATCTAAATAAGTATAATTTAATTTATTTTATCACTGTTTTCGGGCTTTATTCTTGTTCATTTTCGGAACATCTAGAGAGGTGAAAAAACCCTAGGATCGAGCCCCACCTGCCCTATTATTTTTTCATTTTTCTTTTCAATTATTTTTTTTATTTATTTTTTTTGTACATCATTTTAAATATTCCCGAGTAAGGCTCGGTCACTCTGGTACTATTACTAATGAGTGTAGTAGCCTGTGGATAGTTCCTATAAGAAATTATTGCCACATATTAATAACCATTTTTGAATTCCAGGTAGTTTAATATACCGCTTAAGGGCAGTAGACCCTGATGGAGACACATTGCAGTTTGGAATAAAAGAACAAGTCGGTAGTGATATTATAAGAATAGAAGCCATTTCATCCAACGAAGCTAATATTTATTTAGTTAAGGAATTAGATAGAGAGGTGAGGTAACAGTAATGTATAACTATAGTTAACACGAATGTTAATCAAATTTCCTTTAAAATTTATTTTCGACTACTAAATCGACTACTGACATAAAGTTTACTTTTTATAAAACCGAAACAAATGATATAAATTCTGATACCGGTATCTTTTTTATTTGAAATATGGTGCTCAATATTCTGTATGCATTCTAATTAGTTTGTCATTAGTAACATAGTAATAAAAAAAGATAAATTTATCTCTTATTTATCTATAAACATATTATAGGTGCGTGATGAATATTCCTTTGTACTGACTTTAACTGATGGGTATTTGGGAGAAGGAAACTTTATTACTCAAAGCTTTTTGCTGCTAGTAGAAGATGTAAATGACAACGAACCCGTGTTTAAACCCAACCCTTCAGCAATTACGGTCAAGGAGGACGCACCGCCTGGTGTGCTGCTAACGGTTGAAGCAACAGATCTTGACGAAGGAGCATATGGACAAGTAAGTTCTGTAGATAAATTCTGAAGATTTTTTAAGTTAATTAGAAATGGCGTAGGTGCGTAGAAAAGTTAATATTAATTCAGGATTTCATAGCGTAGTACACGAACAAAAAATATCGTTATTAATGAATCGGTAGATTGATTTTATCGATCAAGTTATAAACTAACATAAATTTCATAGACCATGGGTTTAATATACAAGGGTTAACTTTAAGTGTTTTGTTGTTGATGTTAGACCAAAGGAATAGAATTTAATTATATCGTTGCGTCAGTTGTCAAACTGATAAAGAAGGTCAAGGCTGTAACCGATAACACCTGACAGATAATACACTAGGGATGTGACTTGGAGTAGAAAAAATCGATTAATAAATAATCGATTTTTTTTCAGAGTATTGCAAAAGTTGTCTTTATTTAATATTAATAATTAATTTCAATAAAAGCTATTAAAGCGGACAAATACCAAGAAACAATATCAAATGCACATTTTGTGAAATTGGATTAAAATGTGTAGTTTGGCTAAATTGGTTTTATCCAACAATGCATATCTTATCTTAAAAATCAAAAAAAAGAGTAAAAAAGAAAAAGGAATACCTAAAATAATCGATTCTTTAAAAATCGATTTTTGATGAAAACAATCGATTATTAAAAAACGATTTTTTTACATCGCTACTCATCTGATTTCTATCATCATGATCATACTGACAGAAATCACAATATATATTATTGAATTTCATAGTACATAATTTACTTTAATTTATTTAGAGCGTTAACTTTCAGGTACTATATAATTTACAAGAGCTTGATGGTGATATAGACAATTTTGCTATACAAACGGTAAATGGTAAGGGAGTGATACGTTTAACAAATCGTTTGGATTACGAACGTAAATCGCTTTATCAACTGCGAGTCCTAGCTGTGGATAGGGCGAATCAGGGACGAGTAAATACTGGTACTGCAGCTATACTAGTAAAAGTCCAAGATGTTGAGGACCAGCCACCAGAGTTTATTGTGGCGAGTCCAGTTACAAGGATCAGTGAAGACGCTGCAGTGGGAACCTCAGTTTTACAAGGTAAAAGAAAATTTATATTACTAAATTTAATCAGATCGTAATCAGTGTGATAAAAATACAATTTTAAACATTATAATGACACCAATTTACACAGATATTGGTTAGTTAATTCTTATTATGGAACTAATAAAATTCTTATTGACTTAAAATAATTATTCCTCTATTAATTTCAATAATAAATTCGGGGCTTAGCTACACATATCTTCTAATCAGTGCTTGAATAATTTTTTTAATACTTCCTGAAACAAAACAATATTATTTTTTTATCTTTAATTTTGCAAGGATTTTTATCCTACAAGGATATACAGTACCATCGGCGCCTAAATCTATACGTACATAAATAAGATTATTTACGTAAAATTATATTAAGCAATACCCTAAATATATCTGGGTAAGAGAGAATACTTTTTAAAACTCCTACATTGTAATAACGTAAATTATATTTTCTCATAAAATATTCTCTCAAAACAATATTTAGGATATGTATATTTTTGAATACTACTACAGAAAATCACAATAAATTGTTTTTTTTTTAATACTGTATATCATAAACTTCTGTTTCTTGCCAAAGACTAATATTACTTATTTACATTATTTTCATTCCCAGTGCGAGCCATTGATGGTGACAGAGGAGTTAACAATCGCATCTCATATAGTATCATATCTGGTGGTGAGGAACACTTCGACATAGATAGCAGCTCCGGGATTGTGTACACAGTTAGTCCACTTGACAGAGAGGATCCCAATAATAGCAATGGCGCTTACATATTGGAGATTTTGGTATTTATTTTTATAAATAAATAATTGTGATTATAATTTTAGGTTTAAATTTCCTCTACTATTTTGTAGTAATATTATTTTACATAAATAATAAACAAAACTTAGAAAACTTAAACATTAGCTGGCAGAGATCTGTGTCTTAAGGATAAGTTGACCTATGTACACTTTTTTTTACATTTTTCATGGTACAAATAAATAAATATAACTGGAGAACTGGATATTGTATTTGTTTAGAATAGTATAGAATAGAAATAAAATAGAGTAATGTAGTACAGTAGTGCATTTAATTTGTAAACCATATCCAATACATTGTATAAAAAAATATAATATAATTTGCAATAAATAATATAAAAAATATAATATAATTTGCAAAAACACAACTTAATTTGATACAAATTAACACAATTAATTGACTAGTACAAATTTGTCAAGAGTTGACAAATTTGATAGGGAATCCTCCTGCTACTTAAGTAAGCAATTATTTTATGCTATTTAATTTTGATTTATTTTTAATTTTACATTGTTTACATATTTTTATAATAAACAAATAAATTAAGAAGGCAAATTAAATCAAAATAATCTTTTTAAGCAGTGAATTGTCAAGGATCAATATGATTAACAAAGCAACCACTGATTGGGAATGTTGCTCTTACTAAGAAGAAATAGCAATTAACTTGGTGATCGATCTTTTAACATTTTTAGTTTACATAATAAGCTGCAGTGCTGTCAGAGGCTTCGAAACCTATCTCTCTTATGCTATCGAACCTTTATGTTTTTAGGCAACAGAAGAATCTCATATGGTAACCCCACTACCCAGTGCAACTACAGAAGTAACAGTAATAGTCACAGATGTAAATGATGAGAAACCAAGGTTTAGAAGCCAAAGATATATAGCTGAAGTGATTGAGAATGCTCAGCAAAACACACCTATTACTTTCTTACAAGACGGAGTACCAGAAGTGTTTGACTATGATCAGGTGATTGATTAAAGTTTTTACATCTCAGTTACAGAACTAACATTAATTTTGGTAATAATGAGTCAAGAATGCAGTTCCATTGTGTGGTATCCTGCTAAGTAGTATAGACCACCCTCATTTCTTACCGAGTTGTCGTAAAAGGCGACTAAGGTAAGCCAAAATAACAACATGTTTAAACATGTTGCGCCGATCCCCGAATTAAAGTGGGATAAGTGCAGGAGAATGATCATTATGAGTCAAGAATACATGTAAATAATAGTTTTTTAAATTGTGTTTTATGCAGTTACCACTTAATATATTAGAATGAAATTTTGAATATTTGGTATTTTTTTCTTCTTTTTCTATCACCATTCTATAATTTTAAAGTTATTATAAAATAGTGTTATAATAAATTATCTATATTTTTCTCTACGAAAATATGTGCGTAAGTATTTACATATTATTACTAATTATTTATTATTAATTATTCAATCTAAAATTTATATAACATTAAACTAAAAATAATTTAAACATTCCAGGGTAAAAATGGAACTTTTGAATTATATTTATCAGGAGATAAAGGCGTATTTGACGTAACGCCTTTCAAAGGAATTAACGAAGCTTCATTTTTAATAAGGGTGAATGACCCCTCGTATTTAGATTACGAGAAAGTTACTGTTATGAATTTTAGTATAATCGCCAAAGAGATCGTAACCAAAGATCCTAAAATGAGGTAATAACTTAATAACTAATTTGAAAGCTTAGCTTATTTGGGTATAATAACAACAAAACATTAGATAAAATTTTTTGGAATATATCGTGGTATCCGGCTGAGTAGAATAAATCACCCTCATTTCTTACCAAGGTATCGTGAAAGGCGACTAAGGTAATTTGAGACGCCGTGTGGTATCCGGCTGAGTAGAATAGTTCACCCTCATTTCTTACCGAGGTGTCGTAAAGGGCGACTAAGGTAAGTTGACCCACGGTATAGTATCCAGTTGAGTAGAATAGAACACTCCGTTTCCTACCGAAGTGACGTAATATACGACTAAGGTAAGTTGACGTCAGGCAGGCAGCCGTTCGTAACTTCGTCGTGCTTTGGGTTTTATTTTTATGTAATTAGCCAAGAAGTGCTTATAGATAGCACGTTTAGTGCTTATAGCAAAATAATTTTATTGTACTTGGCTGGCCCTGTTGGCGCAGCGGTTAGTGACCCTGCCTTCAGCTCCACGGGTCGCGGGTTCGATTCCCGCCGAGGGCCAACATTTTCTATAAATGAATTTATTGGTCTTTGAGCCTGGGTGTATATTTCTATTTAAGTTAATATTAAAAACATATATAAGTATTCATATATATTCACCAGTTGTCTGTTTACCTTAACACAAGTATTAAGTTACTTACTTTGGGGACGGACGACCGTGTGTGTAAGTGTCCCATGTATTTATTTATTATTATTATTGTTACTTTTGTATTATGGATCTCCACAAAGTAACGTCTAATACTATAAATTTAATTGCTTATAGATACATAAAATACACTCACTCACTGGACACTCACAGTTAAGGCGGTCCACAAGCTTAAAGTCGCTCAGCGGGCTATGGAAAGAGCTATGCTCGGGGTTTCTCTGAGGGATCATATTCGCAACGAAGTAATCCGTCAGAGAACTAGGGTCACCGACATAGCTCAGCGCATAAGCAAGCTGAAGTGGCAATGGGCCGGCCCTATATGTCGCAGAACCGATAACCGTTGGGGTAGACGTGTTCTGGAGTGGAGACCGCGAATCGGTAAACGTAGTGTAGGACACCCTGAGACTCGATGGAGTGATGATATACGTAGGACAGTGGGCAGTGGATGGAAGCGAAAAGCCCAGGATCGGGCTCAGTGGCGAAAAATTGGAGAGGCCTATGTCCAGCAGTGGACTAAAGTGGGCTGTTAATGATGATGATGACATAAAATAATATAACTGTTCAACATATTATAACATTTCAGTGTTGTTCCAATAACTTTACACATAAAGGATGAAAACGACAACTTCCCGGAGTTCTCAGAGTCCCTATACATAGTGTCAGTTCCAGAAAATTGTGGAGTAGGAACAACGGTCGCTTGGGTGCAAGCTTTCGACCATGACTCTGATAATTACGGCACTAGGGGCATTCGGTATACCAGCCTAGGGGGCAGTGTTGCTCATTTGTAAGTATATCTATTTCTATTAACATAACACACATAACCATCTTCAGAAAGAAATAATAGGACCTAAAAAGTCCTGATGCGTGATCAAAATTTCAGTGATTATTTGTATTTATAACTTTAATACTTATCATGTATGCGAAAGACTCTGGACTATAATTAAAACTATAAGGGCTTTTTTTAATGTCCAATAACATTTTTAGATTATATTATTTTAAACAAAAATTACACAATAATCCTCTAACATTACTGTTAAAGCACACACTAGAAATCACAACATAACATATAAAACAAAATTTTCTATATTTTAAGATTGCTCCTCAATCCAATATCCGGTGTGATAACAGTTAAACAATCTGGCGATGAAAGCTTTGACCGAGAACTGGTATCAAGGCATTATTTGACCGTCGAAGCGCGGGACGATCAGGTAAAACAAGTGCAGAACTTTAAACCTTTTTCACAAACTGTATATCTTCTGCCTAATTAGGCCTAACTATTAATAATATCTGGGTGACCGAGCTTCGCTCGGTAATTTTTGTACAAAAAAAAACAATTATTTAGTTGGGGATCGATCCTTGGCATTCACATTTTTCGAGTCTACCCGTTACCCGAATAAGCTACGTTGACTTGACAGTTAATGGCGAAAATTCAATTCATTATAAATGTTAGTGTTTTTAATGCCCAAAATCAGGGATAAAACAATTTTTTTTTACATAAAACCTAGCTAGATCTATTTTTCTCCCCCAAAACCTCCTACATGCTGAATTTCAGGAAAATCGTTGGAGCCGTTTCCGAGATTCGGAATATATATATATATATATATATATATATATATATATATATATATATATATATATATATATATATATATATATATATATATATATATATATTTAAATATTAAAGATTAATGTTAAGCCGTGTGGTATCCGGCTGAATAGAATAGTACCACCCGCATTTCTTACCGAGGTGTCGTAAAATACAGCTAAGGTAAGTTGACGTCAGGCAGGCGGCCGTTCGTAAAAACGCAGCCAAATCATGTGACAGCATGTTTATAACATGTTGTGCCGACTCCACTCAGAGTGGGATAAGCGCAGGAGGATGACGATATTAATATTAATGTTGTTGCTATAAATCAGGGCAATGGGAACAGAAATACAGTTCAACTGATAATAAATATAGAAGATGTAAATGACAATGCACCAATGTTTCTTGCAAACAAATATGAAGCTAGACTTTTGGAAAACGAAAAAGAATTTGAAAACCCACTCGTATTGGAAGCAAGAGATCTAGATTTGAATGGTAAGGACATTATATGAAATGTGAAAATTTATTTGTGATAATTGACCTTGAAATAACTCAAAAGTAATAATCAAATTATTTTGCTATAATCCGCGTTGAAGTAAAATAGAAATTATATATGATGCTAAATGTTACAACCCGTTTTCGTACCTGATACATGCAGGATTCTTAAAAACACATGCACACCACAATACACATGCACTACATACGTTCACTATCACAAACTCAACAATCGTTTCACCCCACAACCGAAGCATCATCAGGAGATAGACTGCATCCACCCGATTTTGTCGTATATATTTTATATTTTACTCCATCGCGGATTATAGCAAAATAATTTTATTATTACTTATTAGCCGTGTGGTATCCGGCTAAGTAGAATAGTACCACCCTCATTTCTTACCGAGGTGTCGTAAAAGGCGACTAAGGTAAGTCGACCCGTCGTCTGGTATCCGGCTAAGTAGAATAGACCACCCTCATTTTTTACCGAGGTGTCGTAAAGGGCGACTAAGGTAAGTTGACGTCATGCAGGCGGCCGGTCGTAAAAACGCAGCCAACATTACAGCATGTTTATAACATGTTGTGCCGACCCCACTTAGGAGTGGGATAAGGGCAGGAGGATATACAATTTTATTATTACTTTTGTATAATGGATCTCCGCAAAGTAACGCCTAATTCTATGAATTATTGAAATAACTATTAAAATACTTTTAAAAAATTTCAGGTACAAAAAACAGTCATATAGAATATTCAATCGTTGGAGGTGATTATAAGAATAATTTCTCCATCGATCCTAACTTGGGCATCATCACACCAGTCGGTGGATTGGACTTTGAGCAAATACCTGGTGACAATACCAATATACGTCCAATACATTTAACCGTAAGTAAAACCATTAAATTTTTTTTAAATATATGGGACACTTACACACACGGTCGTCCATCCCCAAAGTAAGTAACTTAATACTTGTGTTATGGGTGACAGACAACTGGTGAATATATACTTATATATTTTTTAAATACATACATAAATACAAATATACACCCAGGCTCAAAGACCAACAAATTCATTTATAGAAAATGTTGGCCCTCGGCGGGAATCGAACCCACGACCCGCGGAGCTGTAGGCAGGGTCACTACCCACTGCTCCAACGAGCCAGTCATTGCACTAAATTTGCACGCCATTACTTTACTAAGCAATATAGATTTAATCAAAAATGTTTTTATAAAAATAGTTTTAGTAAAATTTGCGCACGTGAATACTCGGATATTGTTTTGAGACAACCAAAAACAATGCACATATTTTGAAAATATTATATTTATGATTTCTAATATTAGGTAAGCGGCCAGTGATAAATTTGTTCTCACAATATAATATACGTTTAATATAAATGATAAAATACGCCGTGTGGTATCCGGCTGAATAGAATAGTACCACCCCCTTTTTTTCTTACCGAGGTGTCGTAAAAGGCGACTAAGGTAAGTTGACCCACCGTGTGGTATCCGGTTTAGTAGAATAGACCACCCTCTCTTACCGAGGTGTCGTAAAATACGACTAAGGTAAGTTGTTGTCAGGCAGGCGGCCGGTCGTAAAAACGCAGCCAAATCATATGACAACATGTTTATAACATGTTGTGCCGACCCCACTCAGAGTGGAATAAGGGCAGGAGGATGATGATGATAAATGATAAAATACGTTTATGCGTTGGTGAATCGTAATATATTTTATACGTTTTATTTTAGGTTTGTAATTATAAAATTGTAACTAAGAATGATGTGATTTCCTGTCATTGGTATTACGTAATTAATTTAAGAGTATTTAGATATTTTTGGGTTAAATAATATGTTATGCTGTTGGAGATCGGTATAAATAAATAAAACAAAATTTAAGCCCCCATTAACCATGCGAGCGTCTGATCCATAAAGATTTACAGTTATAATCCCCGAGTAAACGCCGATAAGTTCTCTAAGAAAGTTATAGGCTTCATAAAATTTATACTTCTCTCGAGAATTTATGTAATCATCCAATCGGCATTGGATCAAAACGGTATATCTAAATTCCTTATTCTCTCTCTAAGACGATTAGGACTTTGTTACTTTGAGTTGTTTATAAAAATCTGAGTAACAATCTGAATTCTATTTCTCAAAGGGAAGAGGAGGGAGCTATATATTATAGGAAAAGCTGTTATTTCTAAGTGTGACTTTTTAGGCTATTATTATCTTTATTTCTATATTTTTTGACACATACGATAATTTATAGTTTTAAAAAATTTTGACATATTTATTTTCAGAAAAGCTTGATTTATGGAAACCCTAGATTTAATTGTTGATATAATTAAAATATAATAGTTAAGAACTAACAAAAAATACAAAACAATGCTGAATACGCCTGTAAATGATAATTATAATGGAACTAGAATTAATATAAGGATATATTGTTAATGTATCTATAATATATCGTTGGTGTATCAAATAAATAAATATAATTTATTTTGGAAAAGTATAATGCTAATTCAATTCAAAATATTCTTTATTCAAATAAACTTGTAAACAAGTGCTTTTGAATCGTCAACTCTACTGCTGGTTCGGAAAACTGTTCCTACCGAGAAGAGCCAGCAAGAAACTCGGCGGTTGCTCTTTTAAAAATATAATTCTTAATACTATTTACATTAAGTCGTTACTGTCTTGTACAGGTTCAAAGAGAGCTATATCCACACATTCTTATCTTCCAAATAATCTTCAAGAGTATAGTAGGCTTTCTGTATCAGCCTCTTTTTAACAGTGTTTTTAAACTGATGCAATGGTAAAGCTGAAATTGATTGCGGAATTTTATTATAGAATCTTATACCAAAACCCACAAACGAATTACGTACTTTTGCAAGGCGCAAAGCAGGAGCCGCAAGCTTATGTCGGTTCCTGCTTTGTCTATTGTATACATCACCTATCGTTTTATAATTCTTTATATTTTTATGTACATAAATTAGATTGCTTAAAATATATTGTTATTTTTATATTAGCTATTTTTGTTCATCATTTTAGGTCAGAGCCCGTGATTTCGGCGTACCGCCTCTTTCATCGACCGTGCCTGTAACAATATACGTGCAAGACGTGAATGATCACGCGCCACTGTTCACTCAGATGATTTATAGGAGATCAATTCCAGAAGACATGCCAGGAGGAACCAGCGTGCTTGAGGTAGTTATGAATAGAGTACAATACTCTTAAAATAATAAGGGGCTGTTTAGTTTAAGTTCCATCTGCTTTAGTCGTGAACAATAATATGATTGAATATCGTGGTAAAACGGTTTACTCGTAAGTAACGGCCTGTTACTATCCCACTGCTGGGCATATGCCTTCTCTCTCCGTGTTGGGAGAGAAGGATTGGAGCTAAGATCTACCGCGCTGCTCTATTACGGATTGGTAGGTTTCTCATATCCCTAGGATTCTCTAGATATATGCAGGTTTCCTCGCGATGTTTTCCTTAACCTGCGTGTGATAAATTGTAATTTTCAACTAGATACATAAGTTTTTATAGAAAAACTCAGTGGTGTATGCCCGGGTATGAAACCATGATCGGTTCTAGAAATTCACTCGGTCGCACCGCTGGACTATCACAGCTTACTCGGTTTACTCGTGGCCATAAATAATTGAACTTTGACGAAGCATTAACCTAATAAAAGTTAGCCATAACTATACACAAGACATAAAAATGGTACGATTTTTCATAGGCACTAACAAAAACATTATAGTAAATGATAATCATTAGATATACAATATAAGCAGAACCTAATTTATAGAATAAGGCGTTACTTTGCGGAGATCCATAATACAAAAGTAATAATAAAATTATTTTGCTATAATCGGCGATGTTTTTGCGATGGCTTTGCGATTTTGGTCGTGGAGTCTATCTCCTGACGATGCTTCGGTTGCGGCGCGAAACGATTGTTGAGTTTGTGATAGTGAACGTGTATAGTGCTTGTGTATCGTGGTGTCGGTGGTGGAGGTTTGTACATGTGTTTTTTTTTACGACTCCTGCATGTATCAGGTATGATAACCGATTGTCCACTCAACATTTGGCATTATATATATTTTCTAACATTATATATATTCTCTTGAACTAGTTAGGAGCCAGCGATACAAAAATATAAAGATTTATTATTATATTAATTTACATAACATGACAATCTTCAGTTTTTTTCCTTTTCCTTCTGTTGCTCAAAGGTTGACTGGAAGAGATCCCTTTGAAGGATAAGTCCGCCTTAATACATGTGCCTTTTTACGATTTCTTTCTCTTTTCTAACTATATGTCCAAAAAGAAATAAATTAATAAACATAACATTATTAGGTAAAGGCCCGCGATGGGGACGGTTCATCGCCCAACAATCGTGTGGTGTATCGAATACAACGCGGTGCTAGCGATAAATTCGTTATCGATTCTCGAACTGGACTCATCTCTGTTGCTAACGGATCAACACTAGATCCCGACCGAACGGATCCTAAAAGCACGAAATATACTCTTATTGTGGTAAGGTTTTTTTGATTTTAGACTTTGAAATTTTCAAGAATTAGTTACATCGTTGTCAAAATTTTTATAAATATATTGCAGTAGTCACGATCGTTTGCTATAATTTGTGGCAAAATTAAATCTGTGTTTCTTTGAGCATACTATTTGCCATCCGGACTAAATCTCAGACTTTTATAATACCCAATATAGAGGAACGTAATAATGCTTCATTTTTATGACACAAAAAATCAAGTAAAATATTCCAAAAGGCTCTAGACGTAGACTAATAGTCACGGTCGTTTCCTATTACCATTACCTATATCACTGTAAACAGATTAATAGTAAAGTATCAATCAAAAAAATGTTTTATAGAAAACTCATAAATTGACTGGCCCGTTGGCGCAGTTGGTAGTGATCCTGCCTTCAGCTCCGTGGGTCGTGGGTTCGATTCCCACCGAGGGCCAACATTTTCTGACAAAAATTTGTAGGTTCTTCGAGCCTGGATGTATATATGTGTTTAAGTATGTATTTAAAATTATATAAGTATATATTTACCAGTTGTCTGACACCCATAGCATAAGTATTAAGATACTTACTTTGGGGACGGACGACCGTGTGTGTAAGTGTCCCATATATTTATATATTTATTTATTTATAAATGCTTACATGGGGCTTAAATCTCAAAAATTTTGGTCAGTTACGTGCGCTCATATAAACAACTGTGTAAAACATTGGAGTAATACGTCATTTAACATTACAGGTGGCTCTTGATGGTGGAATAGGTGATCAACAACTGAGTGCCGCAGTTATAGTCAATATAACGATCGTAGATGTTAATAATAAACCACCAATACTGCTTGAACCCGGAACAATACACGTAATGGAAAACACGCAGGTGAGTTTGAATAATCTTAACAAATTAATTGAATTGATACAAATAGACTTTTATAAGATCGTATTTAGAGTAATTATTGATCATAGCTTTAAAACTATTAATAACAATTTATATCAGTATATAATTGTATATTGCTAAGTCAAGACTGGCCAATATTAAACCTAATTATCTAACCTCCATTCCCCACTTTTTTAAATGAATTATACACTTAATTAGTTTTGCTAGAAAGTGTATAAGTCAGGACAAAGCATAGGTAATATACATAAAAACAAAAAAGCTCAGAGTCCCTTATCGAGCGAAGGAAAGAGTTTAATAAATCAGAAAAGAAAAGATAAGTTAAAGAACATGTTGATGGACTTAATGGCGCTTTGGGACCTTAAGGTGTTGGAATGACTACTCCGCTCCGGAAAACGTTGTGTAGGCAGACCTCCCACTAGTATAGTTTCGGGGAAACCCATCGTACAGATCGGGTGGACAGCTCGTATTCTGGACTATTCCACCCATAAAGACATACCACTAAAAGACCTAAAATGAATAGAGCCACTGGATCCAGGCGGTACAAAATCATTAACAGTGTATTATAGAAAGTATATATTTAAAAATTATTCTAGGTTGGTACCATAATATACAGAGCTCAAGCTTACGATTTGGATGAGCAACCTGTACTTCGGTTTACCTTGGACAAAGCAGGGAGTTACGCAAAGAATGAAGATGGTGTTCTTGTTCCCATTACTGATTACGATTATCTGTCGTTATGGGATTTGAACACTGTTGATGGAACCTTTAGACTTGTGCGGTAAGGTTTTTAAGTTGTACTTAACAAGTTTATTCTATATAATGGGGAATTGTGCATGTTTTCTATAAGTTTTAACATGTTCGAAAATTTAGTTAAATATGCTATGTATTTATATTTTTTATACATTTTTAAAAAAGAGAAAGAAAAAGTAAAAAAGCAAATGTATAAAGGTGTACTTATCCCTATAAGGGATCTCTTCCAGTCAACCTTTGAGTAATAGAAGGAAAAGGACAAGAATTGAAGAAGAAAGAGAGTACGGGTCATATAGAGAAAAAGAAAAAGTTTTTATATAAATTTAACTATTTAATCTATTAATTAATTTTGGTAAAATAAAAAGATGAAAAGATGCTACTAATGTATAATTACTTGAGATAAATATTTTCTAGTCTGTAACTTAAATACCGAAAGGGAAAGAGATTTGCGGATTGATACTGGTAAATCATTCCACATCTTGACACCTTAAAAGCTAAATGATTTTGAGTAAGACAGTGAGAAGCATATCATGTATATCTCAGAATAGAATATTAATTCATTATAAGTGGAATTTTAAATTTTGCCTTTACTATTTGGTTGCGTTTGGTTGCATCGTTGTTATTGTATTTTATAATTTAACAGACTACTGGACAGAGAAAAAGTAGAAATCATAAAGCTAGCCATCACAGTAGAAGACATGGCGGCTATCGACGGCGGTCCGCGACAAACAGCATCGGCTATGTTAACTGTGATCGTGGAAGATGAAAATGATAACAATCCCAAATTCAGAAAACCCTTTTATAAGACATCAATAACGGAAAATTCTAAGATAGGAATGCATATCGACACTGTGATAGCCGATGACGCTGATAAAAATCAGACTATAGCGTATATTCTAGAAGGTATTTTTCATTATTTCGCTACAAATTGCGTTGTATTAAATAATTGGATAGATATGAATACTTTGAATAAATTAATTATATTTAAAACCAAACGGAATAAGCTTTAACTTTGTATTAGTTTTTTTCATTTTAACGAAACGTAAACAGACTGTTCTCTTGGTCCGCGCGACAGAAACTAATGTGACAAAATATTAGGTGCCTTTACATACTTTCATTTTAGTGAAATCAGTGCTTTTTTGACCTACCATTCGAGTTACAACACAACTACAGTTTTCGACATAAATCTTAAATAGTAACACAAATCTTATTTGATATCAAGATTAGCCGTTAGCTGGATGGAGGGATGGTTTATGACCCTAAGATGTTGGGAGTAAAAATTCCAAACCTAAATACTAACAGTGGTAGAAATATATAGACCGAAGATCTCAAAAACCATAAAAAAATGGTTGCAGAAATTATTTTGAAGATATTAAAGCGTTAACATTTTTACTTGTCAATTATCAAAAAAAAAATTACAAATATCATTATGCAGTAAAGGCTATTACATGAGAGATAATCATGCATGGACATCTTCTAATAATATTTAAATCAATTATAATAATATTTATTATTATTACGGTTTGTTTTTACCATTATTATAAAATTTTGACATTCAAAAAGTGCCAATGTACCAATTTTTAATAAAATGTTTGATTTGATTTAATTCATAGGACCGGAAGAATTACAAAAGTTAGTTCACATAGATATTACAACAGGGGAGTTGGTAGTCGCAAGTAAAATAGACCAGGAAATGCACTCGTGGATGAACCTGACTGTTAAGGCGGTTGATAGCGGCGTACCAGCCCGATATTCTGTAGTGGAATTATTTATACAGGTTTGTCCCAATATATCTCAACTTATATTTCAATTTCAGAGAGTGTATATTCATAATTATATATAATTTTTTTATTAGGTTTTAGACGAAAACGACAACAATCCTGTATTTGAAATGTCACCATTTGAATATCGAGTCAAGGAAGATACGGAGCCCGGAACGACTATAGCGAATATTGTGGCAAAAGATGCTGATTCGGGAGAGTACGGCAAAATCACATATCTCCTTGATAGAGTTACCACTCAGGTAATAAATATTTTTGGCATTTAAAATAGTAAGCACATACAGCATAGTAATATATCACATCTAAGCATTTTTCGATTAAATAGCATATCTGTTCTGTAAACAGTTAGCCGTGTGGTATCCGGCTAAGTAGAATAGAACACCCTTATTTCTTACCGAGGTGTCGTAAAAGGCGATTAAGGTAAGTTGACCCACCGTGTGGTATCCGGATTAGTATAAATATATGGGACACTTACACACATAGTAAGTAGGGTTTATTGGGTGTTATTTGCCCTAAAAAATTCTAAGACATTTACATAAATAATACATATTCCTAGTATCATCTAAACTGACTTCAAATCTAAACAAAACTGAGTCATCCATAGAATTGTGAGATAATTTTCCAATTATAAATTTCCTATCATCATCTTCCTGCCTTTATCCCACTCTAAGCGGGGTCGGCACAACATGTTATAAACATGCCGTCACATGATTTGGCTGCGTTTTTATGATCAGACGCCTGCCTGACGTCAACTTCCCTCAGTCGTATTTTACAACACCTCGGTAAGAAAGAGTCTATTCTACTAAACCGAGTACCACACGGTGGGTCAACTTACCTTAGTCGCCTTTTACGACACCTCGGTAAGAAATGAGGGTGGTACTATTCTACTCAGCCGGATACCACACGGCGGGTCGACTTACCTTAGTCGCCTTTTACGACATCTCGGTAAGAAATGAGGGTGGTACTTTTCTATTCAGCCGGATACCACACGGCGTCAATTATATATTTCCCATATGACTATATAAAAAATTAAAATGTGTTTAATATTTATATTTTGTCTAGGGAAAGTTCCTTATAAATGCTGATACAGGCGCCCTAAAAGTATCTGACTGGTTGGATCGTGAGACGCAACCTTCGTACAATCTGGTTGTTGAAGCGTGGGATAACTATCAGTTTGGCTACCTTAGCGGTGAAAGCCGGAATGCTTTTAAACAGATTATGTAAGTTTTAGTATTAAACTTTTATTGGCATTGGAAAAATATATATTTGTTATACTCAAGTCGTTACATTATAAGGCTCTTCTATTATAAGAGCCTTCGGCTACCAGTCAGCAAACGCCACCTCAAGATCATAAACTTTGACATTGACTGGCGCGTTGGTGCCGTGGATAGTGACCCTGCCTTCAGCTCCGCGGGTCGTGGGTTCGATTCCCACAGAGGGCCAACATTTTCTAACAAAAAATTGTTGGTTCTTTATAGAATTAGGCGTTACTTTGCGGAGGTCCATAATACAAAAGTAAGTGTGTATTGTTGTGTTATCAGTGTCGGGTAGTGCATGAGTTCTTACAAATTCTGCATGTATCAGGTATGAGAACGAATAGTACACTCTACATTTAGCATTACATATATGTAATTTCTTTTATCGCGGATTAGAGCAAAATATCATCATTACATTTGTTGGTTCTTCGAGCCTGGGTATATATATGTATTGAAGTATGCATTTAAAATTATATAAGTATATATTTACCAGTTGTCTCTCACCCATAACACAAATAGTTACTTTGGGGACGTACGACCGTGTCTGTAAGTGTACCATATATTTATTTATTATTAATAAAGGGGCTGGAGGAATCCTGTATATTACATCACGGTTGTAGCTGACTTAAAATTCTAGATGAGTTTGAAACTAGTCGGGTACATGCGATGAATATAACTGGATTATTTGCACGAATTATACTGCTTTTCTCATTTACCAATGTCCAAAAAATGATTTTGTGCCTAGTCTATGGCATATACAGTTTTGTTCTTGCAAAAAACTAGCAGTAATATAATCTTTTACTCATGTAAGACTTCGTCAGTTCCATACATCAAATTTTACTTTAAAAAGAAGACTACGTGGGTTTCATTCGCAAGTTGAAATTAACAAACAATATTTTGCTATTATAATCGTAAATAAACCAATTATTTTGTTAGTTATCCAGTAATCATTTAAAATTCTACTTAAATATTAGGATCCTTGACGATTCGAAAGTGCTTGAAAGAGCTTATTTGAATAAAGATTATTTTGATTTGAAAATATTTGCAAAACTTATAAATCATACAATACTTATAAAGACCAATTTGATCGTTAAAAACTTGTGCTATTCTAGGATTTATATTAAACTTTTAATTTTTAGTGTTCATATAGAAGATGTAAATGACAACCCACCCATATTAAATCTGCCATTGGAATGCACAACCATAACAGAGTTCCACAGTCACCGTGAACCAATAGTGTCCGTGTCGGCTACTGATGCAGACGACAATAATACCCCTAACGGTCGAGTCCAGTTCCATTTAGTAGCTGGAAAAGGTCATGGTATGTTTGTACTTTTCTTTCCTACTTTCTTTAATCACTTAATTTCAGTAACAATATGTATACGAGTGAAGCCGTGTGGTATCCGGCTGAATAGAATAGTACCACCCTCATTTCTTACCGAGGTGTCGTAAAAGGCGACTGAGGTAAGTTGACCCACCGTGTGGTATCCGGTTTAGTAGAATAGACCACCCTCTTTCTTACCGAGGTGTCGTAAAATACGACTAAGGTAAGTTGACATCAGGCGGGCGGCCGGTCGTAAAAACGCAGCCAAATCATGTGATAGCATAACATGTTGTGCCGACCCCACTTAGAGTGGGATAAGGCCAGGAGGATGATGAATATGTATACGAGTAACTTCTGTCTTTTCTTTTTTTATCGGCATTATACTATGCTACTTTTTGGGCAAATGTTCTTTGTTAATCTGTCCGAAAAGGACAGAATGATTGGAACTTTGGAACAACGCTGCCTAAATGCAAGCATATCTATTATATAGTATATCCCATACACATATATCACAAATATTCTTTCAAGATAATGTGTAGGTTCTCACAAATTTTTCGTTTGGAGGAGAGCCTGATAAATTATTAATTATAACTAGGCTTATAAAATTATATAGAACATCACTGGTGTTCGTGATTTGAACGCATGATGCCTTTGCAAGGGTCACACGTTACCTCAATTAGCTATCACAACTCATCAAAAAATAACAATAACTATCAAAATTGATTTAAAGGAACAGTCTGTTAATATTTGACTTGTTTAAAAAATCTTCCTCATTGGAAAAAAAGATATTGAGCCCTCAACATTGCTCCAACTTGATAGGTTAGACGTATACCTATAACTATATATATTTACAGATAGATTTCATCGAACTTGTCTGTTCATGTTATAGCTTAATAGAAGGTATAAAAAATTGTGACATTTAAATAAAAGCATATAATTTTTTACAAAAATTAATATTAAGGTGGAAAGATTTTACAATAATCCACGAGAAACTAATAAAATTATGATTTGAATTCGTGACGTCTATACATCGCACATTTCAAATTCAAATCCGTTCCCCTAATTTATTATGTGCATAATTTTTAAAGGGAACACCACCGAGATCAATATATGTCCTTGACATATTTGAATTTGTATTCAGTGCATATTAGAATTTCTGTTCATCGCGGATTGTAGCACAAATGTTATTAGATTTTACCTTTGTACCTTAGATATTGTCTACCCTTATCTAATTAATTAACTCACAATAATTAACTAGATAAGGGTAACACACACACAATAATTAACTCACAATTTAAAGGAATTTTTTTTGCTCATCACATTTTTCATGCAGAATGATAAATTATTCTTTATATTGTTCTCACTTTCTACAATTTTATTCTTCTTATAGCGAGTATAAATCTTCGTAGATGCCGAAATCAGCATTGGTTTATGGTCAATATGGTAATGAATCTAGGACGTTGTAATGACTCTAAATCTAGTCTATGATAATAATCTATGATAGTCTTGTTTATCTAAACTAACATGAATAAAATATCTATAAATATATATAACTTGAATTCCATCAATGTTTATCTATAATTTATTTAACAGATCTATTTAGATTTGAACAAGTGGGAGGTGATGCAAATACAGGTCGTTTATTCGCTAAACAGCCTCTCAAAGATCGATTTGGCAATTATACGTTGATTGTGGAGGCTAGAGATCTTGGCATACCGTCGAACACGGTGAGAGGCGAACTGCATCTATGTGTCACCGATTACAATGATCACGCGCCGATATTTGTGCATCCACCACAGAACGTCACCATTAAAGTACCTGAGGTAAGTATTTTTATGCATAATAAGCTGTAATTCTTTCGCTTCTTCGCGATCAATTTACGTCCGCTGTTGCGCTGAGATATCGCTATGCAGTTAACACGCTTTGGTCCAAGAGACTTCAATCCAACAATCCAACTGCTGCAGGCTTCAAAAGGTGTAACACTTGGTAATGAGATCTTCTTTACAGTTTATTGCGTTTGGGCATTTCATCACTTGGTATTCTAAAGTCCATCAATCCTTCAAATTACATGCCTTGCTGTAGCTTTGCCACTTTATACTTTGGCAGCTCTAGCTCTTTCGCATATTTGTAAATTTGTATTCTGTGTGTGTAAGTTCACATTGTCGTATTCGAAGGCTTTTCGCTTTCCCACTGAATGACTCGTAGCTTTTTCAAGAGACTCATAGATCAAGATCAGTTTTAATAGGATCATTGACGGCACATATTGTTTCAAGGCTTTAAATGCAGTCAATAATTTTCCACAATGATTTTGTGAGGTGTAATATTGAAAATTTTAGAATACTTTTATGCAATCCTACTAAATCTGAATGAACAAATAATACCATTAAGTATGAAAATAACAGAAGTTATAAATAATGATTGATCAAGTTAGTTATTTCGACATTACGTAGGATTAGTTCAACCACAACACGTCTATCCAATGCTGCTAAATGCTGTAAGAGCTAATACATCATATTGCAGCTATTGTAGTACACCTATTATCCAGCCGTTAAATGCAACGTCACAGCATTATTTAGACGCTCTGCAAACTCCGTAATGTTTGTTTAAAGAAATGTTTCCCGAAATTTCTATGTAACTATTTTTAGAATGCAACCATAGGCACTACGGTAGTAGAAGTTCATGCGATAGATGCAGACATAGGACCTAACGGAGCCGTCCGGTACAGGCTGAGACAAGACGCGCAGGGAGCCTGGAGGGCTTTTTCTTTACACGCCACAACTGGGTCCCTAAGAACTTCACGGTCACTGGATCGAGATAAACAAACCACTTACCAGGTATTTAGAATTAGCCTCTACATTATCTTATTTACTGAAAAATTACATATAACCTCTGGTACTGTATCTATGTTCATTAGTTTAACATCATTGATAATTTTCTACGTATATTCAAAATGCAATCTTAAAGAAGTTATTGCTAGGCTATTCTACCCCGCAATTTTCCATTCCTGCTTGTCGCAGACGCATATCTGTAAAATAAATGCTGAACAACTATTACAAAATTTACATTTTATTGATTTTAATCACAAAAGCACGATGCACACTTAGCAAGTATTTTCCATCATCATTAAGTACACACTTATCCATATGTTAAAAAATACTCTATTAAAAAAAAATACTGTGATCACATATAGCATCATATTATAAAAATCTACTTATATGGAGTAGTATAATCTCACTGTAATATATTTTCTTTCTTTTTTTGATAATCATTATTTCATTTTTTTGTTATGGTTCATGATGAAAAAGACAACATAAAAATAGACTAACGTCATTTGCAATTTTAAATACTTAAACTCGAAATCCAATTGTAAATTGTTTGTTCTTTGAGCCTGTGTGTGTATATATGTATTCTAAGTATGTATTTAAAATTATATATGTATATATTTACCAGTTGTCTGCCACCCATAACTCAAGTATTAAGTTACTTACTTTGGGGACGGATGACCGTGTGTGTAAGTGTCCCATATAATTGTTTATTTCATCTTCCTGCCCTTATCCTACTCTAAGTGGGGTCGGCACATGTTATAAACATGTTGTCACATGTTTGGCTACGTATTTTACGACCTGCCGCCTGCCTGACGTCAACTTATCTTAGTCGTATTTTACGACACCTCAATAAGGAAGAGGGTGATCTATTCTACTTAACCGAATTCCACACGGTGAGTCAACTTACCTTAGTCGCCTTTTACGACACCTCGGTAAGAAATGAGGGTGGTCTATTCTACTCAGCCGGATACCACACGGCGGGTCGACTTACCTTAGTCGCCTTTTACGACACCTCCGTAAGAAAAGAGGGTGGTACTGTTCAATTCAGCCGGATACCACACGGCGTCCCATACCTATATTTATTTATTTTTAATTTGCTTTTAATGACTCTTGTTTCTCTACTTCGAACAGCTGAGAATAGAAGCGTACGACCTCGGTCTTCCAACCCCGCTCAGTTCAGATCTCGACCTCACAGTCTACGTGCAAAACGTCGATAATTACCGCCCAAGATTCCTATACAAACAAAAACATTTGAACATCACTGAAAACGTTAAAGACTATAGCACTTATTTGCCAAACGTGATCGAAAGGGATGAGATTGACAGAGGGGATGAGCCAATACTGCCTGTATGTTATTATATTGTAGAAGGGAACGATGATGGAATGTTTGACCTTGACAAAGATACCCATAGGTAAGTTAATATTCACAAATTTAAGACGTTTTGACTTTATTCAATGTTTTATATTGACATCAAGAATTATTGAAATGAAATTACTTCAATCTGTAGAAAAATTTGAATATCACCTAAACTTCGATTATCTATTCAATTAAAAATAACAAGCCAAGTTAAAAAAGCTTCTTAGTTTCATCTCCGTAATGTTAGCCGTGGGGCAATTCCCTCGTCTGGAGCCAATCCTGACAGCATTAGGTCATGCTTATGATAAACGTGCATAGTTATTAGGACTAGACCAATGTATAAAATTTCAGCTCAGTTAACCCCGGGAAGTTGGTCAAATTTAACTTCTACCTTAACATATATTACTATAACCTTAAAATATATACTACCTTAACTTATAATATAACTAGATGAATAAAACCTTTTAAAAAGAATTCTGACGGCCCAAATGTTCATGTACTTTGAAGTGTTATGGCCTTATATTAAAAACGTTAAGTTAGGAACTCAGTTTTCAGTGAAACTGAAATAATCAGGGACACAATAACAAATCATTTAAATAGAAGCATCATAGCACATAAGCATAATATAACATTTTTGTCCTAGATTCATATCAAAGTCTTTGGACAGGGAAGAGAAAGCACAGTACTTGCTAACAATTCTAGCGTCTGAAGACTGTTTAACGAAACCAGTGTATGATGAAAACTTGGACGGAGTTAGCACTCTAAAAATCCACGTTATAGTTAATGATGTTAACGACAATGGCCCAGAATTTACGAGCAAAATATTTACCGGCGGTGTTACTACTGAAGCTGATTTTGGTATCGAGTTTATGCATGTAAAGGTTAGTATATGAAACTCCATTATTTGTCCATTAGTTGTCTAAATTAATGAGAATATTATTATGCTATAATCCGCGATAGAAGAAAATATATGTAATGTTAAATGTAGAGTGTACTATTCGTTCTCATATCTGATACATGCAGAATTTGTAACAACTCATGCACTACCCGACACCGATAACACAACAATACACAAGCACTGCACACATTCACCACCACAATCTCAACAATTGTTTCGCCCCGTAACCGAAGCATCGTCAGGAGATAGACTCCACGACAATCGCAAAGCTAGCGTGGAGTCTATCTCCTGACGATGCTTTTGTCTGTAAATTACTTCAATAACACCATTATTGAGGTGTATTTTAGATATAGATGTAGTTAAGAACTTAAAAAAATTATAGACGCTTAATTTTTTTATAGGCCATAGACCTAGATGAAGGTATAAATGCAAAAATATCTTACTATCTTATTGGAGATGTGAAAGAAACATTAACGGAAGGTTTAGAAAATCTAGCAGTGTCCCCATTTTTAGTGGATGTAGACACCGGGGCCGTATCACTGAACTTCGACCCACAGAAAGGAATGAAGGGATATTTTGATTTTAAGGTAAGTAGATGATAATAAAACTTGACCCTAATAAAATGATGATAATAAAAAGATAGACACGTTTTATTATAATGCACTGTAAAAAAATATATAGATAGATGATACCTAAACCGTCTTCGCAAGAGAATTCGACCCACTTAAAAGTTCTAAAAGGAAAAAGCCATGGTAAAACTTATAATTTCGTAAGGAATTTAAAAACTATGCTGTCACTTTATGCCTTACTTCATATTCTCTTTGGTATGGTAAATGTGGAGAATCAAAATTAAACTAAAGTAGCGAGAACTCTTTTCGAAGAACTGATGGATGTTAAATAATATCCAGTACCAAAAGATGAGGTGTTGATAAATCCTCGACTAGATGGATAGACCACTCGAAACCACGCAGTGACTCGCTGGATCCAGGCCAATCATTGTAATACCATAAGAGATCCTTTCAACCCCAGTGAAGTTTCCACGCTTTACTATCTCGCCCGGTGACGTTGTTCAAACCATTAGTGCTAATAGCATATCATTAATTACCACGAAAAAATATTTTGATGTCTAAAAGTGGAGTTCCATTGATTGAAGAACAAAAAAATTACAAAAAGGCACTAGTGTTTTTTTAAGTGTGAATCTTGTTAAAGATATATACTACAATTAATGATACATTGGTTCTATCATCGACCCAAGGATAAAAAGTTTAAATTCTATTTTTTAGGTTTTAGCTAACGACACGGATGGTCTACAAGATGAAGCTCATGTATTCATATACCTGCTCCGAGAAGACCAAAGAGTGCGTTTTGTTTTACGCTCACATCCCTCCGAAATCCGTGATAGGATAAACTCATTTCGGGAACAACTCGCGCGTGTAACGAACTCTGTTGTTAACATTGATGATTTACGAGTACATGAAAATAAAGATGGCTCAGTTGATAATACTAAGACAGATTTGTACTTGCATCTTGTCAACGGAGAAGACCATTCTGTGTTGGAAGTGAATCAAGTGCTGAAGCTAGTCGATAAGAATATTGAACAACTTGATGACCTATTTAAGGTAATTCTGAAATTTTTGTCCCGTATTTTTAACAATTTAACGCTTTAGATTATATTTCTGCCGTGTGGTATCCGGCGAAAGTAGAAAAGTACCACTCTCATTTCTTACCGAGGTGTCGTAAAAGGCGACTAAGGTAAGTCGACCCGCCGTGTGGTATCCAGCTGAGTAGAATAGACCAACCTCATATCTTACCAGGGTGTCGTAAAAGGCGACTAAGGTAAGTTGATCCACCGTGTGGTATCTGGTTTAGTAGAATAGACCACCCTCTATCTTACCGAGATGTCGTAAAATACGACTAAGGTAAGTTGACGTCAGGCAGGCGGTCGGTTGTTAAAACGCAGCCAAATCATGGGACAGCATGTTTATGACATATTGTGCCGACCCCACTTAGAGTGGAATAAGGGCAGAAGGATGATGAACTAGATATATTATATTTGAAAGAAGATATTTTAATTCTAATGGGTTTAATCTTAAAAAAAATTCTGTCTACTATTTTGGTAAGTGAAAATAGCTGCGAATCACAAATATAATGTCAAAATCTTTTACTAAATCATATGGTGATATGAAAGTTTGTGTAAATTAACTCTTCAAATAGAACTTTCATATCCTTTTAGATATTGTTTGCAAGTTTTTTGTAATACTGTTTAGAGTAACTATATTAACGTCAATATAAAGCTGAGATCGCATTATTTTTAAATATCTAACAGTATATGATTGTATGGTATATTTTGATAATTTAAATTGAAAAACATAGACATTTTTAAAATCCTCCGTTAAAACTTGGTCTAATAATTGGTTATAAGTTTTCCGAAAATCCAAAAAAATTTGGAACTCTAATATTCCTTATATATAAGTTAATGTAACGACTTCAGTAAGCTATGAAAATATTATCATTGTTTTTATTACTATATTTAAATTGTAATTTTCATGTATGAACTCTATGTATGTTTTCTTATCGTTTGAAGTTTATCAAATGTCTATTTATATTTGCAGCGTCACTATTTTTATCTTTTTAAAATGTGTTAATCCATTTCATCAAGCTGATAGAGATTTTTTATAATATATATCCATCTATATATACGAGTAAGGTTCGATGCCCACTGAAGACCAACATTTACTAACGAAAAATTGTTGGCTCTTCGAGCCTGTGTGTGTGTGTGTATATATATATACACACACACACAGGTGTATCTAAGTATGTATTTAAAACTATGTATGTATATATTTACCAGTTGTCTGTCACCCATAACACAAGTATTAAGTTACTTACTTTGGGCACAGACGACCGTGTTTGTAAGTGTCCCATGTATTTATTTATTTAAAAAAAATTAAATATATTGAGTAAAATACTTATATTTGTTTGGTAAATAAATAACGAAGAGAATTTAAATGTTACCTCGTCATGCTTAAGGACGGTGAAATCTTTAAAAGAGATAAACTTTCTTTTGTATTCTTTGTACAAATAAATGGCATAATAGATGCTAGATAACTATACAAATATTTACGTGTCGCACTAACATGAAATAGCTCAAACAAAAGAGACATGACAGCAGTGTGTTTGTTATCCTATTTGCCATTTTATTTTGTCGTTAATTATTCATAAGTTAGCTATTTTGAGCTATGCATCTCTAACCTTCTTCTGTAATCTTCAAAAACTATTATTTTCTCTTTCAACCGATAGACCCACATTGCTGAAAATAGGGGCTTCTAATTGAAATTGCTAATATATATAGCTGAAGAATTTTTGTTTCTTTGATTGTTTGAACGCGCTAATCTCAGGAACTATTGAACCGAATTGAATAATTATGTAAGCGATAGTCCATTTATCTAGGAAGACTATAACATCACGCTGAGATGAATAGAAGCGGAGCTGCAATAAAAATAATGCGAAAACGGCAAAATTTAAAGCTTTCTTTGCGTGCGCTGAGTAAACGCTGATAGTTATTTATTAGAATACATAGTTTTTAAGAGGGTTTAACTACATCTACATCATACATTAAAGGAGTACTTTATACAAATCCCTAACAAGCGTGAATATGACGATCACCTGAATTACGTCTTCTCTTCATCATAATAGGCATTAAGCTAATTTATATGGTTAATATTTCAGTGAAGTCTATAAGTCTTATATCGCACATACAAATTTATGATTACCTGCCCTGAAATGTGTGCATTTTGGACTTGTTAAGTTATTCATGCCTGGTAGGAAAGTAAATATACGATATATTAGTATATTCATTTCTTTGTCGTTTTGAATAATCAGTTCGTATAACTCTTAAGATAGTTAATAAATGAGTGACTTACTGGAAGGGGTAACGCAAAATCGGTTATTTTTTATTCCCAAAGGAATTCAACGTTCTGGACACCCAACCAGCTGAGTATCAGCCTTTAACCGTAGACACATTATCATCAAATCAGATGGTATACTGGCTGGTTTGGACCACATTATTCCTGGTCGTGCTGTTGGTGCTCTCCATCATGATGTGTTTATCGCAGCGGGCGGATTTCGTAAGGAAACTGAAGGCCGCGACCGCCGCAGCCTATTGTAAGTAAAACATGTCTTCTTTACACTATTATTTCTTTATAAGAAGTGAAGAACTTCTTTATTGTGATAATCGTCAGCGTATTTAAGATTTAGTATTTCTAAAAAGTAAGTTTCTAAAAAGCTGTGACAGTCTGGCGGTGACAAAGTGCAACTCTTTCGTGATTGTCAAGGGTTTAAACCCGGGGCTTAAGCCAATTGTTTTCTAGCAAAACTTATGTGTCTAATTAAATAAATGTAATTTATCACATGCTTTTCGGTGAGAGGAAACGTCGTGAAGAAACCTGCATATCTCTAGAGAATTCTGGAGATATGTGTAACCTACCAATCCGCCTCGAAGCAGCGTGGTAGGTCATAGCTTCAACCTTGTTCAAGCTTCAACCTTCTCAAAAACGGAGAGAGGAGACCTATGCCCAACAGTGGGATAGTGACATGCTGCTACTATATACGCTTCTAAAATAAGATTCCGTTATAAATTGTTTTAGCGTTTGAAAACTATTACCTTAAAGAACATTCTTAAGACATTGGTGAATTTGGTAAAATCTTGTCATGAAGGTTAACAATAATCCACTCGAAATGCAGTGAGGATTCCATTAACTATGTTGTCAGTCATAAGTCATAATAACTAGATCAGATAGTACGAACTTACAATTATTGGCTACAATCTCTACCTATGAAAAGAGCAAATTTGCTAGTGAATATGCCACTGAGATTATCTTCCCATTGTACATCCCTTTATCTCAAAATTGATCTAAGGTAAGGGCACCAGTAATTGACCATGTATTGTTGACCATATATATGTTTGTTGTATGTAATAAAAAAATAATTTGTAATTTGTTGCCATCTATTAACAATGGCTGGAAGCTCAGAACTGTAGCCCATTAATTAATATTTAAAATTTTATATTAATAATTAATATTTTTTATTAGCTATAATAAACAAAACGCTTATTATTTAAAATATCATACAAAACGGTCAATTACTAGTGCCCTTACCTTAAATTTTTGTAACTACTTTTGTGCTGATATCAAGGGTCAACCTTCATATCTATTTGATAACGTTATTGTATGTCAAAACATCGGAAATGTTTTCTAGCCACTCCGACGCCGGGCGAGTCCGATATGACGATACGAAGTTCCGGAGGTCGCGTGCCCAATACTAACAAGCACAGCACCAAAGGATCCAATCCAATATGGCTACAAGCTTACGAAAACGACTGGTACAAAACCGACGACCAACTCAGCCGCTCCGAAAGAGATTCCCTCGACGAGAACGCTGTGGACCAGGACTTGTCAAACGAAAAACCCTATTTCATCACCACAGCTGCCTTCCCCTCCATACAGTCCAACGAAATAGAGGGCGAAACGAACCAAGGCAACTACGATTTCTACCAACAATTGGAACAGATGAAAAACGCCAAAAACATGGAAACTACTGAGCTGTAAAATAAATATGTGCCTTTTTAAATTATGTACCTATTTAAATAGTTTTAGAATAAATTATACGGTAACTTTTTGTGTTTATTTTTATCCTGATGTTGTTTTCGAAAATCACGCCGTGTGGTATCCGGCTATATAGAATAGTACCACCCTCATTTCTTACCGAGGTGTCGTAAAAGGCGACTAAGGTAAGTCGACCCGCCATGTAGTATCCGGTTTAGTAAAATAGACCACCCTCTTTCTTACCGAGGAGTCGTAAAATACGACTAAGGTAAGTTGACGTCAGGCAGGCAGCCGGTCGTAAAATACGTAGCCAAATCATATGACAACATGTTTGAACATGTTGTGCCGACTCCACTTAGAGTGTGATAAGGACAAGAGGATGATGTTGTTTTCGAAAATCATTATGGTATCATCGATTTGATAGTATAAAAAAATTACTATAGTAGTATCCTTTGATACTATACCGATGCGGGCACCGACTCTTTAGTCGATGCCCGCAGTGCCATAAAACATCTGTGTGCTTATTGCGAGTTTTTTTAACCTTCGCGATTGCGTTAGGGTAACGCTAATTTGTATGACGCTGCAACAGCGACATCTAGTGACCTCTGTTTCAGCACTATACAAATTGCATTACGTTAACACTTAACGCGCTCGATTAGGTTAAAAAAACTTGCAGTATAAGCCCACTGAGCGCTAGGGCGGTATATTGCGTTGCGTCATTTATCGATTCTTAGAAGGATAAAGAATGCTGGCACAGTACTAGTAGCTTGTTAATAAGTACGGGTAATTTAAAAAATATAATATATTAATGAGTGTTGATAATTTAATAATTAGTTTGCAAGGGCTATTTAATAATGATTAATTGCATTAAGAAGGTATAATGTGTGTAAACATGTTTTAATGAGCTTCCAGTACCTGGGTGACGGAGCCTTGCTCATAAATTTTTTAAAAACTTGATTGACAACAAAAAAATTTTTGCCTAAATTCTACATTTTGCCATTTTTTTAATGCCAAAAAACAGGTATAAAACCTTTTTTTTAAATAAAACCTAGCAAAATCCACTACTAGCTGAATTTCAGGAAAATCGTTCATCAGGAGTCGTTTCCGAGATTCAGAAAATATAGTAAGATGGTCATTTAACATTTAGATGTTTTCGATTATTAATTTATATTCTGTCAACCCTAGATCACTAAAACAAAGTAGACAAATGATAACGACAATATTAATATTTGTAAGACATCCGTATTACATGATAAGTTACAAAGTAGTTAGTGAATAAATTATTCTAAGCACTTATCGCCCCCGTGCCTTATCGATCGATCAAGTCAACCAATACACGTCCAATCTTGGAAATAAATCTTTAATATGGATGTTTGTTTTTCTTGTTACCAATACTTACTGTCTTGGCAAACGATCCTATATTACAAGCGTGCCCAATCTTTTCAACAATTGGGCCAAACGGACGATTCTAAAATATTTGGCGGGCCCCTATAGTAGTATATACAGTATTTCAGCAAACAATTAAGTATATTAAATATTAGCTGACAAAATATTAAAAAGAAATGATAGCTGTGATAGTGGTAGCACCTCGGTAAGCAACGAGGATGGTCTATTCTACTCAGCCGCATACCACACGGCGGGTCGACTTACCTTATTAGCCTTTTACGACACCTCGGTATGAAATAAGGGTGGTCTATTCTACTGAGCTGGATGCCACACGGCTAATAATGAAAAATGTATGTACAGACACAAATAGTCATAGACACAATTTTCACATATAGCGGCCATGCAGTTGATCTGGCATTGATATCAAGACATCCGTGTTTTATACACGCCTTATACGTATAAGATTTGCCGTCACCACGAAGAAATTTAAAGTACATATTTAGGAAACACGAAATATTAAAGCGAAAGTGACTAATGAGGGCTTCTTTATATCTCGTTAGGTGCACAGACACACAAAGCCATGAATATAGACAATATTATTTTATCTATATATAAAAAGGGAAAGTATGTATGTATTTCTGTGAAAGTTTGCGTTTGTAGACTTCGAAACGGCTGGATAGATTTTAATGAAATTCTCACAATCATTACATTGATCCAGCGAATAATACTGTAAAGTGCGGTGGCAATCGGAAAGTAATTTTGAACTGTTGACAGTTTTATTGTTAGGCTAAGTCGAACGAGGCGGAGCCACAGTAACACGAACCGCTAGTAAATATTAAAGCCATCATTAAATTTATAGAATTACTGTTACTTTCTGGAGGTCCATATGTTGTCGCCATTGACTTCCGCTTTGTATTTTTTAGCAACACTTTCATGAAACAAGAGTATCGCGCTCTTTTGTGTCGTTATTGTTTCCGGTGGAGTCTTCCTTATAAAAAAAAATCTTTTATTTCATCAACAGCGTTACAATTATTCAAGTAAGGTTGGAGCCTTCTTTTAAGGCTGGCTATAATTCGCGATAAAGTAAATAAAGCCATCATTGTATCAGCACCCTCTCGTTAGCTCTAGTATTGAAGCAGTTGTATAAAATTTATCATAGTTCTATTGAGCTCTCTTAAATTTCAACTCTCTATATATCTCATATAGCACGCTGCCCGCCGTGTGGTATCCGGCTGAGTGGAATAGACCAACCTCATTTCTTACCGAGATGTCTTAAAAGGCGACTAAGGTAAGTTGACCCACCGTGTGGTATCCGGTTTAGTAGAATAGACCACCCTCTTTCTTACCGAGGTGTCGTAAAATACGACTAAGGTAAGTTGACGTCAGGCAGGCGGCCGATCGTATAAACGCAGCCAAGTCATGGGACAGCATGTTTATAACATGTTGGGCCGACCCCACTTAGAGTTGGATAAGGGCAGGAAGATGATGATTGAGATTTAAGCTGTGATAGCCCAGCGGCAACACCGCGCTACTCTTTCGAGAAGGTCACGGGTTCAAATCCGGGCAGGCACTAATGAGTTTCTATTAAAACTTGTGTCTAATTGATAATTGCAATTTATCACACGGTGAACGAAACCATCATAAGGAAACTTACATATCTCTAGAGAATTCTGGGGATATGGGTAACCTACCAATCCGCATTGGAGCAGCGTGGTAGGTTTTAGCCCCAATCCTTCACAAACAGAGAGGAGGCCTATGCCCAGCAGTGGGATAGTAGTTTAATATTGAGATTTCTATGAGGTAGTTGGAAATTTTGCGAGGCACTGGAAAATAATTGCTCCTTCGAGACGGCGGTTAGAAAAGTATCTGAAATCTCTGCAGTAAAGAATATTTTCTTTCAATATGTCTAATGTTTTATTTATATAGATAAATAATTATATTTGTAGCGTTTGTAAAGTTTAAAACTAGATTTTCCGCTGTATTAAATGATCTTAATGCTGTACATACCTGTTATGGGTGATTCTAACGGTCCCTGTCCACATGTTTATCTGAATTAGTTATTTAGGTATCTTAAAATAAAAATGTGACGTATGGAATTGTCATTCCACCCATTGGACAGGAAAAGCTGAATATTAACTTGAGATAGAAGCTTTCAAACGGTCGAGGGTGACGCCGATAGGTCTTAGCAAGATTTACGATGTGCCGATACTTATATCAGTTTACTAAAATGGTTATAACGCCCAAAACACTATTAACTCGTCAATTTATATTACAATAACATAAAATCAAGAACAAAACACCTACGAAAATCTCCCTTTCTCACATATGAATGTACACTAAACTGCACTCCAAGCAATTATGTTTTACTATACAATATAGAATCACAGGATTTTAGCTCACAAGAACGAAATAAATCAAAACTGCCTGGACTGTCATATTAAAAAAAAATATATAACATAAAAAAGCTTTCAGTTTGGACTCAAAATTGGGTAGAATAAAATAATAGATAAGTCCCCGTATGAATTACAAATAAAAGGCGCAAATCATTTTATATTTATTATTTTTTAATTGGATTAAATTATGGGGGCAACTAAATATCTTTATATTAAATATGAAAATATTGTATGTATGAAAAGGAAATATGACGAAATGCTTTTCACGGAATTTCAATAATGAGTCTTCAAAATTCAAATTTCGAAGCAAATTTCATAATCAGCGCATAAATCCTCACTTCTTAACAATTGTCTGAAAAGAATGTAATTACGTAAAGTATGCTAATCGGCTCTAAAACGAATTGCAGTCGCAAGGAAAGTTTACTTGTAAGAGAATACAATTTATTTGATACATACATCCAATTTTATATTCAATACAGCGGCGCAACTCAACACAAGGATTCGTTGACAGCACTATCGATTATACGGCGTAACTAAAGTTCACTCAACCGATATGGAGAAATGTCGCCGTGAATGTCAAACTTACTAAACCTTGGAGAGAAAAAAGGACAACGTAGTTTGAGTAAAACTAATGATATTTTGGTTATACAACCAAAAACTTTAAAGAAATTCACTATTCCAACTATAATATAGTAACCATAAAATTATCAATTGAGTTGTAATTCTGACCACAATAAAGACTTTATTTGCTGGTTTTCTTAATTTAAATTTAAATGCCAAAATTCCCTTAAATAGTATAAATGAGATTTACCAAAAACCCTTAATTTCTTGGCTTTCCTAAATAAATAATTTTCCAATATATCTATACTGAAACAGAATATAACCAGTTATTTGCAAGAATCTACAAATCTTATAAAATACAATCAAACAATTTAAATTTGACCTGAAAAAGGGGGAATGACCTATTTGCGTCCTTTTTTCAATCAACAAGAGATAAAATTAGTGATCGCGAATGACGCTCCATTCCAAAATAAGCTCGTAAACTGTATTTCTATGCCAAATTTTGATCATCTGGCAAAAATAAAATATGTATGACTTTAATCAATGAATTTAGGAAGTAGCCTCAATAAATCTCACGATATTATTTACATACACAATAATTTATTGTTTCTTACAATTTAGTGAAGCTAAAATACATCTTGTCGATTGATTACAGTTTGAAAAAAGCTTTAAGTTACTATGTCTCCCTGTGTTAAGTGAACAAAAGCTTCCTCAACAGCTGTAAAGTAACACATCATACTCTGCCACTCACGCCATGATGTCACATAGCCATACTGATAATAATCAAAACAAAGGAATACAGGATAGGTTGTGGATGGGATTTATTTGGTGGAAATCACAACGCAGGTATCCTTACAACCACAATATATATTAGATAAAGTTATAATAATAGATTGCTGTATTGAAAAAATCTAGATTTAACTTATCTTATGAGATACACTGTAATTTATACTGAATGTTGTAACTATTGGAGCGTTTTTGAACATTTTAAATATTGTGGATGAAAGAAAACTGACCACTGTAATCAGTCTGTTCAGCAGCACGCTACATATTTACTAACTTATAAAACAAAAGTATGTTTACAAAAAAAATAACACTCACTCGACTCTGTCAACAAGCTCATTTTGTTATCCCATTTACTTACATTAACCAGAATGTCTGTAACACATGAGCTATACATACACAATTCAATGACAAAAATTCTTATTAAACAGGACAAGTGTCAAGCATTGAACGCTCCATTATTTAAATAAATGACTATTGTACAGATTTCACATTGCAATTTAGATCTAGTTAAAGTACAAATTCTTTAGGAATTAAATGAATTCAAATAATGTATAATTTAACTAATGTTTAACTAAATGAATGTATGCGATAAGACACCTACCGACACATCAATGTTAAACAGGAATCAATTTCTTCTCTTACAGAAAATGTTACTTACACATTAGATGAACAGAAACTATTTGCACATGTGTATTGTTTTTACTTAGCTCCAGCTAATTGGTATTTAAAGTATAAGACAATCACATAATCAGACAGATTCTTATTTAAAAAAAAAATGCCAGTAATTTAGTTAAATGGTAAGGATTCAAAGGGACCAGGGAACGGAAATAGAGAGGAAGGGTATAGCCCGGGCTGTGGCGATGTGTGTTTATATGTTTTGCTGATGTCACATTTGACTCATCACATGGCATATTTTCTAGTCCACTCTCGGGCTAATTCATTGTACTTTTCTCTGTCAGTTTTGTAGATCCTAGCAATTTCGGGCACCAAGGGATCATCAGGATTTGGATCGCATAGAAGTGAGCAGATTGAGAGCAACACTGAAACAAATAAAATCATTAAATTATCTGTACAATGTAAAGAAAATAAAATATTTTATATCCACATGAAATAAGTACCTTTGGATATGGTAAGTGCTGGAGACCACTGTGCACGCAAAATATCAAGACAAATAGAACCATTACTGTTTATATTGGGATGATAGATACGTGTTGTGAATGCAACTTTTGGTGGTTTGAATGGATAATCTGTAGGGAAATGTATAGTCAGGAAAAAGACACCACCCTGATAGGGACTGTCGACCTGCAAATAATGATACATTATATAAGTATGTTTCAAGTCTATTTTTGTACAAGACAATATAATCAAGTTGCTTTGTAGATTCTATGGCTTCATTGAAATACAACACTTCATCAATACAAGTTATGTTACTTTTTAATGAATGCAAATTCTGAGTGAGAATTTCAGTAAAATACTTACTGGACCCATTATTGTGGCTTGCCAGTGAAAAACTGTAATTAAAAACATATTCAAATTTTAAAAAAACAGCTGATTCAAAGAAAAACACTGACAGTTATTTATATCAAAACATTTTTTAATATAAAACAAAGTACAACAAATAAATTTTATGTAACAGCATTAAATTTTCAGATTAACACATGTTAATTAAAAATTAACAGATTTCAGTTCCTTACTCTTGTATATTTAAAGAAAAAACTAAGTATTTATGAAACTTTTGTTTTGAAACCTTTTTTAGCATACCGTATGATGAGTCACGAGAATTTCGAAGTTAAACAATACATATAATAATATTTAATATATGAGATCCAATATAAAAAAAATACTAACGATCTTCTCCGTGTGGTCCTGCGGAACATTGTGCTGGGGGATCTCTACCCAGGTCTTGTAATTCCTGCAATAGTTCACAAAATATTCTAAATATGATTCAGGAAACAATGCGAAGAAAAAGGAGATATGTAAAACACATCATCACCCGCACACACTTGGACAACGGACTTTTTAAAAATATAATCTACTGCTCATCGAAATATAGTTTTTCCTAGCTGAAAGTCTTTCCTTGTAACAAATAAACGATAAGAAATACTAAAGATTGGCACATATTTCCGACATTTTATGTTAGCCGTGTGCATAAAATTGGTGCTTATTACGACCAGTAAAACACCGTTGCACTAGCAGATGCAAAATTGTAATCTAAATGTAGAAACAAATATTGTGATAGGATTGTCACGCACTCAGAAATATCCAGAAGAAATTTCGATAATAGGTATTCACAATGACGAAACATTCACTACGAAGTCTGTTACCATTTTACGGCACACCACTTGTAACTTATTACTTTTTTCAAAATTCAACATAATCTTTAAATACGTACCCTATTAATTCGTTTTAACGCCATTTGATTATTTTATGATTGAATATACTGACTTTTAACTAGACAACGAAACTGTGAGCCAAGGACCTTTGATTAGAGATTGCAAGATGGCTCCCGTCTAAACGCAAAAGTACTACTTATGTCGTTTTATTCAATAATAATGAAAATATAACAATTATTGCAAAACTTCAAAGACTTAAGTAAAAATTAATATTAACTAATATTAAGAAATAATAAGGATTAGAACAGAGCGCAGGTTCTAACAAAATTATTACACTCGCGATAAATGGAGAACAGCAAACAGGAAAATCGACCATTTACAAAGAGCGTTCATGATTACTTTTCTCTTTTTAAATGTTCGTCTTTCATTGAATTTCTATTTTATAAATTGCGAAGTAATTATATTGCAATAAAAGAATATATTATTAGAACAAAATATTGTACAATAATAAATTATTCAATTCTTATTACGCGGAAATATTTATTTTTTAGATTAATAGTTTATAAAAATTGGAACCAATACAATCGTTTACATGGCAACACTGTTAACTTCGGATATGACGTAACCTTAAAAGAATTCTCGGCGCTATTTTTGGATGACAAAGTAGGTATAAGGTTATTTTAAAGCACATTTTTGCAATTTGAAACTTTCCCAGGTGCTAATGACTGATTTTATTTATTAAGCTCTACCTGAATAAGGACATGTGCATAACACATGTATGTTAATTTGTAACATATATAACATACGTATTCTTTTGTTGTTGTTTGTACATATAGTAACTTAGTTTTATTGAATTTCTCAGACATTATAATTTAGTCAATGTCTACCCACATTACAAGTGTAAATACTCACTACTCTACATTTTCTAAGGTGGTTAGTTAAGAAATGAGCTCACTGGTCGACGGCCTGGGCTTCTATTACTAAACTCGTTGTATAAACCGTAGTATAAACTATACTGTGAAGTGTGAAGAAATTAAAAATTCCAAATGAAGCTGCAAAGTTAGAACCTTGCCGTAGTTCTTGCAAATTAGCATGTTTGCACTTTACATACAATATCGATTAATATCAGTAAATAAATAGAGAAAAAAAACACGTTAACACAGTAATTTATTTCAGTTGCAAAATATTTTTTTATATATAGGTAAGTGTTTTTTATAAATCTAAACAATAATATATGATTAAACTTTAAAGATTACAACCGAGTTTTAAACACATAATTATTTTTTTTACATTATTAAATATTCGAATATCAACTTAAAAAATGCATAACTGTTTTGACATAAAATATCAGATAACTTAAATTATCTCTCACTGCGATTTTTCCGTGGAAAAGATGGTCGGTGGTTGTTTATATAACATGCATTTTACGAATTCTGCATGATTAATTAATGTACAACACGGATAGTATACCGTACGTTAAGCATTATATGGGTTCTCAGTAATCGCGGAGTATGGAGAAATACTTTCATAATATTTGTCTTATGAATTAACTAATTCATTAAAATATGTTAATATTTGTTGGCACAATTTATAATTTAAAAAATAACGATATTGATTTAAACCATAACGCTAATAGGCTCAGTACTTAACAACTCGGGTAAGAGAAGCGGGTAAGCGGTGCCATAATAACAGTCCGCTAATTAACTCTTACTTTTAACATTCAATAGTACTAAATTTTATTTACTTATAATTAATTAATTTTTAATTATATATTTACAACAATACGAAATTAAAATTAAACAGAACATCATCATTGAATAAAAAATCTAAAGATTATCTCAATACTCGGGAAATTATGGGTTATGTATTTCCGCCCAAAGCCAAAATGTGGATTATCATGATACTAACCTAACCTTAAAGCATTAATATAGCAATTTTTATCAAAATTAGACTAATAGTTTATTTAACGTGATGAATAATAAGTATTCAGACACAGAGACTTTTTAATAAACAATGACGAAGGCTTTTAAAGACTAAGTGTATTTTATACTTTATTTATATTGAAACTTAAAACATTACGTTAAACTCATTAAAAAAATGAGAAAAATATCAAAATTACTAAATATATTATCCGGCTGGCTGTCAACGTATAAGCCATAATTAATATAACAAACCATAAGTAATAAGCTATATTCTTTATGAAAGAAATTCTTGCTTATGGCATTTCGTTTCTGTTTAACCGACTTCATTTCTATTCTACCAACATGATTGTATCGATTATATTTGTTGCTAGATGTATTAAATTTACTTTTATTCTTTTGTGGGATAAACAAGTTATTATTACATGAAAAGTAAAATATATAAGTTATTATATGGAATGTATCAAGAAAATCTATAAACAAAATAATATTTAAGAATGATAGTAGTCAAGAAAGAGTTCAATCTTCAAAGGATAAAAGATATTATTATAATGATGAAAAAACATCATGGAATCTAGTCTTTTAAGGCCTTACATAAAAACAATGTACAATTATATATTACAATTTTCCTTAAAGCTATTGAACTATATTACATTGACAAAAAACCTACACTATGTATTAATAATTTGCTCATACCTAAAATAAAAAAAACTTTGCTACGTCGTAATCATAGACTACTAACTTAAATCGCAATACCATCATTGAATATTATCGATTTTTTCTTGGTCTGTAATGATTATCATGTATAAACAAAAATATCTAGGTACATATGTACGTAAATTTGTATTTGTATAATAACCATATTTTATATTATATTATAATTTGTATATATACGAGTGTAGGAGAGTAATTAGGTCTTTTCAAAAGTCTTTTCTACTCTATGTATAATATTCTGTCCTTATTTAGCTACGTCTAGGAATTCAAAAAATAGTCGATTCTGACATTAATCGATTATTTTATTCCGATTATTTTATTCGAATAATTGATTTTTAATAATGGATTTTTGTAATTATTAAATCAATTTTTAAAAACCCCCTATTATCTTCGTTTCTTCTTCTTTTTACTCTTTTTTCTTGTTTTTTAAGAAATGCATTATTAGATGAAACTAATTTAGCCCAACTACAAGTTTTAATAGAATTTCACAAACAGTGCATCTCTTATTATTTATTCGTAGTTGTGCACTTTAATTAGCTTTTATTTTTATTAATGATTAAATTTTAAAAAGGCAACTTTTCAAATAATTAGTAAAAAATCGATAATTTTAATAAAAAGTATTTACACTATAAATCGCTTTTTAAAAAATCCATTTATTTTAAAGGGCAAAAAATCAATGAAAGAGAAATGAAAAGAGGAGGATTATAATGAAAAACTACCGATAAAAAAAAGATTATTTTATTATAATAATCGATTAATAAAGAAATCGATAATTTTTTTGCCATCCCTAATTTTCAACTTATAATTTTTGTTGTGTTCAATTGTTCATACTTCATAGATAGATTAGTTGCGTTTCCCAGCGCGGTTTGTTTGGTCGTGTTGAGTGATTAAAGCCGCGAGTGGTGTAAAATAATTACGATTAAATAAAAATAGTGATGTATTAAAATAATCAATATATCTGTTATTCCAATAACTTTTTATAACTTGTTACTGGGAATGCGAGTTGAATTGCAATATTTTAAGTGAAATATTATAAAAACAGTAATTTAATTTAATATTTTATCATGACTCTCACCATGACTAGAGAAGTAAGTGAATGCCAGTCAGAGACTGTTCAACTTATGCCAGTAGAAAAAGTAAGTTTCGTACGCAGTAGTTCGGTTTCGCATCTATACTTTAGTTTAACATTAAAACTTGATCTTGAAATATTTTTCCCTAATTTGTTTAGAAAAAATAATTATAAATAAATAATTATAAATATATGAGACACTTACACACACGGTTGTCCCCAAAGTAAGTAACTTATACTTGTGTTATGGTAGACAGACAACTGGTGAATATATACTTATATATTTTTTCAATACATACTTAAATACAAATATACACCGAGACTCAAAGACCAACAAATTAAAGAAAATGTTGGCCCTCGGTGGGAAATGAACCCGCGACCCGCGGAGCTGAAGGCAGGGTCACTACCCACTGCGCCAACGAGCCAGTCAATTGGTTGTTTGTTGGACGAATTTTATTCTTAACTAGAGGCAACCACAACCTTTATACTATTATTCCTGAAATAAAGACTGTATTTTTATATATGTGATATTCCCGGGATATAAACTTCGGTCATACCTAAATTAATTTCATCAATATGGCTTAAGCGGATTAGCTGTGAAAGCGTGATAGACAGACTTACACATTCATAATATTTAACAGATGCTAATGTTTTCTGACTTTTCAATATTTTCCCTAGATAATATAGTATAATATATTTATTCTATCAGAAACCCTGATTTCATAGAATAACTAGAACAAATAAAGAAATATGCCCATAAAGATGGTAACAAGTAAAGAGGTAAACAAATAAATAGATATATTTTTTATTGTTTAAGTTAATAAAAGATGACTGCACCCAAGATAAAGAGTTTTGTTCTGAAAACATAGTGTTGAGACGAGGCAAAAAATTAGAAGATAACAACAACCTTACAAAAGAAGATGTAGAATATTTAAACTTCAGGAAGCTTTTAAAGTATGAAGAAGCTCCAGTATACTTACAGCACAATCCATATATCAGGCATGGTTATAGAAAGTTATTGCCAACAAGATTATGTTGGGAAAGGTAAGTTACATTATTCTTTTTTTTATTTATAAGCAAAGGTCCTTGGATCATATCTATATTTTATATAGGGTCTCTAAAAGAGGTTCACACAGATAAATAATTAGTTGATTTAACATATTAGGTGAATACAATATAATAATTTACAGTGCATAATACATATAATAAATTACAGTAAAACAGTATGTAATAAAAACAAATATTAAACATGATACAAACTTAAACTTACAAATCTAATAAAATAAACAAAATAACTATATATTATTATAACTATTATTTATAGACTACCTACATACATACTAATAACCTATATTATGTATTATCTATGCATGTTAAGATTGTTAAGATGTGTCACATAGTTAGACTGTCATCTATTGGCATTGTCCATTTCATTACTACCCTTAATTGAGATAAGGGTTGGCGCTAAGACCCACTACGCTGCTACAAATCGGTTTAGTAGGGTTCAGATATCCACAAAATTTTCTAGAGATATGCAGGTTTCCTCACAATGTTTTCCTTTACCGAAAATTGTGGTAAAAATTAGACACAATTTTTAACAGAACAACTCATTGGTGCCTACCCAGGCTTTGAACTCGTGACCCACTCGAGACATTCGCACGGTCGCACTGCTGGGCTTTCACAACTTTTTCTTTTAATAATTAGATATAATTATTCCCTATAGCCAGTGAATGATATTGCAAACTAATTTCATTTGCGCAAAGTGACTGGCCCGTTGGCGCAGTGGGTAGTGACCCTGCCTTCAGCTCCGCGGGTCGCGAGTTCGATTCCCGCCGAGGGCCAACATTTTCTATAAAATAAATTTGTTGGCCTTTGAGCCTGGGTGTATATTTGTATTTAAGTATGTATTTAAAAAAATATATAAGTATATATTCACAAGTTGTCTGTCACCCATAACACAAGTATTAAGTTACTTACTTTTGGGACGAACGTGTGTGTAAGTGTCCCATATATTGAAAAAAAAAAAGGCATGCTCCTTAAATTACATTAGTGAAACATGATTTACAGATATAAAGTCTTTAAGTACATTAATGAATAAGCAATCAAGGGGAATTAGACTGAAACATTATCATTGGGCAAGAATGTAATTATTGAAGTAATTGCGATCTAATTGTCCATAGTCTTGTTCATGTCAGATATTGTGTTGATATTATATGCAGGAGGATCACGCCGTATGGTATCCGGCTGAATAGAATAGTACCACCCTCATTTCTTACCGAGGTGTCGTAAAAGGCGACTAAGGTAAGTTAACCCACCGTGTGGTATCCGGTTGAGTAAAATAGACCACCCTCTTATTACCGAGGTGTTGTAAAAAGCGACTAAGGTAAGTTGACATCAGGTAGGCGGCCGGTCGTAAAATACCTAGCCGACTCATTTAAGAAATGTTAATACATATTGTGCCGGACCTACTCAAAGCGCGGTATGGTATGGTATCCGGCTGAGTAGAATAGACCACCCTCATTTCTTATCGAGTGTCGTAAAAGGCTACTAAGGTAAGTCGACCTGCCGTGTGGTATCCGGCTGAGTAGAATAGACGACCCTCATTTCTTACCGAGGTGTCGTAAAAGGCGACTAAGGTAAGTTAACCCACCGTGTGGTATCCGGTTGAGTAAAATAGACCACCCTCTTTCTTACCGAGGTGTCGTAAAATACGTCTATGGTAAGTTGACGTCAGGCAGGCGGCCGGTCGTAAAATACCTAGCCAAATCATGTGACAACATGTTTCTAATATGTTGTGCCGACCCCACTTAGAGTGGGATAAGGGCAGGAGGATGTATAATATGCAGGAGGATCTTCCGCAAATCCGTTTTTCCTAGCGTTTAAAACAAAACTCGTATATAAACATGTACTTGCCAAAAGATAAAACAAAGGGACCTATGAATTTGGCCTGTTGGCGCAAGCGGCAGTGACGCAGACTTCAGCTCCGCGGGTCGCGGATTCGATGCCCGCCGAGGGCTATAAATAACACATTTGTATAATATATAACTAGCTGTGATAGCCCAGCGGTGAGATCGTGTAACTCTCTAGAGACGACCATGGGTTCAATTCCGAACACCAATGATTTTTCTATTAAAACTAATAAAATTGATAATTTCAATTTATCACACGCTTTACGGTGAAGGAAAACATTTTGAAGAAATCTGCATTTCTCTAGAGAATTATAGGGAAATGTGTAACCTACTCATCCGCATTGGTAGGTGGTACTCCAATACTTTTCTCCGAAAACGAAGAGAAGAGGCCTATACCAAGCAGTGGGACAGTAATATTCCGTTACTTTTATATATACTTTTGGGAATAGGCGTGTGTTGTCGTCGTATTAACGTTGAATAAAAATCTTGCGCCTTATTGTTATTCACATCATGATAATCCCAAAAAACAAATCCCAGGAATTTACCCCAATTCAACGAAAATAATTATTACAATTTTGTTTTTTATTTACAGTATATTTTGGTGGACAAATGAAACGATGAATATATGGACCCATATATTCGGTTTCTTTCTCTTGCTGTTCCTGACGATAAACGATCTCGTCATCATCAACATCCACGCTACTTTGACAGACAGAACCGTGGCGGCCACGTTGTTCTCGTGTTTTCTCGTAAGTACAATTATTTTGTCGCATTAGATAAGCTAAATTTAAGAAAAACTTAAGCATTGTAAAAGTATTCGAAAATGATCATATTTTTAAGATTTTATTTATCTATTCACGAATTTTTTGCGTCTATTTAAACGCTAATAATACTTCGACTTATTTACTATGTAATTTATAGAATGAGGCGTTATTTTGCATAGATCCATACTTTGTATTATGTAATAATAATAAAATTATTTTGCTATTATATAAATAGAAAATATATATTATGCATAAATGTACAGTGTACTATCCGTTTTCATACCTTATACACGTAGGATTCGTAAAAACACATGCACAAACCTCCACCACTTCCATCACAATACATAAGCACTACACCCATTAATATCACAAACTCAAGCGATTTTCCGTGGTATTTCACAATGAAGCTACGGTTGCGGGGCAAAATAAATAAAATAAGACAATAAATGGGGAAAAGAACAAAAAAAATATTCTGCAAAAGGCAGTGGAACATTTATATGATGAAGACATACAGAAAAAATATATTGCCAAAGGATAAAATACTTGCAACATTTTTAATTTTTATGGTTTGTTTCTAATTACACTGCTAATTGCAGTTTTCTCTTCCACGCTCATTTGAACTTGTTCGTTACAACTACATGAGTTAGGCAAATACGCTAAGCTGTTCTTTTTAATGTTTGTAACCTCATTTCTCCATGACAATACATTTTATATCTAGTTCGTTGGTTACAACTCAAAATATTCTTTATTCAAGTAGTCTCCAGTAATTTTGAATCATTAATATTTAAAAAAAAGCTACCACTGATTCTGAAGGTTGGTACTCGAGAAAAACCAGCAAGAAACTCGACGGATTATATTTTAAATTGTATAGCGTGACTCTTTTTTGAAAGTTAGAATAGTTATTGTAATTTATTCTAGGAAGATATCCTTATATCGATTGCAATCCTGGACTTTTCTCTAGATGAATAAAAAATAGATTGAACGCCCATATAATTTTGTTATATCTCAAAGGGATTAGGCACCGCTATTAGAAAGCAAAAATTTATCCTAACTTATACCACAATTTTCAACAACCATCGTCTTTTAATCTTCTAACGATAAAGCTGATATTCAAATTCAAAATATATTATTTATTTACGCAAACTTGTAAACGAGTGCTTCTGTACCGTTAACTTTACACGCTGTTCCTACCGAGAAGAACCAGCAATAAACTCTGTTGCTCTTTTCAGTATACTATTCTTTTGACTCTTTTGATTACATTTAGTCATTACTATCTTAGAACAGTAGCTATATCCACGCATTCTTATCATCTACATAATCCTCAACAGTATTGTAGGCTTTCAATATCAGCCTTAAAAGATGTTTAAAACTGCTGTAACGACAAAGCTTAAATTTAGTATCGGTTGAGTGGTGTTTGAGGTTATCACAAACAGACAGGCGGCGGGGGTGTTTTATGTTGTTTTGATATGGGAGACTCGTAGTGTTTTTCTACTCCATTGATACGCTCTTGTCAGAGTGGTAGTGGCCGTCACGTAGTTGAGGCGCATATCGCTCGCATAACGATTTTTCGCCATTTTTCTCTATTTGCTCTCTTTCTGGCGCATTTATGAATCTTTTATTTGTGAATCATAATTCCGGTAACCCTTTAATTATTTCACCGTTATAAGTATACTGACATATTTCATAAAGCTTTAAAGCTTTTCAGGCGCGTTAAATTTATGGACCACTGTAATACGAAATTGCGGTGCACTTTGTGTGTATGGTTTTTTACATCTTGCCGCTTTATTTCACTACCTTCTACCCATAACTTTGTTCGCGGTGACTGTTGTCGTGTAAGAGATGGCGCTTTTCAATGTAATCCTATTGCTGTAAAATTAACAGGATTTCTATAGCCTATATGTTACCCCGGTGTATAAGGTATAATTATGCAAAATTTCATCAAACTTACGCATTTATAATATTAGTAGGATATCATAGGATTATTCTCCTGTCCTTATCCCACTTTATATATTATTCTCTCCTATTATACTTCAACTGTGGTGCTAATATTTTTACACGCATGCCATACTTCACACAATCTAACCGTTTTTTAAATTCTCCTGTTCGCAATAGACAACCGTGTGGTATCCGGCTGAATATCCATCCAATGGTATCCACTTTTATTTGGTCGGTCCACCGCATAGGCGATCGACCGCGATGTCTGGTACTCTCGACCCTGCTTGAAGTACATAGGAGTTCTATGGACTCTTCTTTTTTACGCGAGACCAGACTAAATTATTTTAAAATATATGCTCGGATTGTAGTCGATAGACGCTTTTTGATGGCAAGCTCTTCGAATATCGGTACATTGGTCTTGAATTCAGTCAAATATACTCGAAGCATTCTTCGCCAGCACCACATGACCACAGCGTGATCTTACAAACTCTGATATTATACAAAAGATGCTCGCATTATATTGACATTACGAAACATAAGATTTATGTGCGGTGATTTGAATACCATTGGTCGGTGTCCGGACGTCGACTTCTTTTAACGAAAGCGACGCCGCACATCATATCCGACCCGCTTGCCCGGTGTAGTGAAAGTTCGCTAGCAATTTTGCGAGATCTTAACACGTGAAATTATATTTGTGTTGTATCTACGTAGAGTAGAGATCAAAGAATTAGGCGTTACATTGCGGATATCCAAAATACAAAAATCATCCTAAAATTATTTTGCTATTATCCGCGGTAAAGTAAACAGAAAATACATGATGCTAAATATAGAGTGGATTATCCGTTTACATGTCCGATATAAAAAAAAAAAACATACGAAAAAAAACGTCGTATACACAGAACTACACCAAACCTACTTTTTCATACATAGGTACAAAATTAGTAATTAGTAATATTTTATTATTGGTTTTTAAGCAGTGTTTTCCGCACATTTTAAATTAAAATGTATTCCGCGTTCGTTAAAAATTAATAACAAACTTATAAAAGCTGTCTATATTGCGATATTTTTAAATAAGGAATCTTTAACATTTAGTCAAGGTTAAAGTGAACATTAAATAACATATGTAATGTTTATGCAAACAAACAAGAACTAAATTCTTGGGTATCTATTTAGAGAAAAAAAATACTTCGGTTTACATTGGGTTTTAATACAGCTTGGCGAACGGTAAAAACGTTAGACCTACAAAGGCGTGTCGAACCACGGGCAGAGGTATATGTGAGATTTCTATAAATACTGATGTGCTTAATTTATATTTACAATTCTTTATGTACTTAATGGTGAAGGAGACCACGGTAAACTAGCAGTCATACATCTGCTGATACCTTCTAGATTTATGTCTTATTACAAAGGTGTCCAGACTTTTCTTACTGACGACTTTTAAAATTTATTTTTTGGTGGACCTTTTGCAGCTACATATGTACTATATTCACAAAACTCAACTAAAAGTCAAATTACGAATTGTGAACCCTTTTTTTTTGGCCCCCCATGGAGCCCTGAGGCTTCACATTGACCACTTTGGGAACTAAGGTTTTGGATTAGTTCTTCTTTACTTTCGTTGCTGGTAATACATTTCTTCAAGGAATATATACTTGATATATTGCTGTATATCAATATATTGCTTAGATTTAAATTCTCCCTGCGTAGTTTCTTGAGAAAAATTATATTTACATTGGATAATTCAGATATTATAAATGGGAAATGTGACTTTATGCTTAGGATAGGGCCATATGTACCTGCCAAGAGACCCAGCAAGGTACCCAGCAATGGAAAAGTCCGCTACTCTATTATGACTGGAAATTTTTTATCTGCCACATTTTAAACAACTTTGGATTTTTAGTCGATGCAGATTTCTCTTACTGTAACATAGGTTAGCTTAGACCTGAGTAAAGTTTGGAACTGTGGACGACATTTGTCTGATGACGATTTCTTTTACTATACACATGTTTAGTCTGTTACCTGTGAGATTTTTGAAATGTTGGTCTTTCAAAGTAAAGTTCACGCGTCATTGTGTTGGCCGTTGTGACTTTCACTGTCAATGATCGTCGGACGGAAGTCGATCGTAAGTTGTTAAACCTGAATGGACGACAATTCTGATAATATATGTGTAGTGAATTGTCTTATTTTCAGGGTTTTTATTTGTTTAATCTACTTGATCGTAGTTGCTTTCGTCCCCTTTCTAGATTGATCTAATAAGAGATCACTTAGCAATCATATATGAGAATAAAATTCCTCTTAATTCTTGCCTAAACGAAAATGAAACCTTGAAAAATGAAAAAAACATTGTAGGGACTGCTGATGTGTAGGGACTGATGTGCTGGAGCAGGTTATTCGAAAAAATCAGACCTGCCCCTTAGTTTGGCATTTGTAGACTTTGGTAAAGCATTTGATTTGATCGAAACATGGTTTAAAGTTCTCACCGGTATTCTCTAATTTACTTACTGAAAACCAAAGTATGAAGAAGTCTATCATAGCTTTCTCCTGTTTGTATCCAGAAGACAACTAAGTTTTCAGTTAAACGAGAGGAAAAGTTGTCATACTTGCACCTAACATGATTACGAGGATTTATGCCTCGACCATATAGATAGGAAGATCTTTCTTTAAACTTTAGAGCAAGTTTAACATTTGTATAGGCGATAAAAAATACATTTAATTTTATGACTCAATTGAAAATTAATGTTTTTTTAAAAACTGGAATACTCATTATTAACCATTTTAATAGGTCTTACAGCATGTGGTTTTTACATTCATTTTATACAATTATTTAATGAAAATACTATACAATAAAGTTTCAACGAGACCCAGCTGATCTCACGCGTCATTGCGCGTGCTTTTATATTAAAATTACTTTCACTTACAGAAGAGATGCAATGTTACAGTGGCTACTCTTGGATATCTCATTCTAACACTAGATTAAAAATGAAATTTGAACTATTATTGCAACTACCAATAAATATACCTATTCTATAGATATATCCATATGATTTTTTTCTTTACAACATTTTTTTATTTTAAAATATCAAAATTGTATTAAATTACACTATAGCTCGTTACATTAAAAAGAAAACTATGTACACATTATGTACGCAATAAAACTGAAAAAGCTCGATAGTTTGGAGTAAGATTGACTGCTAGAAAGCTGTGAAAATATTTCGATGCTACATTCGACGGATTCACTAGAATTTATTTTTTAACCAAGCGTGAATTTATCAAGATATTAGTATATTCAAGTGCATTTAGTACCACAATTTGTATTAGTTCGAGCAATATTCTGTTAAAAAGCGATTTTAAGCAATTTAATTTTTGTACATTAAAATATAAAGAATTATAAAACAATAAGTGATGTATATAATAGACAAAGTAGGAACCGACATCACCTCGCGACTTCTGCTTTGCGCCTTTATTTCGTGGGTTTGGATATAAGATTGTATGATATAATTCCATTTTCAATTTGCATTCCTTTTTCATTTTTCCGGCAATCAATTTTGACTTTGCCATTACAGCTTTTTAAAAAAACTGATAAAGGGAGTCTGATGAATGGGTGGCTATAGCTGCTAAATGTTACTGTTAATGTAGTTATAATAAAGGTATTTTTTTAAAAGAGTAATCGCCGAATTTCTTGCTGGCTTTTCTCGGTAGGAACAGCTTTCCGAACCAGCAGTAAAGTTGGCGATTCAAAAGCAATGGTTTACAAGTTTACTTTAATAAAGACAATTTTGAATTTAAATTTGAATTGCGCGGCAATATATCAAGAATTAATATTCATTCTATATTATAATAATGGCATTTTAAACTCTTTTTCTTAAGTGGTCTAATAATGCAATTGGTTTAAAGACAGCTGCGTTAAGGTAAATAGCGTACGGAAGATTTCACATTTTTATGGAACCGGTTTTCAGTGTTTAAGCAGACCGTGCGCGTATACGTCACTCTAACTTGTTGATGAATTACTACAGTTAGTATACGTCACAATGAGATATGTACGCGTTTTAATATTTTACTCTGTATTCTGACTTGAAAGATGATTTCACACACTTAGTATTAAAGTGACCTAATTCAAAAAGTTTGCTATTGCAATAAAGCATCTACAAAACTCTAGAGTTTTAAAGAGACGCATAATTTGGAAGAGCCAAGAGAAGACACGCATTTTTTATAGTTAATAGCATGTCATAGATGGTATTGAAATATATCTTTACTTAATTTACCTATTTGTAACGCTTGGCTCTGCTAACTATCGCAGAAATTCATTTTTCTGTCGTGCACCAGCAGCGTTCAATAAATTGGCCAATCGTCATGAAATAGACTTGTTTACGTCTAAACCCAATAAAGTAAAACAACATATGTCTGAAATGTGGTTTGACTCGATTCCCATACTTCGTTAATTTTTTTCCTAATTTATTTTATTTTTTTGATCTACTTTAATCTCTGTTCTTTCTTTGTATTGTATCCGAATAGACTATTAATTAAGTAGTTTATATGTGAAAATGTATAAATAGCCTTAAGCTGTTCATTTTCCAAATAAATAAAAATAAAAATTAATTAAGCCTAATTTTGAATTACGTCACTTTAATACTAAACGTGCGATTTGTTTTTAAAGTTTCATTCCTAATTAACATTACGAAACAATATAGTTTTTTCATGAAGTTAGGAGTCTTTGTTTAGAATACATTTAATCATTTTATAATTTAATTACATATTTTTTCTCCTACTTATATCGCCATATTGCTTTAGAAGTGAACAAAGTGGCCTCTTTAATGCACAGGCAATAAAGCAATCTTTAATATTTAAATGAGTTAATCTTGTATGTATATATAAATATATTTTCTGACTCTAGAAACGGCTCCAACGATTTCCCTGAAATTCAGCATGTAGGGGGTTTTGGGGTAGAAAAATCGATCTAGCTAGGTTTTATTTAAAAAAAAAATTGTTTTAATCCTGTTTTTGGCCATTTAAAATATGGTGTAGTATAGGATTAAAAGCAAAGGATTTTTTTAGCTGTCAAACGTAATGTTGCGATAGCAGATGGGTAACGGGCGGATCGAAAATGTTCTGCACCCGGGTTCTAATCCCACATTCATCGGCGCTTTCTTTCTTTTTGAATTTTTTTATTTGAAATTTTTAAATATCTTCTAAAGAATTACCGAACAAGGCTCGGTCGCGCCGGTACTCAATAATAATATAGCAAAATAATATTATTATTCTAAAATGTGCGACTAAACGTACCTAGCATTTAATGGTTATTTCTTTACAGGTGTGCATGGCTCTATCGGCGTTATACCATACATTCTCGTGCAGATCGGAGCATGATTACAACACATTTCTTATGTACGATCTCTTTGGAATTGCGCTCTCCTTGCTTGCGATATATACATCGGGTGTATATTACGCGTTCTGGTGCCATAATGTAAGTATATTTTTTATTCTAGGCCGGTGTGGGCAACGGTGCCAGGCTAACCAGCCAGAAATGTCATTTTACAAAATTTATTTAGATGTACTTCGAAAATAATATATTATTGTCATATATCTATTTTAATTAAGTAATTTAAGAAATTATAATTTTTCATATATACATATACACAATAATTATGTTTTTTTAAAACATTAATGTCACGGTTTAAGGTTCTTACAGTAATTTTTTTTATGCGTATGGAACCTGAGGACTGAAACTTGTAATCGAAAAATCGGCTTGCGACTCGCAGCCGAGAGTTGCCGTTTTCTGTTCTAGGCATTTCATATTTCATCGTTCTTTGTCAAATTTTAGATTTAATTAATAATTATTCACCAGCACACTACACTATCTTCACTATATTTGGTCCCTTAATCGAATGATGAAATCATAAGCAAATTTTTCAGTCTTGATCATGACGATAGATTTTATCGTGGATTATAGCAATACTATCCCACAGCTGGATAGATTTCCCATTTCCTGTTTAGTGGAGAAGTATTGAAGCTTAGACCCACATCGTTGCTCCAATGCGGATTAATATCCTAGGAATTCTTGAGAGTACTCTCTGGGATATGCGAAACCTACCTGTTGGTATTGACTATCGATACGACATTTCGTAGAACTATGCTATACCATACCAGTTTTTACCTTTTTGTTTTAAAGTCGCGGTAGCTCTGTCCTTAAGAATATAATAGCGACCTTCGGCGGCTCCCTTCGTTTCATAATATCGTCTTCATCACATCCTAGCTCGGACTAACCTAAGGTTTCACTCACTGAAAAAAGTATTTTTTATAGCAATACGATTTTTGTTGTTCGATTCATTTTTGCTGTAAAGTATGGTTAATTTGCATACGGTATATTGTTCTTATAAATCAGGTAACTGGCACGATATTAACATACGTAACTTTTTAATTGCTTACGCACGGTAATTATTGTATTCAAATGTCTTGTCGGTGTTTTAACAAAAGAACGTATTATGTACATTCCAAAATTACTTGATAGTGATTTCTTTATAATCTTTAGTTATATTGCTGACACAGAGTCATCATTGGTTAAATGTTTTATACATAAGTAGATTTAGTTGGAACATAATTTTTTTTAATTTGTTGCATTTGTATTTTTTCCGTGTTGGATCCGGCTGAGTAGAATAAACCACCCTCATTTCTTAGCAAAGTGTCGTAAAAGCCAGACTAAGGTAACTTGACGTCAGACAAAATACCTAGCCAAATTATTTAAATTACATGTTGTGCCGACCCTACTTAGAACGCGATAAGGGCAGATGATGCACATCATAATTATTAACGTCCATTAATATCCCACTTCTGACCTCCTTCCGATAATGATGATGCATCAAATTGGCAAATAGTTTATTACCTGAATCTACACGTCGTGCATTAACTTTGTTACTTAAGTATACACACGAAGTTGAGGGTAGAATCTTGTAGCTTAACCTTGTAATATATTAGATGTATTGATATTGGCCTTATCAACTAAATGGAAATTTCTTTATCGACATTAGTAAATCATATCATGTAGTGGTTTTGGAACATGGTGGAATCAAATATTTTTATATATTGAACATTATTCGTAGATCTTTTTAATAGAAAAGGTTTTATAAAGTTAAAAAATTGCCTTTATTATATGACTCTGTTTTGTATAAATGATATCTACTAGTTCCGTGCTAAGTAATTAAATTGACAGGTTCATTTTAGACAAACTGCGTATCATTCTCACTGTTTACATTGGATATTAGATCTATTTTGTTTACAATTGGTAACAAGTTTCCTTTCATAGATTCCGAACATTCACATGTCATGTCTGTGAATGTTGACAAATGCGGGAGAACCATTTTTGACAATTCCATCTAAATTGACAATTTCTGCCCAATCAGTATCGACAACTTTCATGAAATAAATGGCAATCTTTCTGTAAAGATTTTGTATTTTATACGATTTGAATATTGGTTCAAATAGTTGTACTAAGTCAAACGGTCTATTTTACAATGCGGGTCATAATCAAAACTTGGAGCGCAAGTTGTATAGCTGCTTTATAGATTGAGTTTAGACGACTTTTGTTTCTTTATTTAAGGGTTTGTACAATTATAAATATGTCACCCTTATAAGCACAACTACAATACACAAGGTGATAAAACTTTTCAAAGCAATTCACAGCTATTTAGATCTCTAACCGCCGTGTGGTATCCGGCTGAATAGAATAGTACCACCCTCATTTCTTACCGAGGTGTCGTAAAAGGCGACTAAGGTAAGTCGACCCGCCGTGTGGTATCCGGCTGAGTAGAATAGACCAACCTCATTTCTTACCGAGGTGTCGTAAAAGGCGACTAAGGTAAATTGAGGCACCGTGTGGTATCCGGTTTAGTAGAATAGACCACACTCTTTCTTACCGAGAAGTCGTAAAATACGACTGAGGTAAGTTGACGTCAGGCAGGCGGCCGGTTGTAAAAACGCAGCCAAATCATGTGACAGCATGTTTATATGTTGTGCTGACCCCACTTAGAGTGGGATAAGGGCAGGAAGATGATGATTCTTGCTTCTCTAAATAAAGCAATAGAAAAGCTGCTTAAAATTACAATATCAACCTTAAAAACGAGTGTTGCCAGAATTAGTATTTGTGACGTGTTGATGATTTGTAACACATGTTCACAATTTACAGCAAATTAATCAATTTTACAACCTCTGACCAAAACAGTTATTTCAAAAGATGGTATTTTTAAAATCATTCTGTGTGTTTGTAGTTTCAGATAATTAGGCATCTGATTATATTATCTGAACTCTGATAGAAAAAAAAAGAAATCTGATTATCAGATTTTATTTTAATTTATATTATTGTCATCTTTAATAACGTGTAGATAGTGTTTTATCATTTTAGACTTTGTTATTGTTTATCGGTAGGTGATTTATTTTTTAAATGTTATAGTGCTTATCAACACTGAAGGTTACTTTATACACTTGCAATTTTTTTTACGTCACGCAATTAAAACTTGTGTTTTAAGTGTTGCACCTATAATTTTCAAGAATGTACTATGCTTGATAATGAAATATAACATTTATGATTTTTTTATTTTACCTATAGACTCTCACTACTGAACTAGGCATTGCTTTCTTGTATTAGTAATCAACATTACGATTTCTTTGCATTTAAATTTCAATGTTTTCGATTGCAGCCACGTTTATCTCTAGCTAGCTACAATTTTGCAGTAACTTGTACTTCTTAAATTTCATTATTCAGACAAATACGTGTAAATAGAGATGCCATGAAGCTTTTAAATTATATTTAAAGCGTACGTCTAAACTGTGTACCATTATTATTATTCTTCTAGATGGCATTTTCTCAAGCATCTCAATCTATCGTTCAATTTCTCGTTTTAAATTTTACACTTAATCTATGAAAGCAACATCGTACTAAGAAATGTGTTTTTCAAATAAGGTCAAGAAATTATATTTAATCTTTTATCGGCTCTTATTAATAATTCGTGAAGGCCTGTATATAAACTATAAATGAAATGTTATGTGAAATTGCATTGATGCTCTAGAAACTTTTTGGAGTACCCTTTGCTACCGAAATTTCCATAAAACTTAATGTTGCCTGCAAAGAAAAACTTAATGGTATAATTCTGCATTGCACGCAGCTTGCACGCAAGTAAAAGTTAAGGCTGTACCAGTGAAAGTCAAATCTGTACTCTACCTCATTACAATAATAACCTTCACGTTTAAAAAAATAAAATTTATCAATGATCAGTGTTCCTTTGTAGCTGTTTCTTGCATTCACCAAAGAAAGTCTGAAGAGATTTCTTATAGCGATAGAAGTGTAGTATTATAGAAGTGAAATCTTATAGAAATAGAGTTTTATTGTTTTTGATTTATAAAAATATATCATCCTAATATAGGTATATTTATTTAATTGTGTGTTTTTTTTAATCTTTCTAGCACTATTAAGATATAAAAGTACAAAAGGCGCACTTAACACTAAATTAAGCGTTCTCTACCAGTCAACCTTAGGGTCAAACGTAAAATTTAAATAGGTGCAGCAAACAAACGGAAGAAGAAAAGTAGTAATAGGCATAAATAATTAAGAAATAAAAATCAATAAACTGTAGCGACGTGCCTGAGCAAATAAGAAATAAATAAATGGATAACAATAATCATACATAAAAAAGATGGTATAACAATATATTTGTCGATTAAAGAAAAAAAATGTGTTTATCAGATACCAGATCTATATTGTTTATAGTAACTTCATTTTTTAAAAACTATGTTAGTAATGAAATAAATGCAGTATTTAAATAAAATAAACTTATCACTAAATTACGCTAAAATACTCTCCAAAGCAGTAGCGTCCTATTGTGACGTGCATATTGTTATTTCTATTTTTCTCAATTTATTATGTTTGATATTTATGTATCTTGTTATTTTCATCTTAATATTCTTCTTGATAGTTGTTGTAAATCCGCGCGTAGTGTTTCCATCTATACTAATATTATTAAGAGGAAAAATTTGTATGTATGTTTGTAATGTTTCACACAAAAAATACTTGATCGATTTCGAAAATTCTTTCACCGTTGGAAAGCTGCATTTTAACTGAACAACATAGGCTATATTATGATACATTAAAAAAAAATGAATCCGTAATAAAAATCTAATAAAGAGTAAAAAATTAGTCATAAAAACTGTCATCGCATGCGCTGTGGAGACTTATATATTGGTGATATATTTAACAAAAATAAATCTATAGTCCGACTTAGTTCCACTGCCGGGATGAGATCGTTATGTACGCGGGTGAAACCGCAGGATATTACTAGTCTATTAGTATAGCACTTAATTTAATAATCATTGTAGGTATTGTGTATTTGTAGCTATGTATGGTAAAGGCCACCAATATAATATGTTATATTGGTGTTAATATTTTAACACCAGTTAATATTGTTGGTGGCCTTTATAAATAAATAAAATGATTAATTAAGGGACTGTCAAAAATACACAATGCTAAGAGGAGGTTGTTGGCAGTGTTCGCCAACCTGTACATCAGTTAAGCAGCACGCTTGCACAAGATCGCGTAAAATAATCCAAGCAAACTTCCGCAAACATAGGGTATGCACTACATTATCAGGGTCTTTTTAAAGCCGTCCAAAAACATTGTTATATTGAACGCTCAAAATTATGTTTAAAAAAAAAGATTGTCTTCGTCAAATTTGACAATGTGCTGTTAATGTAAACGACTATGTTAATTACATAAAATGACAAAAAGTTTTGATACTGTCTAAATAAGACGTCAAATTTACATTTTTAAGGACTTAAACGAAAATCTGTTACTTCTTTTTTATCTTTACATAATGAATAACTATGATTCTTGTTACGGAATCCTACTTCCTACTATTACTACTATTCTAATCCTTACTAATATTATAAATGCGAAAGTTTGCTATTGATGTATATTTGTTACTCTTTCACGGCGAATCCGCTGAATCAATATCGAGGTAATTTGGCACAGTTATTCCTAATACACAGGGGTAAATGCTATGATAGCCCAGCGGTAGTACCGTGTGATTCTTTCGAGGCGATCGCGGGTTCAAACCCGGGCAGACACCTATAAGTTTTTCTATTAAAATTTATGTGTATTTGATAATTGCAATTTATCACACGTTTTTTGGTGAAGGATAACATTGTGAGGAAACCTGCATATTTCTAGAGAATTCTAGGGATATGTGTAACCTACCAATCCGCGTTGGAGCAGCGTGGTAGGTCTTAGCTCCAATCCTTCTCTCCAAAATTGTGAGTGTAGTATGCCCAACAATCCGTGACGCGCCGATAAAAAGAACGAGACGGAAGGTAGTTAGATACTGCCCCTAACGTCTCAGCTTGAAGTACCGCCTACCTGCAGTTCCGTCGTGACCACGATCCATGCAACTGGGTAGAAATATCGGCGAATCAAAACAAATTACCGTGGTATGTACCCGAAACTAATACATTATAATTATTAACATTCATATTTATCACTCGTATAGATCCATGATTTTCGATGACGTGTTACGGAATGTTTTATACCTTAAAAATTGTTAAACTAATTATATTAACATTATCAAGTCAGCAAATTATTTGCCTAATGTGTTTTAAATTTTATCGCGTTATGTTATCGCTTTGTATTTATTGATTCATCTACTGTTGTTGGGTAACATTTAATGAACTATTGCGTTACTATTATGCTGCTAATTACTGGGCTCGCGATATTGACCTTCGTGATGCGTGTTCTAGCAAGTGTTCAGTGTTAATTGTACAAAAATTGTACTTTATTTGTGATTAACACTGATAATGTCATCATCTTCCTGCCATTATCCCGCTCTAAGGGCTTATTGGTCGTTACAGCCCGCATTCGACGTGCGAGAGATTTTTGTTTACGCATGCCATAGGAACCGCATGCGGAAACCATTTTCATTGGTTGATGAGGCCCGCATGTTGGATGTTTAATTTTCTTCAGCGCGTATGTATGAAGTATATTTTAGAGTGGTGCTAAATGGACGTGCAAGCTATGGATCAAAAATTAATTTTATGAGTAGCAATTTTATCTGTTTTTGACCTATCTGCCACCATTGGCAAACTGAATCCCCGCACCGCGTTTGCTTTACATCGACCAATGAATTTCATTGGTCGTTAGGCCTTGTGCGGGAAATACCCGCATGCGGTATATCGACTGAGATATCGATGACGCGTTTAGTTTAGTCGTTATTCCGTATTCGGGGACTCCCCGTATGCTGTATAACGACCGAGGTATCGACCAGTGAAAATGAGCCCTAAGTGGGGTCGGTGCAGCATGTTATTAACATGCTTTGTGATTCGGCTAGGTTATTTACGACCGACCGTCTGCCTGACGTCAACTTACCTTAGTCGCCTTTTAAGATACCTTAGTAAGAACAAGGGTAGTCTACTCAACCGATACCACACAGCCGATAACAATTTACCCCAGTCGCCTTTTACGATATCCCGGAAAGAAAGAGGTTGGTTTATTCTACTCAGCCGGTTACTAGAGTTATAAACAAAAGATTTAAAAAACAAACAAAATATTGTAAATTTACAATACTTGCTAAAGATGCGAATATCACTTAAATCCACTGCCATTGACCTTCACAATGTTCTAGAGTATTCGCAATTAATTAAATTTCAAGTAATAACAGTAATTTTTTTGTTACCCGCGTCTTAGAATATGTATATTTAGTTCAATTAACAAATCTACATAATGATAATAAGTTTAAATTTACTCTGAAGTTCAATTAAAAATTGTTTTTTGTTCATTTCTGATTTCTGATTTTTCTGGAAATTTTTGTAAGGTAACTTTGGCATCGAAAAAAGGTAACGGTCTGACGTTAAAGAGATTATATTAAAATTATAACGTCTGGTTAATTGACACAGACACGAGAACGCGTATTCTATTCCCGTGTATATTGTTACTAGCTTTTATCCGCAACTTCGTTCGCGTGGTAGTAGTATGTATGTAGTCTTGGATTAATCCAGTAGCTTCTATCATTTACTACAGATTTGATTTGATTTTGACCCATCATGAATAAAACATGAAGAAATAAAATCCGCTAAAAATTTAATCACAGTTTATAGCAAAATTATATTCTCATTAGTTTTATTCATGTGTCAAAATCAAATCAAATCTGGTCTATCATGGACCTCCGCAAAGTAACGTCTAATTCTATAAATTACATCATGAATAAAAAAAACTTTGTGAGGTTGATAATAGATGGCGCTTTTCAATGTCATACTATTACTAGAATTTACAGGATTTCTATAGCCTATATGTTGTTCCAGGTATATAAAGTATAATTGTGCCAAATTTCATCGACAATGGTACAGCGGATTCGCCTTGAAAGTGTAAAAAACATACATCCATACTTACAAACTTTCGCATTTATAAAAGTAGGTTTTTCGAGAAGATAGCATAGAGATTGAGATACATAAACGTACCAAAAATATTGTGAAACAGCAAAAAACTCGAAACAACAAAAAAACAACACTGAACATGAAATTGTATCGCCAGAATAAACATTCTAATGGATTCCTCCTTTTTTGTGAATATTTGATGGAGTGGTTAGGTTAAGTTTATTTTATTGAAAAACAGTTCCTTAAATTTAGTTTTAGCATTACTTAAAACGTTAATATTATCGAAACACACGATTATTGGTTTGCTTGCGTTGTGATACATTTGGTGGTAAAGTAAGTTATTAGTTTTCTTCTATTAGGTATATGTGAGGTTTAACACGGAATTATAATTAGCATAACATTAAACATTTTTTTTGGGATTTGTCTAGCATTGTCGTTCTTAGGAATATTCTAGTTTCTTGTATATCGTCATATTCAACTAAATATAAGGTTGGTGGCATTATTAAGTAAACCTTATATAATTACTCAGGTTATGAATGGTTTAAGGTCAATATGTATGAGTTTATTTCTTTTTAATACATCCGCTAGGCTTGTATATCTGGTATTTAATGTTTTTTTTATTAAAACTAGTACCTGGTTGACTGGGCTTTGCTCGGTCATTTTTTTAACAAAAAAAAAGAAAGAAAAAAATAATTATGTAGTTTGGATCGGTCCTATTTATTTACATTTCTCGAGACTGCCCGTTCCCCGAATAAGCTTTGCTGACTTGACAGTTAATGCCTAAAATAGTGTTTTATATTCAATATAAATTTTATTATTTTTTATTGCCCAAAAAGGATAAAACTATTTTTTTTTACATAAAACCCAGCTAGATCGGTTTTTCTCCCCCAAAACCTCCTACATGCTGAATTTTAGGAAAATCGTTGTAGCCGTTTCCGAGATTCCAAAAATATATATATACATACATGATTAACTCATTTAAATATTAAAGATAATAAAAGATAAGTATTTGGGAACTTCGGTATCATCTGTCAATACTTTCAGTGATTTTGTTATTGCCAATTGTTCGTCAAATCCTTCTGATACTATAAATGCGAAAGTTTGTGAGTATGGATGTATGTTTGTTACTCTTTCACGGCGAATGAGGTAAATAAATATTGATGAAATTTTGCAGTTATTCCTTATACACCGGAATAACATATAGCCTATAGAAATCCTGTTAATTCAACAGGAATTGGATGACATTGAATAGCGCCATCTATTATCGAACTAGCACACGACAACAGTCCACGCGAACATAGTCGCGGGTAAAATGTATATAAAATTCAAAATTTTAAAAATATATGTTGTATAAAATAGTACGTACGAAATAACGTCAAAGGACATTTCCTATTTCACATTTTTGTAAAAGGTGTTGGCCAATAAAAACAGGAAATAATAAAATAATAACTTTATAATTATTAAGCAGAATAGCAGTTGAAATAATACTAAAAGGAACATACCATCCCCTTATCATCCTCCTCCCCTTTCCCACTCTAAGTGTGGTCGGCACAACATGTTGTCACATGATTTGGCTAGACATTTTACGAACGACCGCCTGTCTGACTTCAACTTACCTCAGTCGCCTTTTGCGACACCTCTGTAAGATAGAGGGCAGTCTATTCTACTTAGCCGGATACAACACGGCGGGTCAACTAACCTTAGTTGCTCATTACGACACTCGATAAAAAATGAGGGTGGTCTATTCTACTCAGTCTGATACCACACGGCGGGTCAACTTACCTTAGTCGCCTTTTCGTCACCTCGGTAAGAAATGAAGGTGGTCTATTCTACTCAGTCTGATACCACCCGGCCAGTCAACATACTTTAGTCGCCTTTTACGACAACTCGGAAAGAAAGAGGGTGTTCTATTCTACTCAGTCTGATACCACACGGCCAGTCAACTTACCTTAGTCTCATTTTACGACACCTCGGTAATAAAGAGGGTAGTCTATTCTACTCATTATAATACCACACTCCGGGTCAATTTACCTTAGTCGCCCTTTACGACATCTAGTTAAAAAATGAGGATGGTCTATTCTACTAGGCCGGATACCATAATGCAAGCATGTAAACTGCGCATTAGTCAAAATAATCGACACTTTGGTTATTGCGCGTTAGTTTGTATGTACCGTACGATTTTTAACGCAACAGTGGCAAGGTCCCGAGCTAAATGGACCATTGTCGTTTGCAGTCGTCGCTCGTTCGTGTGACGATACTAAAACATCCGCAATTTTCATATTGGTGTCGTCGAACAATTGGTGTACTGAGATTTATTATTTCCTGTAAGAATTCGCGTTTACATTATACAAACGGTTGTGATACTAAGGTACAGTTCACTGCAGGTGAATTATTCGCCCTATTGCACTTCGAATTTAACAGCGATCCGACGCGTTTTTATTTTTCACAAGGCCATCTATATGTCGCTCTTTCTAGAGTAACCAACCTCTAAACAAAACATGTTTGTATTGTCTAATAACAAGAAAGCTGTGAACGAAGTATATAAACACATTCTGTAATATATTAATTGTAAAAATAAAGAAAATAGAGAAAAATGTAAAAAGTAAATAAGCAAATATTGAATTTAGATATTTCAAAGATAACAGGAAATCCTCATAATATAGGGAGTGGGGAATTGTTTTACTCCAAATTTAAAACATGCGGCCACGGGCAGTAATGAATAAATCAAAACTACAGGATCGATTCTAATCTTTATTTTTCATCGACCTATGTATTTTATACCCGTGTTAAGCAGGGGCGGGCCGCTAGCTTATTATAAAATAAAAGTCTCCAAAAGCTGTCTGTCTGTATGTGATCGATTTTTTCAAAATCTACCAAACTGATTTTTGTATGGTTTTAAAAAATGGTACCTATGGTTTTGTATGGTTGGTAAAAGAAAGTGTAAATCTTCCAAAAGGTTTCGATTAATAGTATATAACTGTGTTATGAAAATTGTGTTGAAGAGATAGCGCGTTTGTAAAAAAAACTCGCCAGCTGAGAGCTTTACACTCGTGCGCCACCAAATTTATGCTCTAGGGAATTGTAGATCTCTATCTTTTATGATTACTTTCAATAACTATTTTTATGCTCAAAATTTCATCTCGGGAAAAATGTTTGGACACAGATTTCCACGCGGAGGAATCCGCTGGCACAGATAGTAACCTATAAAAAATCACGTTAATCTTTTAAAGCATAAAATGATTTTGTACCTCTTATATATATATATATCTTTCGTTGAATGATAGTTTTTTAATAGCCTATACACAAATATATAAATAGTACGCAAGTGTCCACACGATCGTCTGTATTATCATACGATGTATACAACCATACGTATCACATAGCGATTACCTTTGTGAAGCCGTGTACCGGTGTCCGAAAAACTGACAATTTACGATTTGAAAACGATCATAGATGATCATAGACGATGATCGGCGAATAAAGCTGATCCCACTACAAGATTGTGGTCGCGCTTAATCTTTTATAATTAATTTATCATCATCTTTCTGCCCTTATCCCACTCTAAGTGGGGTCGGCACAACATGTTATAAGCATTGGCATTGTCACATGATTTGGCTGCATTTTTAGGACCGTCCGCCTGCCTGACGTCAACTTACCTATGTCGTATTTTACGACACCTCGGTAAGAAAGAGGGCGGTCTATTCTACTAAACCGAATACCACACGGTTGGTCAACTTACCTTAGTCCCCTTTTACGACACCTCGGTAAGGAATGAGGGTGGTACTATTCTATTCAGCCGGATACCACACGGCGTTATATTACATTAATAATATTGTCGTATTTTATGAAATCGTTTTTTTTTCCAGGAATGGAAAATTTTCTACATGATATCAGTGACGCTGATATTCGCATTGGCAATGGTGCTCCAGATCCCCTGCCTCAAAGTCCCATACCTGGTGAAGATGTGCGTTTTCATCGGTTGGGCTGCGTACGGGGTTCTGCCTACATTACATTGGACCTATGTGATGGGAGGCTTCGGTAACCCCATGGTGCAGGTACGTGATGAATAGAATAAAATATTATGCCTACTCTTTATTATCACACTAGCTGTGCCTGCGGATTTACCCGCGTATTTTAATCTGTGTATTTGAATGAAATTTCGAACATAAAAGTAGTTATTGTGAGTTTATCCATAACAGATAGACACATGCTGTCGCGGACGTTTTTTGTAGTATTTCAATAGATCTTCAATTCTCTAGTACATTACTTTACTGTATCTCTGTTGGCTTGCGCGGACTAAGGCTCCCAGCAGACGAGTTTTTTTTACAAACACGCAACCTCATCAACATAATTTACATGAAACCTTTATGTGCTATTGACCGTAAACCTGTCGGAGGAATTGCACTGCCTTTAAGTAAAAACCATACGGTACCAAATTGGTACCTTGGATTTTGAGAGTTTATGTTGTTACCCTGTATATGTATATGTTATTACCCTGTATTAGGAAAAACTGGAGTTTCAAAATTTTATATCTTACCCCAGTGTAAGCTTTAATTGTGCCAAATTTCACCTAATTCTTAACGCATTAGCCGTGAAAGTGTGACAGACAGACTGTCGCATTTATACTATAATAATGCTTTAATAAGAGAGAGAGAGAGAGTAAATTAAGTTATATTATAGAGTAGAGTTTCTTTCTGGTTCTTCTTGGTAAGAGCAACATTCCGAACCAGTTGTAGCTTCATTAATCATATTGATCCTTGACTATTCAAAATTGCCTGAAAGAGGTTATTTGAATAAAGATTATTTTGATTTTATTTAACTAAGACTTTAAAGATATTGCTCTTAATTTAATTATATTGTTTTTTTTCCAGATGTTTTTCCCTAGAGTTGTGGGAATGTACGTAATCAGCGGCACTGCGTTCGCGATTTACGCCTTCAAGGTAATCTCAACGAATTTCCATATTTCCGGCATTTCAGCGCGGCATTATTTATATAATGAATAAAATATATGTACGCACTTTCTAAATATGGCATTACGAAATTGACGTAATTATGTAAAAACATCATATAATTGTTGATAAAAATTACACGAGTAAATTAAATTACATATTCAAGGTTGTTCAGAATTAACCCTGTGACTTATTCCGGTATGTGACATTGCCTACTTATTTATTCGAATGACGTATATAGGTCATATTTCCTAGTTTGGTCGCGCACATTTACTTTATAAGAAAGACCTTAAATCTATACTAATATATAAAGCTGAGGAGTTGTTTGTTTGTTTGATTGTTTGAACGCGCCTAGTCTTAGGAACTACCGGACAGATTTGAAAAATTCTTCAAGTGTAAGATAGTCCATTTATCGAGGAAGGCTATTATATATTTAACATCACGTTAAGATGAATACGATAGGAACAGCAATAAAAAATATTACGAAAACGGAAAAATTTAAACCTTTTCTTGCATCATGTATTACAAAATTGTTCCCCTCTAAAAAGTCCGCAATAGCATATGTCTAGCTTTTAAGGTTAACCCATTTTTACTATTTTTATGGTTGTCAAAATACTATAATACGGTTTTAATCATTCATTATAATATTATTATGAAATAAATGTTGCCAAATTCGTCGATATTGGTTCAGCGGATTCTCCGTGAAAGAGTAACAAACATACATACATACTCACAAACTTTCGCATTTATAATATTAGTAGGATATCTAGCTATATCTATTCTAATATATAAAGCTGAAGAGTTTGTTTTTGATTGATTGTTCGAACTCGCTAATCTCAAGAACTACTAGACCGATTAGTAAAATTCTTTCAGTGTAAGTAGGCTTCAGGCTATAGGATACATAACATCACGCTAAGATGAAAAGGAGAGGAGCAGCAATAAAAAATATTACGAAAATGGCAAAATTTAAAGCAAGAAACAAGAAGTAAGATTAGAAAGTTTTTATTTTTGTTAAATTTAGAAATGTTGTTTCCAGGTACCAGAGCGCTGGTTTCCAGGCAAGGTGGATTATATCGGTCACTCCCATCAATGGTGGCACGTATTAGTATTAGGGGCACTATACTACTGGCACAACTCGGCGATGATCTACGTGCAATACAGAATGAACCACGGCTGTGCGAACAACATGAGAATATTCTAGACTAATATCTAATTTTAGAGTTAGATATAGGACCGTCTGATATGTTAAAACCCTAGGGAATCAAGAATTATGGGCCAAATCGTACCTAATTTATCAAAAGCTAGAAAAAATGGTTTATTTAAGTATGTATTGGTTTTGCGGGGTGGGACATGGGAAGTTTGCCCTTATGGTAAAGATGGTTAAATACAAATTTAGTTAGCTAGTAAGTAGATATAATTATCATAATTAGTGTTTCAAAGGACTCGACTTTTTAAGTCCTTTGTAAATAAACTAAGGGATTCATAACTTTTTAAGACTAAATACTAAAATTTTCAAATTTTTAATAGATCCAATAATAAAATTGTCAATTTACAAAATTCGTCTAATTTTAATAAGCCACTAAATGAATTACATTAATTGGTTTTTGGAATTGGAATGAATTCGTTAATTGGAAATAATTGGTTTTTACTGTTTTCATATACAGTCTTGTAAGCAGACTACGTTTGGAAACGAATCTAAGATATATATTTTATTTTTATAAAAATATTATTTATCGCAAAACATATTTTAGCATTAATGCGTCAATAAGACGTGCATTTTGAAAGTAAGGGTTTATATTATATTAAAATACTTTTTTATATGAATTGTGTGGTACTAGGGTAATAAATCATAATACTCGACTCATAAGGGCAGGACTCAAATACTAGAAAACTGGAGTTTTAACAGTCTGAATATTGCATACGATTTTGAGACTCAAAATCCGAAAGAAGGAAGGAGTCTCTGTGCGCTATTGTATTCTTCCGTTTAAATCCAATTCGTCTCTAAGTATATTTAAATTATTTCACTTACAAAACCTTCTTCAAGAGTCTTTTAATAGTATTTTACCGCTTTTTCGTGTCTTTTTTGGATTGATGAGCCTTGAGTTTCAATTTCTGCTTTAACTTTGTTTTAAAGACTTAACTTTCTTTCAGACTCAATATTTCGTCGGCTTGAGTCGATAAATAATGTTTTACCGAAAATTTGTGTCATAATCGATTGATAAGTTGCTCACTATCAAGTCTCAAATTGTTGTAATGAATTGTTTTAAAGACTTCTTTCTTTTAAGACTCAATCCTTCGTAAAGGCTAGTCGATATTATATTATTCGAGTTTACCTTGACTTTAGACTTCCGCCCTTATAGCGTACTAAGTACTGCATTGAGTATTGCACATAATGACTCGAATATTCGAGTCCTATCCCCCACTAGTAAATAATAGTGCTGTTAGTTGTAAAGTTATTTCTGTTATTACGATGTTTTCGGTGAGTTTCATAGGAAATTATTATTTGTTTTCTATGAAAATTCTTATTTTGTACGGGAGTAGTGAAAATAGTGTTTAGAATAAGGGAATGTGCCTTTTCAAATTCTAGCTGATAAATTCTATAACATTTGGAAATTTAATATCTGCAAATGTTCATTTGGAATTTTATTTATTTATAATAAAATATTTGAAGATGTATCAAATATTATAACAGTTTTATATTCTCAAAAAATTAATATTCCTCTTACATTTAAAAGACTACTGCGTTTAATGCGTAAGATAGATACTTTAATGATACAAAATACTCTTTCACTGCTGGAAATGGCAGTAAGTTACTAGATAATTTTATAGTAAGAATATTTTAAAACGGATTATGAATTTTACTGATCAACATCATCTAAAAATTCTTTTAATTTGTCTAACAGGGTGAGTAAAATAAGAAGAAAAAAAGGGAAAAATAGGATTGTAAATGGCAACACCGTAATCAAAGCTATAAATAATAAAAAAAAATATAAAATAAATAATAATTTTGGAGGCAATAAAGATTTATTATTATTATAATCTACATTTCAGACTACAAAAGAGCTATTTATTATTTGTTAGCTTAGTAAAATCCTTAAAACAATGCCAGTAACGTAAAAAATAAAATGTTAATATTTGGCCATCAATAATAAGAAATAAGAATGATTTAAAATACTGCTAACGGCATCTGCTGGTATTTTCGAAAAACGGTTACTTTTGAAAATTTACTAATCTGTGATTTAACTGGATATGTTTCTGTCTATTAAAGAACTATTATTTTACTTGTTCTAGAAATAAGATAATTTTTTTGTTTGTTATATTTCCAGAACAGAATTTATTTTAAAAGTTAAATTTGTAAATTTCTTTTAAAAATAATACTAGAATTTTTTGTTTACTATACTTTCTTTTCCGTCATGCGATATGTTGATAGTAGCTATAAATTCTAGTGTGTATAATTAAATTAACTTGCTCAATCTAAGACATTATGTCTGTCATAGACTGTAAATGTTGTTTCGGTTTACCTTATTTAAATATGCATTTGTTTATTCCGATTATTATATATATTACATATACACAATTGATGTCTGCAACTCAACGGATTTTTAAGATAATTTATGTTTATATAGTTATTTATCTATCTATGATCTGCGATCGGAGATAATCTATGTAATTCTCTCAAATCACAGATCTGCAAAAGAAATAAATTACTTTTATATATTAATGATGTTACTGGTTGTGTTTAAACACACATATCTCAGTTATAAAATATTAGAATTAAGTTTAACATTTGTTATATTAATTATTTAGTTCTCTACATTTTTATTATTATCATTTTGTTGGATCTGATAGCATTTATTTTATTATCTGTGATGTATTTTTCATATGAACTGCTTGTATTTTTTTTTATATTTCTACTGTTTTTTATGGGCAATGGAAATTACCAATGAAGAAAAACAAATATATTTTTCTTACGACATGTTTTGTTTTACTTGGATATAATAAAATTTATTCAGAAGTAGATTATTATAAGGATATATATTTGTGTAGATGGGTATAGACCTCAGCACTATAAAAAGTACCCTATTGCTGCTCGGCAATTCATTAGACGACTCCAAAAAATTTCGGGTGAAAAGGAATGATATATAAGTTATAGAATTATATACTTTGCGGGGTCTATTAAAATTCTATATAGATATAATGAGTATATTGTTTTTATACTATGTGCATGTTCGATTCGTGATATATATTACAAAGTATAAAGAAGCAGTACTGTTTATACTTATTAAGTATGGGTATACTTTTAGATATTTTCAGTGGTGTCATTTTATATATCCATCTCTTATAGATATAATTATTATTGCAGACCTCTGAAGGTCTATGTGCGTCTAGGCGCCATATATATATTTGTCTATGAGATATATCATAAACAGGATATACTAACAAGCCTAAGCTTGTATGAGCTTGATACTAACCTATAAAATTGAAAATTATGCTACTAATGAATATATTAAATAAGGCCATATTATATCATTGAATCAACAAGATGCTCTGAAAATGATTTGGCTTTGTGATAGTGAGAGTGTAAAGTCATGTCTTCATTCCAAGTTGCTATTGGTCTGTGTCGGTTATTGTCATTGATAAGTAACATTATTTTGTATATTATAACAAAAGCGCCATCTAGGGACAAGTAGTATACGGTGGTACAACTTTCTTATTCTAGTTTTACTATTCAATGAAAGAGGGCGTTCTATGTAAATTTATTACGTGTTCTTTAAGAGTTAATATCTACTTGTTTCGCAAAAAATAAACTTTTGTATTGGCTTGATGATAGCCTCAATTTCAGTAAATTTCTATATATGTTATTAAAATATGTACATACTTATACGTTTTTTTTACGCTTGATGTCAATTTGCCACAAAACAACTTTTGTGAATCAGGTCAATTTGAAACTAAGCGTGCTATATAGTAGTTAAGTGGGGTCTGTATAGAATGATATAAAAATGTCACATGATTTAGCTATGTATTTTACAACCGGCCGCCTGCCTTATGTCAACTACCTTAGTCGCCTTTTACGACGCCTCGGTAAGAAAGAGGGCGGTCTAGTCTACTCAACCGGATACGACACAGCGGGCTAATATACCTTAGACGCCTTTTACGACGCCTCGGTAAGAAAGAGGATGGTCTATACTACTCAACCGGATACCACACGGCAGGTCAACTTACCTTAGTCGCCTTTTACGACATCTCAGTAACAAATGTGATTGGTCTATTCTACTCAACCGGATACTAAACAGTGGGTCACTTACCTGTCGCCTTTTACAACATCTCAGTAAGAAAGAGGTTGGTCTGTTCTACACAGCCATCACACGCAAAAAAACATACATGCACCCAATATATTTAATTAATACAAAAAGCAAGCACATTTTAACGAACCCTTCAGTACGTTCATCCGAACGGATTTACCAATCCCCGATCGGAATGATACATCTATATTTTCCACTACGTTGAATCAACACGCGACCATTCACCGGTGCAATGAAAATATTGCCCATTTATCTTTTTTTGTTTTTCCTCCGAACCTCACGATTTAACTCCGCTGCGAACGTGAATTGTGTGCAGCGTCACAATTCATTTATCGGACCGTTGATATGTGAAATCACTATTTTGTTTGACGTCGCCGCGTTTCGATTTGATGTATCTGTAATGGATTGATAACCCTCTCTCATCCCGGTATTTCTGTTACATTATCCTTATAAATTCTATAATAAACGCTAAAGAAACGCTGCCAGCATTCTTGGGACTATTCCACGTGGGAATTATTTGTATAGTCCTAGCGTGTAAGTAATTTAAGATAGATATAACTAAAACACCTTTTTTTTAAAATTATATTTTGAAATGCAAAATGTAGAGCGGAATCTATTTTTATACCTGATACATGCAGGATTCGTAAAAACACAAAAATCGCAAAAGCTTTGAGATTTTGTCGTGTAGTCTATCTCCTCGGTTGCGGGGCGAAACGATTGTTGAGTTTGTGATATGAAAATGTTGTCACATGATCTGGTAACTTACCTTGGTCGTCTTTTACGATACCTCGCTAAGAAAGAGGGTTATACATTCTACTTAATTGGATACCACCCAGCGGATCGATGTACCTTTTACGACAACTAGGTTGTTCGGGCAATTTTTTCCACCGAGGGTAATCGGGGTTTGCTGCACCTGAGGTGTGGGTAGGTGACTAATTATGTCACACACAAAAAGAAGATCGGTCGGCTGCGCAACACGGTGCACAGGCCTCTGAGTGAATTGCAATAAATATCGGTGTTTGGTGGATGATCGTATATATACGAAATATAACGGATAATTCGGTGTTTGTGTACCTATATAAATTATATTACGGAACAGTTTAATTTGTGATGCCACGAATATAGGTGGATTAAGTTTTTTGTGGTTATACTCCGGCCAGAGCGGCATGGACGCCTTACTTAACTTAAGAAGAAACCTCTAATTCAGTATCCTTGATTATTCAGGGTGGAGAAATATTCCGGCTGTCTGCCTATCTTACCTATGATCACCAACTGTAGTACCAAAGGCACGCAGGCGCGAACATAGGTAAGAAATTTGCACATTTGAAGACATTTGCACGCCAGTTATGGCAATTTATAGCTGTGTTTAATTAATTTTAAGACCTTTGTATGTACCTACCCATAATCTGCAAATAACGATGATTTGATTTGAAATGAGGGTGGTCTGTTCTACTCAGCCGGATACCACACGTCAGTAGTTAGTTCTGATACCTGTTATATGCAGAATTTGTAAGAACTCATCCCATCCACACAACCGACCGACTACAATCTCAACAATCGTTTCGCCCCGCAACAGAAGCATCATCAGGTGATAGACTCCATGACAAATTAACAAAAAATGTTCACGAGAGTCTCTATCTCTACATAATGCTTTCCAAATTTGCTACTTACGTTATCATAGTTCTGTACTACTGACGTATGTCAGTCAAAGGCGGGCGGCGCGTCAGAAGCGATCGCGCGGCAATCCGTCAGCGCCGAGTTCCCGCGGGAATGGCGACGCGTGTCTATATGGTGACCCCGCTAATTTGTTATTTCACTTGTCTTCAACTAGATACGATGTTTTGATAAATCAAGATCCTTGACAACTACTTTTTAGTCTTTATTTATTTATTTATTTATTTATTTATTTTATTAGGCCATCAACAATAGACCTATATATTAAATACGTATTCAAAACTAACGTAACTAAATAACTCCGCAGTTTGAATTATGAGGACACAGACAAATTAATTTGCACGCCGTGTGGTATCCGGCTGAATAGAATAGTACCATCCTCATTTCTTACCGAGGTATCCGGTAAGTAAACCCACCGTGTGGTATCCAAGGTAAGTTGACCCACCGTGTGGTATCCGGTTGAGTAGAATAGACCACCCTCTTTGTTACCGAGGAGTCGTAAAATACGACTAAGGTAAGTTGATGTCAGGCATGCGGCCGGTCGTAAAATACGTAGCCAAATCATACGACAACTTGTTTGTAACATGTCTTGCCGACCCCACTGAGAGTGGGATAAGGGCAGGAGGATATATATATCTATAGTCGTGTCTAGTAGTATAGTATAGTCTTAAATTATTTTTGTCCGTACTAATATTTTTCTTGACAAATGGACCACTTTGATCATAAATCTGTCGATAGACCGCGTCTAATGTCTCTTTCCATTCATGGAAACTACAGCATGTCCTTTTCGGAGCATGATTTCGTGAAGCTTTCCCAGAAGAATGTGTTTCGTATTAGATATCTATCAACTGCATATCAACCGATCTTAGTATAAATAGGGTTGCAAAAATTATACAAACTGTAATGCAATAATCGTATAAGTTAATCATTGCATTAGCATAAATCCCAAATGCATCTTGCGCTACCCCGCCCACCGACAGATGTAAACCTGGCACGGTTTTAATACGCGTTCCGTATGCTAATATTAAAAAATGTGACACAGAATGTAAGTTGTAAACTATTTTTTATGAATAAAAAAAATCGTGGGCACGCGCGCCCTTAATCTACCTATGAACGTAAATCTCTTTTACATTTGTATTACGGGTTTGACTATGAAAAATTATTCGTTTTTTATAGTCGCATAAAACAATTGTAATTATTAAAAAAAATTGTTGTTATCCGACATTTATCATGGGGTAAAGGTTAAAATAGAGAATCTTTATCAAAAGGTTCAGATATCTTTTTAAATAAATAAATATATGAGATAATTACTCACACGCTCGTCCATTCCCAAGTAAATGACTTAATATGTGCTAAGCGTGAGAAGTAACTGGTAAATATATCTATAAATATATTATTTTTAAATAAATATATAAATACATAAGCTGTTATAGCCCAGTGGTGACACCGTGCGACTCTTTCGATGAGGTCACGGGTTCAAAGTTCGAGCAAGCACCAATGAGTTTTTTTTTTATTAAAAACGTATATCTAATTGATAATTGTAATTTACCACACGCTTTTTGGTGAAGGAAGGCATTATGAAGACACCTGCATATCTCTAGAAAATTCTTTGGATATGTGAAACCTATCAATCCGCATTGTAGCAGCGTAGTCGATCTTAGCTCCAACCCTTATCACAATTACTGGAGAGAGGAGGCATATGCCCAGTAGTGGAATAGTCACAGGCTGCTACTTTTTTCATTAAATACAAAAATACACTCAAAAAACCAACAAGTTGTTTTAGAAAATGTTGGCACTCAGCGGGAATCGCACACTTCTAGAACTGAGGGCATGGACACTTCACTAACGAGTCAGTAAGTCTTTTAATTATGCGCGACAGTCTCTGGTAAGATACAAAGAACTAGAAGTTATCTGTCTCTCCAAGATTCTTTGCTCAGTAGAAGGCTAATTAAAATGGGAAAATAAGAGCAAAGAAACCGTTTAAACTGTAAACTGAAGGATTTATTCTTCGAGTGCCCTTCAACTAGCGAAGGTTGGCAGTCAGTTTCGTAAATTTATCCCTATCCCTCGTTAGTCCATATCTATCGTGCCTGATCACATGCCCTAGATACGTGACTTTTCTCATCTTAACGGTCTGCAAATTGCCCGGTTTTGATGGACGCGTCGCAGAACTTCCAGCTTATAGACAACATGCCACTGTATGCCCACAGCTCGAATACTTCTATTCGTTTCTTCAGATCTTCTTTAATAGTCCAGGCCACGTATCCGTATAAAACAATGGTCCAGATATAGCAGTGCAAGATCCGAATGCGCAAATTCAGCGCCAGTCTGGGGTTGCAGAGTACTTTTTAATTTTACCTATTAATTTTTGAAGGATAATAGCAGGCAATTATGGGGAAATAAGAGCAAACAGCACAAAAAGTAAGAAGTAAATAAGAAATGTCGAAAGGGTACAGCATTATATCGACACAATTAGGTATATTATTATATAATTTATTGAATGAAAGGTAATCCATGTTAATTAAATATATATAGAGTACATAAATTAGAACACCGTAATTTATAATGTTCAAATATTTACGCACAGTTTGGCTGCTACTCTCAATTCCCCATAACAAATAGCACTAACATGCATTACTAATACATCGTTATATTTCATGAAATTCGTACCGTAGCGGTTATCTTGTAGGTGGTTTGGTAGGGTTGGTACAGAATTACCTAAAAACCCTTTTTTAATGAAAAAAATGCTTTTTATGGTGTGTAGAAAAGGTTGACGTTTCCAGCAGCCACTACTTTTACTACTACATTGTAATTACATTAATTTTATGTAAAAAAATGAATCTATGCTTTCTATAAAACTTACATATGTAGTCGATATTTACAATGTAACCTACGCAGTACGGTGTAGGAAAAAATCACGAGATCTCTGTATGACCTTGGATATGCGTAATTTGGTCATGTGGATGGAGAAAATTACGTACCACGCTGCTCCAATGCGGATTGGTAGGTTACAGATATCCCAAGAATTCTTCAGAAATATGCAGGTTTCCTCCCGAATTCCTTCACCGAATGTGATAAATTGCAAATATCAATTAGACACATAAGTTTTAACAGAAAACTTATAAGTGTCTGCCTGGGGTTTGAACCCATGAACTCCTCGAAAGAGTCGCTCGGTCTAACCGTTGATCTATCACAGCTGTTGTGGAAGATACATAATAATTAAGAAAACTACACGCGCCCATATCTAATCATCCTTCAAAAGTCTTTCAAGCTTTAATTCTACCCACATTCCTCTCATCTTCCAGGAAGGTAATGCATGAGGCACCATAAAACTATGGTAGCAAGTAGCAACCCTTGTTTAGGGGATGATTAATCACGCTACATGAATATGCATGAGCGTTAGGGCTGTCAGGTAAGGGGCTACCTTTAAATATCAAATTAAACATGTAGGTGGGCGCGTACACGCGGGTATGTGCCGAAATGTATTATATATTACATATAATATGTAATTTATATGCGTTGTATACTTTTGTGTTGTTAGGATTCGTCTAAATTGCGGTTAGTGTTAGCTATCGTAGTGTAATTGTGCTAATTATAAGATTTTAAAACATCTAGCTAATAATCCGTTAATTTGTAATGAAATTGTCACTCAAATTCAAAATATTATTTATTCAAATAAACTTGTAGAGTGCTTTTGAATCGTCAACTCTGCTGGTTCGGAAAGCTGTTCCTACCAAAGAGTCAGCAAGAATCTCGGCGGTTACTCTTTTAAAAATATAATTCTTATTACTAGTTACATTTAGTCATTACTGTCTTGTACAGGGTCTAAGCGAGCTGTATCCACATATTATTAGCTTCCAAGTACTGCATAGGAATATTAATATCGCGTATTGATTATTTAACTATTGTTAAAGTATGGATGCGTTTGTTTTAAAATACTTTTTGTTATGTACCTACTACTTTTTTCTAATCTGGAAATAACAAGAGTTTTGTTAATCCTTTATATTAGCACAGTAAAGTTGTAAGTACTTTTTTCAATATAGCTTCAGTGTTTTTTTCTTAATAGTGTCACAGATAGTATAACAATCGCCAGTTCTGCTTAGTGACGCGGTAATAAACGATTTAGCTAACAATTTCAGAATTGAAGATCTAAATTAAAAATATTAAATCTTATTAAATATTTTAAAATTTAAGCAAAACATATATAACATTGACATTTTTCCTGTAAAATTCAATAAATAAATAATGATTTTCACAAAAGTCAAATCTTTCACTCTCTTTTAACATGTGATTTTCGCGCACAAATCACAACTCCGTCGAAAGGCATCACTAGTCACTACTCTAACTCCTGTTCTCATTTCCCCCTCTGCTCCTCCGTCCGCTCCTCGCTACTCTCCACACCTCTCCGCAACTACCTTTATGTTTCTATGTCTTTCCTCCTTTTCCTTTCGTAACACATGTGTCTGCTTGGGAGTCAGGATTTTTATATTACAAAAAAGAGCCATACGTGGCATCTACAATATAAGTCCGCATGATTCTCTGCGAGAGAAGTTTAAGGAAATAGGTGTTCTTACATTTGCTTCACAGTAGTAAGCAATTTAATTTTTTTCATAAATATGTAAAGAGTTATAAAACGATAGGTGATGTATAACATATAATAGACAAAGTAGGAACCGATATAAGCTTGCGGCTCCTGTTTGTACGTAAATCGTTTGTGGGTATGGTTATACGATGCTATAACAAAATTCCGCTTTCTAGCTTTGCCATTACAGCTCTTTAAAAACATAATCAAAAAGAGGTTGATACAGAAAGCGGTTGAGGATTAGATGATAAGAATGTGTGGATATAGTCACTTTTCGACCCTGCACAAGAGAGTAATAACTTAATGTAACTAGTAATAAAAATTATATTTTAAAAAGAGCAACCACCGAGTTTCTTGCTGGCTTTTCTCGGTATGAACAGCGTTTCGAACCAGCAGTAAAGTTGACGATTCAAAATCACTTACAAGTTTACTTGGATGAAGAATATTTTGAATCTGAATTGGAATCGTGGAATCCTTAATAAGAAGCAACGGCTTTAATTCATTTATTAAATTATAATTTTATCACACAATAACAATCCAATTTCATTTAAGGAACCAACAAAAACAATACAATTGTAAATAGCACAAAAATGAATCCATTAATTGGTGGCCGCGGGCTCGCCAAACCGCGCTATATTACGACCGCCCATTATTATTTCTGTCGGGCATTATCATCTAAATCGCATCGCGACCATTTATGCTGTTTAGGTATTTGCACACTATTGTTAGTGGCGTTGTGTATAAAATAAACATTTGTTATGGCAGAAGGGACCCGTACAATATCGGAGCGTGTATATCCCGCATTACCATTAGAATGGAAGCGGCTGATGTATGGCCTGTATTACTCCAGGTTGGGCGTTTGGATTTTATTCGCTTAGTGTGATGATTTTAGTGTTTTGATATAGATGTGGAATATGAAATCTATTTATGGAGCGAAATTAAAGTAATGCAGTAGTCAGGTAATCTTTAACTACCTGGATGACCGAGCGTTGGTCGGTAATTTTTGAAATAATATACAAAAAAAATTAAAAAAAAAATTAAAAATAATAGGGCAGGTGTGTTAACTGTTCAAATTTTTGAATCGATTATTTTGTAAGCATCCTGCCCTTATCCCAGTCTAAGTGGGGTCGGGGTAAACATGCTGTCACATGATTTGGCTACGTATTTTACGACCGGCCGCCTGCCTGACATCAACTTACCATAGTCGTATTTTACGATACCTCGGTAAGAAAGAGGGAGGTCTATTCTACTTAAGCGGATACCACACGGTAGGTCAACTTACCTTAGTCGCTTTTTACGACATCTCGGTAAGAAATAAGGTTGGTCTATTCTATTCAGCCGGATACCACATAGGATTGAATCGATTACTTTGAGCCATTCTAATTTATGAATCGATTATTTCAAATTTTAACTAACCGTTTTAATTTTTGATCCCATCAAAATTTACTCAGCAATCGTGCGAGTGAGCGCACGCTAAACAAAGCTCAACGAGACGTAATTTTAAATTCACAAAAGAAAGCACTCGAAACAATTAAATAATAATACAATCTGGGAATCTGTTTGCTTAGCGATGACGTAACGAGGGTGAGATGAAATCTAAACTGAATTTGCGTCGGTCGGATGACACAGGCTTACAGCGAGGATGGTAAAATAAATACTAGGCGGGAGTTTTGTACATCGCGAGGGCGATAGTCGCGTGGCGGACACGCGGCACGCTCGTGTCGACGCCCGCGCATCGCGGGTGGCATTCAATACCAATTCCGCGACAATATTTTGCGGAAAATGCGGACACTTTTATAATTCTAACAGGAAATATTACACGCTAATTTCGTTCGGGCCCAAGATTGATTTTGGGCGGTGTGTCCGGATTAAGTTAATGCGATATCGCCCCGACTACGCGCTGTCAATGTTCGGAATTGTAATTTAGTGTGAAATATGGAATAACAAGCTTAATTTTAAAGCAATACAAGCAATAATTTTGCACTACTTTTCAGGAAATAAGAGGTTAAAATTACGGATAATATTATTTATTTATTTTAGCTTTTTTTCAATGGTAATTGTATCATTTATTTATACATACCAACCACAAAATAGCACAATTATCTAAAAATGATCTGGAAGATTCTATCGATGTCTACGCAATCTTGAGTACTTAATGAACAGCATTAGGGTATAATTTTTTTTTTAATAATTTCAAGCAATATTATGTCATCCTCCTCCCCTTATCCCAATCTTATTAACATTAACATTTTTATAAAATCAACATGTTTATAAGAAATGAGGGAGGTCTATTCTACTGAGCCAGATACCACACGGTGGTTCAACTCACTCGCACCTTAGTGGTCTCTACGAGACCTCGGTAAGAAATAGGGTGGTTTATTCTACTCAGCCAAATACCACACGGCGGGTCAACTTACCTTAGTCGCTTTTTACGAAACCTCGGTAAGAAATGAAGGGGGTCTATTCTACTCAGCCAAATACAACACGGCAAGTCAACTTACCTTAGTCGCTTTTTCAAAAACCTCGGTAAATAATGAAGGGGGTCTATTCTACTCAGCCGGATAACACACGGCTGGCCAACTTACCCTAGTTGCCTTTTGCGACACCTTGGTAAGAAATGAGGGTGGTCTATTCTACTCAGTCGGATACCACGCAGCATCGTTACGGACCACGCACATAGGTGCGGAATTGTCGAAGTACTCGTCCATTTGCATATTATCAAGTGAAAGATAATCTTATCTAGAGACATATCTATGTAGTGGTGTAGTTTCAAGTAGGCGGCTATAAATTTGAACGTAATTATATGTAGTGGAAGTAATTACCGGACGAACTAGTGTGAGTTTGATTCTGCTTTATTAGATAGAACTAAATCCGACAACGGTGAACTGACATTGAAATTAGAAATGAAACTTAACACTATTACGTAACTAATAAGAAATTTCTAGTTTTATTTATTTATTTATACATCGGTATAAATAAATAAATTGATTAAATAATATCCAAATAGTCCCAAATTAGTTATGTAGTACCAATTACAGGAAATCAAATCAATAAAAAAAGTGTAGAACGGTCAACTTATTACTGCGACAGAGGTCTTTTATTTATTTTTTCTTTTTATGCAACAATGTACAAGTTGTATCTATCTTAAATTACTTACACGCTAGGACTATACAAATAATGCCCACGTGGAATGGTCCCAAGAATGCTGGCAGCGTTTCCGCGCTGAATAGAAAAGAGAAAGAAAAAGTAAAAAAGCATATGTATAAAGACAGACTTATTCCTAAAAGGGATCACTTCCAGTCAACTTTTGAGTAATTGAAGGAAAAGGACAAGAATTGAAGAAGAAAGAGAGTACGGGTCATATAGAGAAAAAGAAAAAGTTTATATAAATTTAACTATTTAATCTATTAATTAGTTTTGGTAAATTAATTTGATCTTTGCAAGTTAACCTACGAAGTAAGACAATTTATAGTAAAAACTAGCGGCCTGCCCCTGCTTCGCATGGGTATAAAATATACATCCCATGTCATTCAGTGTAAAAAAAAATCATTAAAATCCAGTAGTTTTGATTTATTCATTACTGCCCGTGGCCCGCAAGCGTTAAATTTGGAGAAAAACAATTTCTTTCCCTATACCAAGAAGATTTCCTGCTATCTTTGGAATATCTAAATTCATATAGTACATTTTTACTTATTTACTTTTACATTTTCCCTATGTATTTAATTTTTACAATTAACTACAGAATGTCTTTATATACAACATTCACAGCTTCCTTGTCGTTAAACAAACTATTGAAAGAACGATATAGCTGCTGGATTCGAAGTGTTATAGGGCGAAGCGCGGCGTCCTCACGGCATTTTTAAATCTGTAATATCTCCAAAAATGTTCACTTAAATTTCATGCTGTAAACGGCCATATTGATCTATATTAAATCAACAATGTATTTAAGGTACTTAATTGGATAAGGATTAATGCTGTATTGTATAAAAATTGCTTCTAAAATATGGCATTTTTTTCGTAAAAAGTAAATGACAAAAAATGCTATAGTGGTTTATCCATAAGAGATAGACATATACCATCGCGGACTTTTCTGTAGACCTTTTTAATGTGTACAAATACTTAGTACATTATTTTGATAAATCTCGTAAGGTTTATCCTGCGTTTGCAATGTAAGCGGAAAAAATTTAATTATTTACAGAAACCTCAAAAATTACAGTATTTCTCTACTCCGTATTGAATGTTATTATACGTACAAACCTTCCTCTAGAATCACTCTATCTATTAAAAAAAACTGCATCAAAATCTGTTGCGTAGTTTTAAAGTTTTATGCGTACAAGAAATGCGACAAACTTTGTTTTATAATATGTAGTGATTTTGCACGCAATTCATTTTTTAAATTATAATTTTTTTTAGAACTTCAAAATTTTTAGTTTCAAATCATTAAGACCTTGGTTAAGACATTCTGAATGCGAGTACGGCACGATCTGTTTGTGTAATGATCAACGTTTGAAGCGAGACAAAGATTAACCAACTTAAGTAGTCTCTTTGTAGTTGAGATTTCGAAAGGATGATCCCATCCGTCCAAATTGGTCGTGTCATTTTGGTCAGATTGGCGGTAATTTTTTTTTATTTCAAGAATATGGCATATAACCATAATCGCATAAGCAGGATCAAAAGGAACTTATCGCCATATCATTTGTGAATAACATATACATATTTGTCGAGATTAATACAAAAATTCCCGACTAATTTTCTCAAATATATGTTGTTATGATTTTTGTATTAGTGTAATTATTGTTTCTATATATAACATAGCTACAAATAATTAGCTGTAAAATGACATCTTTTTCTCGGTTAATTCTTATGTACTTAGATATATTGTTATTTTCACAATACACAAGCACTACACACGTTCAATATAACAACCGTTTTGCCCCGCAACCGAAACATCATTAGGAGACAATGCGATGGCGGTGGTGGAGGTTTGTGCATGTGTTTTTACGAATCCTGCATGTATCAGGTATGAAATCGGATACTCCACTCTACATTTAGCGTTATATATGTCGGCCTATCCGAAGAATGAAGTCATAAATAATATGACTTTATTCTTCGGATAGGATGATATTTTCTATTTACTTTATCACGGCTCGCGCAACATATTTTTATAATTACTTTTGAATAAGCGACTTGGTAGTGATCCTACCTTCAGCTCCGCGGGTCGCGGGTTCGATTCTCGCCGAGGGCCAACATTTTCCTTAAAAACAAAAAGAATTTGTTGACTCTTCGAGCCTGGGTGTATATTTGTATTTAAGTATGTATTTAAAAATTATATTTTTATATATTTACCAGTCGTCTGTCACCCATAACACAATAATTAAGTTACTTATTTTGGGGACGGACGACTGTGTGTGTAAGTGTACAAAAAAAAAATTATAGAGCTCCGCAAAGTAACGCTTAATTATATGAATTATTTAATGTATATTTATTTATTTATTTATCAAATACTTAACCCACAAGACATTACAGTTACCCAATTCATCTTGGGCTTCATTGTACAAAAATCACAACAAAACATGCAATAATATATTATATAAAATAAGATATCCAGAAAATAAACATAAAAACATAATATGAGGTTTACTTATTCTGTAAACTAAATGTGATTAATTTAATGAGCTGAAGCGGTGGAGTATGAAACAAATCCAAGGCCGAGTTCTCCCTAACCAAATCGTTGAGCAAGCGCAGCGCACGAACAAGCGGAGCATGTTTTTTTTTATTAACGGGGGGGAAATCTTCAAAAAGATACCGGATCTCTTAGGGGTGAGATCCGGTTATGTGGGATTTCTACATTGGATTTCTACATTGTGGGATTTCTATTTCCCACTAAAACCCCCTCGATGGACAGCCTCCGCACTAGCAGAGAGGCCCCGGGATCTCTGACGAACTGCACCGAGGTCTCTCTAGTGCCGTGCACATCGTACTCTACACAATATAGTACGGAGCTTGTGTCCGTAACAAGCTCCGTTTCCTCTCGGGATCGAAAGGAACGGCCACAGCACCCACTCTGACCGATCGTGACCCCAGGGAGCATGCTTGCCTAGCTCTGTCCTGCATTGCGGTGACGCGAACAGAGTGCGGCGACGTGCAGCTACATATCCGTCTGGCACGTGCAGACTTATATATGCTAATACTGCAGAATTAGATCTTCTGCCCTGAAATATTGTGCAAATCAATGAAATAAATAGGTATATCGCTATATCAAACCTGTAGTTTCAATCTGCCGTAGCTGTATTACACGGCCCATAAATCGAATCGTAATTATATGTAGTGGAAGTAACTGCGGGGCGAACTAGCGCTATACGACCCGTAAGATTGACTCCGACTATTCCATTAGACTCGGCTTTGTTGATTCGAGACAGTAATTAAAACTTTCCTTATGCGACTGCTATTAGTAACTGTTTCATTAGGGTTCGATTTGTTAAATCTCATATACCTAAGAGGCCATTACTTTACTCATCTTCCTGCCCTTATCCCACTCTAAGTGGGGTCGGCACAACATGTTATAAACATGCTGTAGCATGATTTGGCTTCGTTTTTATGATCGGCCTCCTGCCTGACGTCAACTTACCTCAGTCGCATTTTACGACACCTCGGTAAGAAAGATGGTGGTCTATTCTACTAAACCGGATACCACACGGTGGGTCAACTTACCTTAGTCGCCTTTTACGACACCTCGGTAAGAAATGAGGTAGGTCTATTCTACTCAATAGGATACCATACGGCGGTCGACTTACCTTATTCGCCTGAGACGACACCTCTGTAAGAAATGAGTGTGGTCCATTCTATTCAGCCGGATACCACACGGTGTAACAAGTTAGTGCAAATAGGTGCAATTTGTATTACTACGTCACTGTATCTAGCTTTCTGCTTGTCTGTATTGAACTCTTTCCATTCCAATTCACACGTTTATAAAATAAGCTTTTAGTGTAAAACACACGATGCTAGTTAAATCTTCTGTTTTTTTTATTAAATTCAAATCCAAATATTCTGTATTCAAACTTGTAAGCAAATGATTTTGAATCGTCAACTTTACTGCTCTGAAAGCTCTTCCTACCGAGAAAAACCAGCAATAAAATCAGCGGTTGCTCGTTTCAAAATAATGCTTATAACTAGTTTCATTTATTCATTACTATCTTGTACAAGGTCGAAGAGTAGCTATATCACATTCTAATCATCTATGAAAATGATTCCAAAATTCTTTATTGCACACCGAGTAAATAATAAACATAAACAAAAGAAATAAGAACATAAAGAGTGCAAAGGCAGTCTTATCACTAAAAGTGATCTCTTACAGACAACCCCTACGTTAAAATAATAAAGATAAGAGACAGGTTGAGATCGGTGCAGAAGATGAACTAAACAATAAAATCGATAAACTTACTTATTAATATTACATTCTACGTAACACAAATAGAATATAATAAAATATATATATATCTTCCTGTCCTTATCCCACTCTAAGTGGGGTCGGAACAACATGTTTTTCTCTTCCATTCTGTCCTATCTTTCGTCAACTCTGGCGCCACTCCTTTTATATGCATATCATACTTCACACAATCCAACCATCTCTTTTTAGGCCTCCCTCTAGGCACATATCCATCCACATTCAAATTTAACACACGTTTGGTCACATGATTTTCATCCCTCCTCATTACTATAATAAAATATCATTAATATAATAAAATATATACTTAAATAAATATCCATATGCTATACATATATAATATATCTATATAAAAATAAATAATAATGCCTACCACAACACTAAGTTTAGTTGAAACCGAATTAAAAGATAAGATCTCAATTTGCGAAGTTCACGAAATACCCCTAGACGGACACGTTGGACTAAATTAATTTGAGCCCTTTTAGTGATGTGATTGCATTAGCATATCGATACATTTTACATTATCCAGTACTCAAACCCTTAAACGCCATTAAATATTGAAATTAAGGGCTACAGTATTTTAAAACTGTGATAGCCCAGCGGTGAAACCGTGCGATCCTTTCGAGGGGCCACGGGTTCTAACCCCGGGCAGGCGCCAATAAGTATTTTCTGTTAAAACTTATATGTATAATTGATAATTAAAATTTATCACACGCTTTTCGGTGAAGGAAAACATCGTGAGGAAACTTGCATATCTCTAGACAATTCTAGGGATATGTGTAATCTACCAATCAGTTTTACAAACTTTTTACAATTTCAGTTAATTTTTTTTTTTACCTTTCGAGAAAGAAGAGAACTTCCAAGACTTATAATTCATATTTCTTTTAAATTCTGTTTATTGTATACAAGAATCACTTTTTAAATTTATTCTATAATCAAATAGAAACGTATTGAACGGCAAATGCAGAAAGACAAAAGATCAAATTTATATTCTATTTATATATTTATTGTAACCTAAGAATGAAAGTACGAGTATATTGGATAATTTTTTAGTTTATAAATTATCCAGCGATATTTTCGAATTTGAATTAAGCGCCTAAAAGGTTTTTAAGTGATTTTTATCGACATCCCTTATATTGTTTTCCAGTCCTTATTTCCATAGGCTTAGAGGTGCTTTTCTTAATTACAGCGCGTCGTTTTCTCAAGTATTACCTATTTAAGACAAAATTTGGTAGAAATTGTCAAAGTATATTTAGGCTAACAAATTTGTCGTTAAAGTAATTTATAAAACTGGAGCCTCAAAATTATAGATTCATGGCCACTATATATGCGATCGTCTTGTCTTTGTAGAATAATCTTTAACATTTATTTACCTAAGTTAAACTGTGATAGCTCAGCGGTGAGACTGTGCGACTCTTTCAAGAGGATCACGGGTTCAACCCCGGGAGAACCAATGAGTTTTTTCTGTTAAAACTGTGTTTAATTGATTACTGCAATTTATCGCATGCTTATCAGTAAAGAAAAACATGGTGATGATACCTACATATCTCTAGAAAACTTGTGATATGTGTAGCCTACCAATCGGTTTTGGAGCAGCGTGGTGGATTTTAGCTCCAACCCTTATTTCGAAAAATGGAAAAAGGAGGTCTGCTGTGCGATTGTAACATGCTGTTACTTACTTACGTTATAGTCTTTACAACCTCATTTAGGATTTGAAGTTCGGATTCCAGGTCGGCCGCTTTAGTCTTCAATTTTTTCTTTAAAGGATTGCAACACTGTAAGATTCGTGCGATTTGAATCATTAGGTAAGCTTTCAGTCTTAAAAATAACCTAGAAATTTTGTTGCATGATTTGGCTACGTTTTTACAACTGGCCGCCGCCTACCTGAGGTCAAATTAGCTTACTCACATTTTAAGAAACTTAGTTAAGAAAGAGGATAGTCTATTTTACTAAGCCGGATACCACACAGAGGGTCAACTTACCTTAGTCGCCTTTTACGACACCTCGGTAAGAAATGAGGGTGGTCTATTCTATTCAGCCCGATACCACATGGTGTTCCCTTCTTATATTACATTAATAAATTATATTATTATATTATCCATTTTCATTATTTAGCAATATCACATCCACGGTTTCTAAAGAGATGTTCGTCAATTGTTAGTCATTTAGGAATAGTTGTTAGTTGTTTAATTAAAACCTTTAAAATAAATTAATGTTAGATAGTATATATCATTAAATTATAGAATACATTTACTCCTTTCCCAATAATGGGACATTGTTTGTGAAATGAAGAGGTCCGTGAAAGGAGGTTCTGCAGAATTAGCACAAAGCCCTTATCCCAGCCTTGTGCCAAGATAGCGCCCATTGTGACGGCATTTTGAATACGCATAATTTTGCTTCATTAAAGCAATAAAATGATTAATAGCCGGGATCTTTGCCTGCCGTTGTACTAAGACCATAAGTTTACTACTATTCAGAATAAGTAATGCAAAACAATGTACAGGAAACACCATTTTTTCAAGAAATTGAATAAACATCGATGAATAAAGTATAAATTATGATGCATAAAATAAAAAATTATGATGCATAAAATAATAATCACTGAAACCGTAAAAAATAGTAAATAAAAAAATACTACGATACATTAAATCATTTTTATTGATTTGGTTCCGATAGCAAATATAATATTTTGTTCATCGTCATTTTTAAGCAATGATTTCCTGAATCAATAATCTGGTAGGTAAACCGATGAATAATAACAGTAAATAATATCCTCTGAAACCGTAAAAAAAGAATAACTAAAAAAAATACTGCGATACATTAAATCATTTTTTTATTGATTTGGTTCCGATAGAGCATATAATATTTTTTCATCCTCATTTTTAAGCAATGATTTCCTGAATCAATAATCTGGTAGGTAAACACAATTGAAGGTTAAATATCATTATTAATTACCACTAATTTTTTTTGCAATATTTATGACAGATGTTCATCACTAATCTTATAAATGCTAATGAAAAATTTCTAAAGGCTACGTTCGAACTGCCACAAACGTATATCAATAATAAAAGTTTCTATTGTTGAGTTATATTTTCCAAATTTAATAACTTTTAAAGTCTTCTACATGACAGGTTTGTCACAGTATTAAAAATAACTCTCTTAATTACTTAACCCAATGATTATTTATATGAAACTAGAATTTATACAGGAACCAAAACATTAATTCTAGCCAGGCGAAATATCGGATTACTGTCGGGGTGATCGCATTGTAAAAGTAAATAAAAACATAGTAAGGTAAGTGCACTAGTAATTGACCATGTATGCGCAGTTTACCGTTTTGTATGAAAATTTAAATAATAAGCGTTTTGTTTTGTAGCTAATAAAAAAATAATTTGTAATTACCTGTTGCCATCTATTAACAACTGCCCAGAACCTCAGAACTGTAGCCCATTGTTTAATATTTAAAATTTAATATTGTGGGAAATTCTTGATATGTAGGAAATCTATGTATCACTGTATGTATATATATATAGTATAAATATACATACAGTATATACACTATAGTACTTTCGTACAATAAAAGTCAAGTATACAAATATTATTAATTAATATTTTTATTAGCTACAACAAACAAAACGCTTATTATTTAAAATTTCATACAAAACGGTCAACTGCTAGTACATGGTCAATTAATAGTGCACTTACCTTAGTATTTATTATTAATTTAGTTTCACAAATCATAGTCACCCTACAAGAGATTTCTAAAGTATTATTGGGTATAATTTTCATAAAATACCATCTAGTTATTCTCTACAATAATAGGTAATTCAATGAGTATTGAGCGGTTATGAATATTCAACGAGAATAAATTATAAATGTGACCGATACGCCTTAATTAGCAGAAATTGAAAATAGGGCATCATATAAATTTAATTATAATATTTCTCTAATGTGCAACTTACAATAAATGTAAAAATTACAAACTATGGAATGAGTACTTTTTTTTAGAAAATAATTGTTTGAAATTGTTGTATTTTTCAAGGATTTTATACACGTTTTAATGTTCTGGCTATGTAAGGAAAAGGAAGGATATAATGCTTTAGTCATTTGTTTATAAGTTTGTTGTTTGTTGTTTATAAAAACTAAGTAAACTTACATGAAATTTTTAAAAGCATGACAATAAATTTTTGACTACTAAATAAACTACAAAATTTTTAGGATAAGTTTATTGCGGATCGGCAGAAATGTACATAAGAACAATAAGTATTACAGAAATGTATAATTTTTTATTTATTTTATTTATTTATTTATATATACATATGCTACATTTGCAAGGATGGCATTGCGATAGTATAAAACTGTGTGCATATGCCATCCTTACAGTCTAAATTATTGAAGAACATTAGATATTAATTAAAAAAAAAAATTATTTAATATATATTTAAAATAATTAAAAGAAAATACTACTACTATTAAATAAATATTATAAAATGATAGTGAAATGATAATGAAAACAAAAATTTTAAATCTTCTGTCGTATTAACAAATTCAGAAAGAAGCACGTTCTTTGTGCAGTTTTTTCTAAATGTAGATACAGAATATAGACATAATCAAAGTTACTTCCGTTTTTCATCTTTGTCAACCGATGGACGTCCTCTGCTGAAAATAGGGCATGGGCTCTCCACACTAACAAACTTCTGTCGTCTACTTCCGTTCTAAAAAGATATATTAACTTACTTTTAATTGTTTCAATACTTATCTAAAACGTAAGTAAGTAAGTAACGGCCTGGTACTATCCCACTGATGGGCATAGGCCTCTTCTCTCCGTTTTTGGAGAGAAGGATTGGAGCTGAGACCTACCACGCTGCTCCAATGCGGATTGGTAGGTTACACATATCCCCAGAATTCTCTAGAGATATGCAGGTTTCCTCACGATGTTTTCCTTCACCGAAAAGCGTGTGATAAATTGCAATTATCAATTAGACACATAAGTTTTACTAGAAAACTTATCGGTGCCTGCCCGGGGTTTGAACCCTAGACCTCCTCGAAAGAGGCGCACGGTGTTATCGCTGGGCTACCACAGCTTACAGTCTAAAACGTGCTAGGTCAAATAAAATTGGCTTACGTAATACTGATACGTAAGTAGCTACATAAACGAACATAATATTCCCTTACCAACTTTCATATTCACGAAAAACAGATAGCGGCTGCAATAAAAGGATTAGTGACATGTTTATATTATAGCATTGCGCGTAGAGCCTTATCAACGGCCATAAATAAATGTAAATCTAGACCGTTATCAATGCCACTGAATTTTTCGATTAGATGTCAATCACATGTTTCTGATATCCACGTATATAAAATTGGATTTCTAAATTAGGTACGTTTAGGACTATTATTATGAGAATTTTTTTTATATTTATTATCTATGTACTTCGATAGTAATAGATGTAAATAATACATGTACAAAGTTAATGAAATCAGGTAAAAAGTGTAACAAATCCTAAGTCAGAGAACTTTGTCAGTTAACCTTGGAAGTGGGTCAATTTATAGAAACGCAATTTAGGTACATGTCAACGAAAATATTATGTTAAATATCTTTCTAATGTATTTACGTCAAATTACAGATTTTGTCCAACAATCATTTATTATTGGTAACCTAACCTTTACTACGCAAAACTTTATTTTTTCAGACAAAACAATTGATTTAAGTTCCTCTTCTATTGTAAAACATATACAAAAGAGGTCTTTGTTGTCAAATTTACAAATACCAAATGTCTGTAAATGTTTGAATTTAAACTTATAGATATTTCTGTCATGATTGCCACAAGATGGCGTTAAGAACAATGTATAATATTGATATAGTCTGCGAGTATAATTTCGTTCAAAATTCGAGGAATCTTACAATATAACCGATATTGATTGCATAAATATTTTAATTTTTTTATTACTCAGCTGTCTGTAAAAAATTTAGCATCATAAGTAAATAGGTACGTAAAACTGTACCTATATATTTTTTACTTAATGTCCATATTAACTATACCCAAATCCTTAAAATAATGATTTTTCTCTTAGTCATACATTTGTAAATGGAGTTTCATCTTCGGCTAAATGGAGTTCCTAGCTAAATAAAATGTTACGACTATATTTTTTTATATAACTTCGTTACTGTTACTGTAGTCTTAAGAGCTAATATAGTATAATCTAACTAATAAAACTAATATAGGACTATCTTAGTTTATGGCCTGTGTAAAGGTTAAGGATATCGCAACATTGGAAAATGATTGAAATATTGGATGGTAAAGGGTATGAGATTATCAGAAAAAGATAGTTTAAAGATAGTTCGGACAAAATTTAAAATAAGATCTAAAAGAGAATGTTGAAAGTACCTACAGGTAAATACAAACAGTAATATAAAGTATGGGTTTCATTTACTTATCGAGGTCGAATTAGTACCTTGCAAATAGCAAATTAGTGAAAGTAAAGGCCTGTTACTATTCTACTATGTCTAGTAGAGGCCTCCTCTCTCCTTTTTGTGAAGAGAAGGATTGGAGCTACGACATACTACACTGCTCCAAAGCGGATTGGTAGGTTACACATATCTCAGATTTCTCTAGAGATATGCAAATTTTTTTCACGATATTTTCCTTCTTCGTGTGATAAATTGCAATTAACAAATGAGACACATAAGGTTTAACTTGTGACTGGCCGTGTGGTATCCGGCTGAGTAGAATAGACAACCCTCATTTCTTACTGAGGTGTCGTAACAGGCGACTAAGGTAAGTCGACCCGCCGTGTGGTATCCTGTTGAGTAGAATAGACCACCCTATTTTTACCAAGGTATAGTAAAATACGGCTAAGACTGAAGTTTTAGTCGCCTACCTTCAGGAAGGCGACCGGTCGTGAAATACGTAACCAAATCATGTGACAGCATGTTTATAACATGTTGTGCCGACCCCACTTAAAGTTGGATACGAGCAACAAGATGATGAAGTTTTAACCTGTGACCCCTCGAAAGAGTCGCAAGGTCTCACCGCTGCGCTATCACAGTTTGAAAAGCTTAAACGCAAATTAAATGATATAATATAAAAAAATACATTTACTGATTTATTGTTTAAGGGTATTTATATTTTTTTACGTGTAGAACCTGGAGCAAAGCTACTAACTAATAATACTAATTAGTTGTCAGTAATCACGCATAACAGCTAATCTAAACTCGAAACGCATAAACCTTTATAGTGGAGCGTAAATTGTAGCTAATGGTGCAATCACCGGGTTTATTGTTGTATAATATGTATATAATGCGACTGCTTAATTATGCAACTATTGCTGAAATTAGTTGTTACAATTTATAGGATACTCAGCGTAACGAGCAGAATTTAAATATGGCTGTATGGGCTTTTTGTTTTTTTTATTTTATCTTAAGAATAATGTCACTGTCAGTGACATTATTCGCAAATACCTTTGCAAAGGCGCAAATACGTTTGTAAAGGGCAAAGGTATTTGCGGCTCTACGACGCGGTTGCTGATTTAGCGTCTACCAAATTTTTTTTTGAATTTTCTCTCTTTAGCAACTATTCGGATAAGCAGTAGATTCTTTACCACATTTAATGATTCAAAAGTACAAAAGTAATAATAAAATTATTTTCCTATAATACGCGATGAAGTAAAATAGAAAATATATTTAATGCTAAATGTAGAGGACAATCCGTTTTTATACCTGATACATGCAGGATTCGTAAAAATATATGCACAAACTTTCACCACCGCCACCACAATACACAAGCACTACATACGTTCACTATCACAAACTCAGCATCATCATCAGATAGAGCAAAGCAAAGCCTTGCGATTTTGTAGTGGAGTGGATTTTGGATTTTGGAGAGTGGATTTTGTCTTGTTTTTACGAATTCTGCATGTATTAAGTATGAAAATGGATTCTCTGCATTTAGCATTATATATATTATCAATTTTACTTCATCGCGGATTATAGCAAAATAATTTTACTATAACTGTTGTATTATGGATTTCCGCAAAGTAACGCCTAAATCTATAAATTATTCTAAAGTACTTATAAGTTTATTTGAATATGGAATATTTTAGGGAGAATAATATGAAAGAACTAGAAATAGTTAAATGACATTTCTCTAGTTGTTTAATAATGAAAGAGGATTTAAGTTTTACTAGCTATGCCTTTGAATTTATTTGCGTGGAAATCACGCGAATTTATGCAGTACTTAGTACATTACTTTAGTTTCTTTCTCAGTTGGTACACGCGGCGCACACGACTAAGTTTCTGTTTTTTCATGGTGTCACCATTTGGCCATAATAGTTGCACATTGTATTATTATTTAACATTAGTGGTAGCCACCGCCAACTTAAATGTTTAAGTACTTTTAATAATGCAATATGTTTTTGCCTTTACCTAAAAAATTTGATTTTTTAACCTATTATATATGGTATCCCGGTGTAGAAGTGCTGGTGCTTTAGTTGTGTAAAATTTGTTTAAATATTATTATTATATTTTTCGCTGTCAAATGTAGAGTCATGGTGGTTCATTTGGGGAAGGGGCGGGCTAGAGAGGTGAGGTTATTTTTTCATTTTTCTTTTCAATTTAAAAATAAAACATTTTAAAAATTACGATCAAGGCTCGGTCACCCAAGTACTTAGTATGAATCGCGTATGATACAGCGCGGTCAAGTTCATTCGGTGACGGTTGACAGTGGATTATGCTCTTAAGCTAATCACTCATAATCTATGCAGAATGCCGTGCGTTAACTCATTTCGGTATATGAATATACCCAGATACCAATATTATGAGTGAAAATGTATGTTTGGTTGTCATCCTTTTACGTCCCAAAATATTGTATCGAAGTAATAATAGTAGAATCATGTGACCAAAAGAGTTTTAAATATGAATGTATGGCTAGGGGAGGCCGATAACAAGATGGATGGATTGTGTAAAAAATGATCATCATCATCTTCCTGCGATTATCCCACTCTAAGTGGGGTCGGCAACATATTATAAACATGTTGTTACATGATTTGGCTGCGTTTTTATGACCAGCCGCCTGCCTGATATCAACTTACCGTAGTCGTATTTTACGACACCTGGGTAAGAAATGAGTGTGGTCTATTCTCCTCAACCGGATATCACACGGCGGGTCGTCTTACTTTAGTCGCCTTTTACGACACCACGGTAAGAAATGAGGGTTCTATTCAGCTGGATACCACACGGAGTGACACCAGAGTTGATGAATGATAGAGGAAAATGGAAGAAGAAGACATATTGTGCCGACCCCACTTAGAGTGGGATAAGGGTAAGAGAATGATGAGAAATAATCAAATCAAATTAAAATAATTTTTATTCAAAGATAAATAAAAGCATCTACCCAGTATGGGTCCTGGAAGTATAATGAAAATCCTGGAAGAAATATAATGACTTGCCCGTTGGCGCAGTGGGTAGTGACCCTGCTTTCACCTCCGTGGGGATAGGGTTCGATTCCCGCCGAGGGCTAACATTGTCGATAAAAGAAATTTGTTGGTCTTTGAGTCTGGGTTTATATTTGTAATTAAGTATGTATTTAAAAAATATATAAGTATATTCACCAGTTGACTGTCACCCATAACATAAGTATTAAATTACTTACTTTGATGACGGACGACCGTGTAAGTGTCCCATATATTTATTTATTAGGGTGTTGATAGAAAGCTTGTGCCATTTTCCTAATCGTTCTCAGATTACATTTTTTGTAAAGGTTATTAGCAATTTGAGTTACAAATTACTAGTAAACTTGCTAACCCCTCCAGCTAAGCTAAATGCTTTTTTTTTTTTTTTTAACAGGAAAAAACCCCTTATGGGTACCGCCGCCCGACGGGGACAGGCGGCGGTTATGTCGGACTCGCACCGACTGAAATAACCTGTGTGCTCCACTACGCTGCTGGTGGCGGGGATAGGGTACCTATGAAGACATTGCCCCCCATCCCCGCCAGCAGCAACTCTGTAGCCCAGAGTGCGCCACCTCTGGGTCGGGTCCTCTCTGAAAGTGGCCCCTCCCTCCGCTGGACGATGCATCGGGAGCATCAGATGCATCGAATGCCTCGGGGACCTAACTCCAGCGAGCGTCCGATAAAGCCCGTTCGGATCGCTCGGAGGTCCCCGTTAGGGCGGCATGCGACGGACTTCGGCGAGCCGCCTGCGCCCCGCTCGCCTGCAGTGGATTGGATCCAAGGACTCGACTTCCCGGATCCGCCCCGCCGCCTCCTTCCGCGAGATAACGTCCTCGCAGAAGGAGGCCATCGCTGCCCACGATCGCTCCCTGTCCACCATGACGCGAACCACAGTGGGCAGGGAGAGATCGTGCCCCACCTGTGCCACGAGTTCCGCCCGCTGAACCGCCCAAGCTGGACAGTCTGCGAGCGTGTGCAGCGCCGTGTCAAAGTCGGCGCCACACTCGTGGCACTCACCAGTCGCCTCGCACTGGGCCACCTTCCACAGATACCACCCGAAACAACCATGTCCGGAAAGCACCTGTGTCAGGCGGAAGGTGAGGACCCCATGCCTCCTGGCGACCCAGCCCTGGAGAATGGGCTGGATGGCCGAAATCGTCCAGGCTCCTGCACTGGGCGATTCAAGCCGCCGCCTCCATTGGCGGAGGAGCTCTTCCTGAGCTGCCCTCCGCCAATCCACCTCTACCGCCGCTGAGTCTCCCCCCGGTGAACGGGCTTCGACTCTACGGCGGTAGGAAGCTAAATGCTTGTGTTAGGTTAGGGTTATTATGCTTGGGTTCGCGTCAGTAGTATAATGGCCGAGATTCGAACCCACGACCTCTCGATCGCAAGTCCGTTACTCTAACCATTCTGCTACCCCTGCTTTTATTTATTTTTTAATGAAGCTCTTTCAAGCACTTTTGAATCGTCAAGGATCAATATGATTAATGAAGCTACAACTGGTTCGGAATGTTGCTCTTACCGAGAAGAGTCAGAAAGAAACTCAGCGGTCAATCTTTTAAACATTTTCAATTTTACACTATTAAACCGTAGTTCTGTATAAAGCTGAAAGGATTTTCAAATCCAGGCTTTTTTATCATCAAAATAATCTTAAATTTTGTAATATGCTTTACGTATAAGAATATATATTATATTTAATTAAAAACCTTTCTGTAGACTGGTCTAGTATGGATTGCGGAATTTTATTGTAAAAGCGAATACCGAGACCATCGAACGAGTTGCCAACTCTGCTGAGTCGCGACACAGGTATCACAAGCTTTTTGTGACCTCCCGTATGTCTATGATGTAAGAAATGAGGATGGTCTATTTTACGGATACCACACTGTGGGTCAACTTACCTTAGTCGTATTTTACGACTCCTCTGTAAGAAATTGGAGTGGTCTATTCCATTCAGTCGGATACCACACGGCCTTGTAACAACAAATTCGAATTGAATAATAGGTACTCAAAAAAAACGTATGAAAAATTTATTCACAAAAAAAAAGTATGAAAAATTAGTTCAATCCAAATTCCTTTTTATAGCGAAATTTTTCTTATAATAATTAAGAAATATTTTACTAAAACGAGAATGTCTAACACATAGTCAATACAAAATACTTATTCCAAAAGAAAAAGTAGACAAGGAAATCAAATAGCCATAAAAAACTATCTTTTAGGGGAATGCCCTCCGATTTGTAGATGATGATTGCAAACTTTAATTTATTTTTGGCGAGACATCTCTGACGCGCGATTAGTTAGATGAATCTTTAGTGATGGCAACGATTACTGGTGTTCGCAACGATTTATTTGTGTTCTATAAAGGGTTAATTAATATGCAGTTTCAAACATGGAATATAGGTAGCGTCTTTTTTTTAATTCAGTAATGGTATAGGCAAAGTTGTCACGCCGTGTGGTATCCGGCTGAATAGAATAGCGCCACCCTCTTTTCTTAACGAGGCGTCGTAAAAGGCGACTAAGGTAAGTCGACCCGCCGTGTGGTATACGGCTGAATAGAATAGTACCACCCTCATTTCTTACCGAGGTATCGTAAAAGGCTACTAGGTTAAGTTGACTCATCGTGTGGTATCCGGTTAAGTAGAATAGACCGCCCTCTTCCTTATCGAGGCGTCGTAAAATACGACTAAGATAAGTTGACGTCAGGCAGGCGTCGTAAAATACGTAGTCAAATCATGTGACAACATGTTTGTAACATATCAGAGTGGGGATAAGTAAGGGATAAGGGCAGGAAGAAGAAGAAGAATAGTTTAGGCAAAGGCATACAAACAGCCTTTGTGACATAAATCCATGATAAAATATGTTTTTTTAAAAACTAAATCTAATGTTTTAAATATCAATCTGTTGTGACTATTTTTTGATGTAATTTGCAAATTAAAAACTATTATATACATATTTTAATAATATTTTCTTTACTTTCGTATAGGTGTCTAATAATACTAAGTTAATACGTTTTCATCTAAGTCTACATCTGTCACCAAAGCATTAATAATAAAAAAGATTAAGAGATGTTGAAGGTGTAAATAAATAAAAAATATGTACAATAACAAATAAAATTTAATTTTCAAATTTTAATCAAATTAAGCTTCGTACATAATAACAAAACATAATTACTTAGGGTAATTACAATTTAATATAATATTCTAATCCTTTTTTGTGAAAAAGACAATATCCAAACGAAACAATTTTGAAATATTTATGAAATTTCGAATCAAAGATCGTTTTAATCTTTTTTAAATTATTTTTTTTATTACCTGGAAAGTACTGTTTCAATGTGTTGAGTTATAATTAATAAAATTTAGCTTATTATTCCGTCAAACAATCATTTAGGTTTTCGTTTAAAACAAAACTCATTCGTGAGTAAATTTTGCACATGTAACTAAAATTATATTTATACATGCAAAAAACTGTAGGTAAATTGGTCTATTTTACATATATTACACAATTTTTATCACATGTCAACCTTTATCATATAGTTTTGCCTTCATGTTATTTCCAAAATCCATATTGAAGTGTGTACTGGATCTGTAAACAAACAAGAACTTTTAATAATATTTTGGTTTAGTTTTTTAGTTTTGACTTATCTATATATCTATTCCACAAGGTATATTCATGTGTATAGATTCAGAAATTGATTTCTATTAAATTAATCAAATTAATTAACATCTCTTTCCCCTTACAGAATACTGACTTTTAATCGAAGTTGGTTTTTTATTAAGTGGTAGATATTTCCTTATTTTATTCTGTTTAAATATTATTATTACTTTGGACTGAAATGAACTTCAGTTACAAAATACATAAATTTCACACGTTAGTTACGTGTATCATATTATAATCCATTTATTACCACATTAATATATTTTTAAAATTGTATATTAATATAAAATATAAGCATTATTTTTGGTTAAAAAAAGAATAAAGTTTTATTACTAATTTCGATTAACTGCTTAATTAAAGGCAATCTTAAATTTGAAGTAAGTCTTGCAAAGCCGACTTGTAGTTTTTTAATCTAAATTGCTATTAATTGTAGATAGTCTCAATTCGTAGTTAAATCCTTCGCCATACTGGTAGGCCATTTAACACATTTTAACACATAAAAATGTGTTACATTAAGTAACACATTTTTTATGTAGCGATAAAATAAATAATAGATTTTATCTCTACGTAGGTACTACGAGGTACCTACTTGCTATTTTACTTTGCATTTTCTAGTACTTTATCGCCAACGTTAAGCATAATTAACATTTCTCAGATATTTAATTAATAATCTTCTAGCACCATGAAGATACCACCCTTTAAAAAAAATTCCAACATTTTTATGCTACATAAATAAATAAATAAGATACTTTTGGAAATTACTTTTATTGTATTATGGGTATGATAATAACCACAAAGCATTATAATGCATGAAAATTCTAATATTACTTATAAAATTTTCAATTAGGATTCTTATTCAAGAAGGAATGAAATTAGACTTCTTAATAGTTTCATCATGGTTGTTAATTAAAAAGAAAATGATTACTTAATAGATAAAAAAAAATTGTTTTAGTTATTAATTTAACGAGATTTATATTAATTTCATAGACAATAAAATATATTATTCAACAATGTATTTGTAAAAATAAGAAAATAAGACAATAAAGTTAAGATTAAAATGTAAAATATTTTTCCCTTATCCACTTTGTACGCGTATGTGTTGCCTTATTAAAATTAAAGCTATATAATAATTACTAGTTAGCAATCTATTAAAAAGTACAAAATGAGCATAGATATCTTATCTATATCTTATCATAATAAATTATAAATATCGCACTACCAACGTAATATGTATTTAAGTAGACAATTGTTAAATAAAGTGTTATTTGCATATGTAGTCATAAAAATGTATTAAACAGCAAAGTCTTACCTAAATATAGGAATTTCGTTTACCGTGATATTTTTCCGTCGGTATTTTGCCGACGGCAGTCTCTTCACATATGTGTTATACAAAATTTAAATTTTTCAACAATAATAAGATTTTTACTTGTTAATTATTCTTTGTATATTGTTAGGAAATGAAAATTATTGAACAATACACACGCGGCACTATGTTTCAAACACGCTCGCGGCGAGAAGGTTGCTCGTCTGGCCGCCATATTGTGTCGCGTTCCTCCCATTAAGCCGCTGAGTGTTCCTATTGGTCAATATCCACGCTGAGGGCGGAGCGTCTCGCGCCTAAATGTTGCCAGCTTTTTGAATAAATAATTTCAGTAATTTAAGTAATGAAGGCAATTATGGCGTTGTTTAGCTAAGTTTGCGCGGCAGCGAGTGGGAACTTTATATTTATACTCTCTTTATGTACGCCGACGCGGTTAATGCGCCCGATCTGTTTACGTTGCGAACCGTTTATTTATTGCGGGCGACGTTGCAAACGATTTAAACTGCAATTATTTGTGCGCTATAAGGAAAACATATTGCACGATTTAAGCGCTTTAGGAACTGAATAAATTTTGAGATGCGTCTGATATTATTTATAGTCAAGTATTTTGGAATTGGAATTATTTTACATTTGAGACGTACGTATAAAAACATATATTAAATGAAATACACAAAGTCCATATTTTAAAAAAAGAATATTATTTGTCTATGCTTAACTTAAGCTAATACGAAAAAAGAACACTTTTGTAAAAAGAATCAAGCCACAAATGATTTAATGTCACTATAACGTTCAAGTCCATCCGGAGTAAACAGTGACGTCACGAGGCGTCACAGCAACCCGATAAAAAGTCGATTTTATCCGCATAAGTTCGGCCAGCTGACTGCGTCCCCCCCGCGCCCGCACGCACTGAAAACTCAACACGGCGAGATTTCAGCGAGAGCGTGATAGCACCATTCGGAAAATGTACGAGTTAGAAAGAGACAAAGATGCAGGATCGCGACCGCGCTGTGGGCGGGAATGCCGAATGATGTATAGAGTGGTGGAGTTAGGTTCAAATTGCGTCGGGAAGTGGCCGAGATTAGAGCCAGTGCGGGCCGTAGCGCGCGCGTTCGTAAGCCCACTTAAGACTGTTTTTAATACTAGTATTTTTTACGCCCCGCAAGGATTTAGCGGATTTTAGAAAATACTCTTGTTGAGATCGCGCGCTTTGATTTATCGATATCTGTTCTGTGTTTATGTTTGGTGACGGGCTGACCGCGTGGACGTAATCCAGCGGCTTGTGGCAGATTATGACGGATAACAGCGGATTTTCTCTGTGATCGGGAACAGTTCCGTCGTACACCTGCTCTGAGTGATCACAACGTTGATACAGTAAGTAGTTATTAAGAAATCATAACGAGATCTCTACCTCTCTCTCCGGTCGTTTCTTCATGACTGACGATCGCGGTCCTGGTTTCTATTAGTGGTCACCATTGCTACCTCATGAGAGGGTTTGTTTCTATAAGTATACCAAAACATTCGTCTTGAATACGAATATACTTATAAGCTTAGTTAATCTGGTTTTCCTATTGTTAAACAGGCTTCTTACATTTATTAAGTACGTCATGATTCTTTCTTTAGGATATTTCATTCTATATTATTTGTAGTCACTTTTATAGACAATTAAGTAGAGTCTTATATGACTAAAGCGAAGTCGAATAAGAGAATTTGATTCATGCTTAAAAGTACTGTAAACTAAAGTTAGTAAATAACGGTAATTCAAAACATATTAGATAACATCTATTCTTGCAATGTAACCTTAAGATGGTTCTATACACAGTTAATAAAACAAAACAATTTTGAAAAAAAATTATAGGTTATTATTGTTAAAGATTAACCTCTTATCATTGTCGCCGTGTGGTATCTGTCTGAGTAGAATAGACCACTCTTTCTTACCGAGGTGTTAAAGCCGACTAAGGTCAAGCGGCCGGTCGTAAAATACGTAGCCAAATCATGTGACAATATATTTATAACATATTGTCACGACCCCACTTAGAGTGGGATAAGTTCAGGACATTGAAACCTAATACCGTTGTATCTGAAATATATGATTTCACATCAAAAAATTCCAAAAAATAGCTATGAAAAGGTAACAGAAAACAGACTACAAATTTCCAATATTATTAATATGGAGTTATTCTATTTTTTAAATACACATCCATCCGTTTCTCCGTTGTAAGAAAAACAAATACATTGTCGCATATAGCTAAAGCACCTGGTAAAGTAAAAAAAAAAAATTTCATAAAAATGGAAAAATAATTGGGTAGATAGGGCTCGATCCTAGGTATTTTCATTTCTCGGGACCACCCGTTCCCCGAATAAGCTACGCTGCCTTGACATTTACGGCAAAAATTGTGTTTTATATTGATTTAATGTACATTTATTTTTTTTTAATACCGAAAAAAAGGGATAATACGAATTTTTTAAATAAAACCTAGCTAGATCGATTTTTCTCCCCCAAAACCACCTACATACTGAATTACAGTAAAATTGTTAGCGTTGGCTGTTTCCGGAGATTCCGAAAATATAATTACATACAATTAACTCATTTAAATATTAAAGATATGGATTTATAATTATAACTTTAATTACCGATAAATTGTTTTAACTTATATATAAAAGTTTATGGGTTTTTCTATGTGATTGTAGCGAATTATGAGTGATTAATTACTCTTAAAGGGATATATTTTTTACTTTTGACGATTTTTTAAATTGACCGACGGCTCAGCTTATGTCCGCGACACGGTTATTATTTTGGTTAGACCTAGAAATACTATTATACTATAACTAGCGGCCTGCCCCTGCTTCGCACGGGTATAAAATATATATCCCATGTCAGTCAGTGTAAAAAAAAAGATTAAAATTGATCCAGTTGTTTTGATTTATTCATTACTGCCCGTGGCCGTAGCGTTAAATTTGGAGAGAAACAATTTCCTTTCCCTATACCAAGAAGATTTCCTGCTATCTTTGGAATATCTAAATTCATAAAGTAAATTATTACTTATTTACTTTTATATTTTCCCTATGTATTTTATTTTTACAATTAATTACAGAATGTCTTTTACTTAACTATTTATTTGAGGTACTTAATTGGATAAGGATTAAGGCTGTATTGTATAAGAATTGCTTCAAAAGTAAGGCATTATTTTTCGTAAAAAGTAAACGACAAAAAATGCTTTAGTGGGTTATCCATAAGCGATAGACATATACTATCGCGGACTTTTCTGTAGACCTTTTCAATGTGTACAAATACTTGGTACATTATTTTGATAAATCTCGTAGGGTTTAGCCTGCGTTTGCAATGTAAGCGGAATAAATGTAATTATTTACAGAAACCTCAAAAATTACAGTATTTCTCTACTCCATATTGAATGTTATTAGACATGTAAACCTTCCTCTAATATCACTCTATCTATTAAAAAAAAACCGCATCAAAATCTGTTGCATAGTTTTAAAGATTGGAGCATACATAGGGATATACGGACATAGGGACAGACAGAGAATGCGACTTTGTTTTATACTATGTAGTGATATTATTTATTTTTACAATTGATTAGACAATGTCTTTACATACAACATTCATAGCTTTCTTATGATTAGACTATATAAACTTGAAAGAAGGACATTTAGTTGCGCCTCCGGTCGCTGCTAAATTCGAAGTGCTTATAGGTCTAAGCGCGGCCTCCTCGCGGGATTTTAAATCTGTAATATCTCCGAAAATGTTCACTTAAATTACATGCAGTAAACGGCAATATTGATCTATATTAAATCAACAATTTATTTAAGGTACTCAATTGGATAAGGATTAATGCTGTATTATATAAAAATTGCTTTCAACATAAGGCATTATTTTTCGTAAAAAGTAAATGAAAAAAACTGCTATTGTGGGTTATCCATAAGAGATAGATATATACCATCGCGGACTTTTATGTAGACCTTTTTAAGGTGTACAAATATTTAGTACATCATTTTGATAAATCTCGTAGGGTATAGCCTGCGTTTGCAATGTAAGCGGAAAAAAATGTCATTATTTACAGAAACCTCAAAAATTACATTATTTCTCTAGTTCGTATTGAATGTTATTATACGTACAAACCTTCCTCTGGAATCACTCTATCTATTAAAAAAAACCGCATCAAAATCGGTTGCGTAGTTTTAAAGTTTTATGCGTACATACGGAAATATGGACTTTGTTTTATAATATGTAGTGATATCAATATTTTTACTTACGATTAGTCATTTAATTGTAATAATAAAAAGGTAATGGCCTGTTCCTATCCCACTGCTGAGAATAGGCCTCTTCTCTCCGTTTTTGGAGAGGTTTGGAGCTAAGACCTACCACGCTGCTCCAAGGCGGATTGATACTCGTAAGTTACAAATATCTCTAGAATTCTCTAGAGATATGCAGGTTTCCTCACGATGTCTTCCTTCTCTGAAAAGCGTATGATTAATTGCAACTATCAATTACATACATAGGTTTTAATAAGAACTCATTGGTGCATCATTTAATTGTAATAATCATGACAATTCCTTCACCGTGGAAATTGGAAAAATCGATCTAGATTTTATTTTTTAAAAATTCAAAAAAAAATATTATCCCTATTTTTGGCCATTAAAAATACTAAAAGTTACATTGGATATATAAAACACTATTTTTGCCGTTAAATCAAGTCAAGTCAGCGTAGCTTATTCGGGGAACGGGTGGTCTCGTGAAATGAAAATACCTAGGATCGAGCCACCTACCCAATTATTTTTTCTTAATTTTGTAAATATTTTCCGAGCAAGGCTCGCTTAACTAGGTAAAAAGTAAGTAACTAACGGCCTGTTACTATCCACTGCTGGGCATAGGCCTCCTCTCTCCATTTTTGGAGAGAAGTGTCGGAGCTAAGACCTACCACGCTGCTCCAATGCGGATTGGTAGGTTACACATATCCCTAGGATTCTCTAGAGTTATGCAGGTTTTCTCACGATGTTTTCCTTCACCGAAAAGCGTGTGATAAATTGCAATTATCAATTAGACACATAAGTTTTAATAGAAAACACATTGGTGTCTGCCCTGGTTTGAACCCATGATCGTCTCTAGAGATTCACACGGTCGCACCGCTAGGCCATCGCAGCTTTTTACTTAACTAGGTACTAATAATTAAATATCCTGCATGTTATAACCTGGTGTATAAAATTTAATGATCTAAAATTTTATGAATTGGTCTAACGAATAAGATGTGAAAGAATAAAAGACAGACAGACTTGCGCTTATTTAATATTAGTATACGAACATTTTATTCTGTGTCCTTTTTCTTCATATGTTTAATAAGATTATACTAAATGTAAACAAATTTAAACTTCAAACAATAAACAATTTTTATATTATAAATAAACCTTCACTTGAAGGATTTATATCTTACAAATCTCTTTTACCCTTGTTGTGTTACTGTTTAAATAAATTTAAAAAAAATATTGTTTGTTTTATAAATCTTAAAAATAATCAAATCAAATCTCAATATTTTGTATTAAAACAAACAGAATATGCATAGCTTGTATAGCTTGTAAAAAACATAAGTTATTGTTAAAGGTAGGTCTTCATCCTCCTGCCCTTATCCCACTCTAAGTGGGGTCGGCACAACATGTTATAAACACGCTGTTACATGATTTGGCTGCGTTTTTACGACCGGCCGCCTGCCTGACGTCAACTTACCTCTGTCGTATTTTACGACACCTCGGTAAGAATGAGGGTGGTCTATTCTACTAAACCGGATACCACACGGTGGGTCAACTTACCTTAGTCGCCTTTTACGACACCTCGGTAAGAAATGAGGTTGGTCTATTCTACTCAGCCGAATACCACACGGCGGGTCGACTTACCTTAGTCGCCTTTTACGACACCTCGGTAAGACTGGCCCGTTGGAGCAGTGGGTAGTGACCCTGCCTTCAGCTCCGTGGGTCGCGGGTTCGATTCCCGCCGAGGGCCAAAATTTTCTGTAAATGAATTTGTTGGTCTTTGAGCCTGGGTGTATATTTGTATTTAAGTATGCATTTAAAAAATATATAAGTATATATTCACCAGTTGTCAGTCACCCATAACACAAGTATTAAGTTACTTACTTTGGGGACGGACGACCGTGTGTGTAAGTGTCCCATATATTTATTTATTATAAAAAAAAAAAAAAAAAAGAAAAGAGGGTGGTACTATTCTATTCAGCCGGATACCACACGGCGTTGTTAAGGTAGGTCTTATGAATTAAATATTGTCTCTGCTGCGTAAAAGCAGCAGTAGAGTTGACAATTCAAAGGAGTCTTATGTAAAAGTTAAAATCAGTTTAATTTTTTTTTGTATTCTAGGAATATTAAAAATACCTCAACAATAAATTTAAAAAAACACTTTATTTTTATTTATAAAAGAAGGAATGAAAATAAAAATCATAGTTTTTAAAGGACTGTATGAATTTTAGTGCAATGTTTTTAGTTGCATTAATATTAAATGGGCTTCATACAATAAGGAAACCTTGAAACCTCTAGAAAAGTTAAGTAAACCTTTGTAAGTAGAAATAAAAAAACAATCTTGCCCCAGAGAGGAATATCTTCCAATAACTTTCGAGAAACAGAAAGAACAAAACAATAAATACAAAAGTTTGTGAGTATGAATGTATGTTTGTACTCTTTCACGAATCCGCTGAACCAATATCGATGAAATTTGGCACAATTATTCCTTTTATACCGGAATAACATATCCTTATCCTTACTAATATTATAAATGCGAAAGTCTGTCATTATAACCTTTTACTATTGTAAGATATATTTCATGTAAGTACGGGTTATTTACTAAAATTATCAAATTATGCTCCTGATAAATCGATAAATCTCTTATTCTTCCCGGATCGATCTGATTTTTGTGATGGAGATATTTGCACGGTTGAAGAGTGACAGAATCTCTTCATTTCAAGACTACAGTACACGTGAACGATGTTGCGCGGGTAAAAGCTAGTAATAATCCTGTTAATTCTACAGGAATAGGATGACATTAAACAGTGCCATCTATTATCAACCGATCACGCTACAACAAGTCACGCAAACGAAGTCGCGGGGCAACGCTAGTAATTCATATATCAACTTGTTTCAGCTACCGTTGATAATAAACGTGTAATTGATTAAAATATGACACAATATATTTTTATCAGGACAACGGAAATCGTAATCTATAAGGTTACAAAACATAACAGTATTTTTTTATATATCGCTAATTAGGTGCAATAGTGGCATAACTCAAAAAATTATGTATTGGCATAAATGGGTTTGAAGTTTTCATTGCTTAGGAAAATGTATGCAAAACATGCTTTCGTTTTCTTAAACAAACAGTCTAATATTAAATTATGAGTTTTGTCGGTATTAAAAAGAATGTGTATTTAAACATCATTTTTCCTAGTCCAAAACACATGTTTTTGAGTTATCCTAGATACTATTAGAGCCCATGAGCAATAGATCTCTTTTTTAATAATGATATCAAAAACAGATAATTTATTGGCTTAATAAAATAACCATCATCCTCCTGCCCTTATCCCTATCTAAGTGGGATTGGCACAACATGTTATAAACAGGCTGTCACATGATTTGGCTGCGTTTTTACGACCGGCCACCTGCCTGATGTCTACTTACCTCAGTCGTGTTTTACGAAATCTCGGTAAGAAAGAGTATGGTCTATTCTACTAAACCGTATACCACACGGTGGGTCAACTTACCTTAGTCGCCTTTTACGACACCTCGGTAAGAAATGAGGTTGGTCTATTCTACTCAGCCGGATAACACACGGCGGGTCGACTTATCTCAGTCTCCTTTTACGACACCTCGTTAACAAATGAGGGTGGTACTATTTTATTCAGCCGGATACCACAAGGCTATTTAATATAGGTATTAAGGAAAATTAAAAATTATAAAAAATATACATATAATTTCATAAAAATGCTTTATTTTTCCTAAAGGAACTAGGGTCACGGGTTCGATTCCCGCCGAGAGGAAAAATCTTAAAGATAATCTGAGTTTGTAAGATATATTTGTATTTAAAATTATATAAGGAATATTTACAAGTTTTCTATCATAACTAAAAATTTTAAATAACTTACTTTGGGGACGGACGACCGTATGTATAATTGTCCCATATTTTTAATTATTTATTTATTATACTTTATTTTCCCTTACTCCTTTTTTTCCTTACTGCCTGAAAAGTATCATCAGATCTAGTCTAGGATCGGATTCAAAAATCAAACAAAGTTGTATTTTAAAAGGACACATGCAGAGCAAAAAAAATTATGAGGAATATGATAAAATAAACTAACAATAATATACATATTGTGAATCGATCCTTAGGGATAATCATCACTACATATTATAAAACAAAGTCCATATTTTCGTATGTACGCATAAAACTTTAAAACTACGCAACCGATTTTGATGCGGTTTTTTTTAATAGATAGAGTGATTCCAGAGGAAGGTTTGTACGTATAATAACATTCAATACGAAGTAGAGAAATACTGTAATTTTTGAGGTTTCTGTAAATAATTACATTTTTTTCCGCTTGCATTGCAAACGCAGGCTAAACCCTACGAGATTTATCAAAATGATGTACTAAGTATTTGTACACCTTAAAAAGGTCTACAGAAATGTCGGCGATGGTATATATCTATCTCTTATGGATAACCCACAATAGCAGTTTTTTTCATTTACTTTTTACGAAAAATGATGCCTTATGTTCAAAGCAATTTCTATACAATACAGCATAAATCTTTATCCAATTGAGTACCTTAAATAAATTGTTGATTGAATATAGATCAATATGGCCCTTTACAGCATGCAATTTAAGTGAACATTTTCGGAGATATTACAGATTTAAAATGCCGTGAGGACGCCGCGCTTCACCTTATAGCACTTCGAATCTTTTAGAGTTTGTTTAAAGACATTCTGTAATTAATTGTAAAAATAAAATATATAGGTAAAATGTAAAAGTAAATAAGTAAAAATGTACTATATGAGTTTAGATATTCCAAAGATAGCAGGAAATCGTCTTGGTATAGGGAGAGGAAATTGTTTTTCTCTAAATTTAACGCGTGCGGGCCACGGGCAGTAATGAATAATTCAAACTACTGGATCGATTTTAATCATTTTTTTAAACTGACTGACATGGGATATATATTTTATACCCGTGCGAAGCAAGGGCAGGCCGCTAGTATATTTATATACTAAAGTTTAGTCTAATAAAAAGTTAATAAAAATTGATTACTGGCGTTTATTGAATTGTAACCTTAGTCTTACTTATATTATCATGAATATTTAGCATTTGTTATCTTTGTAAGGCCCTTAACGATGCTTCTGTGCTCTCCCGTCTCGCCTAGTAAAACTCAAATGTCAATTCAAAAACAATAAAATTGTTTCAATATGAACGTAATGCTGGTAAGAAGGCTACATTGGAAAATTTATATTTTGGTTATTATGAGTATAGCACTGTTAACATTGACTTTTCAAGGTTTGAATCAATATCACCAATTGATAACCTTGCTAAAGATACGCCAAATTTTTCAATGCGGTTACATATAGAGCTATTTGTATTTGGGGAAGAACTCTCTAGTATAGTCTATGTAGTAATTTATATCAAAGTTAGGATAGATAATTTAGATTTAAAATGAAACAATTGAAATAATTCTTGTTAGTAGGAATCATATAGTATAACAAAGTATGCCATGTATAAGAGTGTTACAATAAATAATGAGAGAAAAGAAATAACACACAAAAAAGAGAGACCGATAGATACAATCTCATTTGTTTTCTCTTTATTGAAATAGGTCTCATTTTAGGCTGGTTTTCCTAATCTAGTATCTATAATTACTCTATGGCAAGAATTGAACCCATGTACAAAATTTATTTTTATATAACTTTACCGTAAACATATACGTTTATTTATTGCACTTTAACAGCGTCGCTACAAAAGCTGACTTATGTGCTATTAAAGGAAATAGATTCAGCCAGAAATAGACTTCAGGAAGACATTCATTACTAGGTTCGCTTAATACTTAGCCTGTAATGTCGCATGAATTTTCGATTTACATAGAGATATAAATTTTTTATTGTTTAGATTTGATTCATAGAATTTATTGGTTAAACTTTGATGGAGTAAATTGTTATTATTAATGGGTTTTTTATTATTAAATAAGAAATTGCATACAAAAGAAATATATTTTATATATGGACTTCTTTGTGGATATGTACATACAGTTTTTTTTTTAATTTTGGTGCATTGTGTTGTCAGTGACATTATATTATCTTCTATGGGTGGTCCTCGGACACGTTAATGTTAAGCCGTCGGCTATCGGTATTATCAATATTGATGATAATAGTTATTATTAATATATAAAAAAATACTATGTGATCATCGTTATTATTACTTGAAACACTAAATTACATTATTAATAAAAAAAAAAATGCGAGAGCAATTAAAAATCTATTAAAATGTAGATAAAAAATATTTACTGGACGCACACAACTGCGACCGTGACATTGTTTTATATTCAAATACATTAAAAAGTAATGTTAAAAAAATAACATTTCTCACGGAACGAGTATCATGCGTGTCAATATCGATACACAAAGTCACGTTATCAGCAGATAGACGAGATACAAATAGATACACTCAAATATTTGTGTTACATGTCGTTACACATGTTTTACATTCATGTCTCATTCACTTACACGATACAATGATATGGTATTAAATGATGTTCGATTTTCAAAATAGATTTTGTTTAGAAGAATGATATGGAGTAGGTGATGTTCGAAATATGAATTCCTTACATTTTTGTGATGTGAAGACATTTTGTAATACTGTATTTATACAATAGACAGTGTGTTAAATAATCATGTTTTAACCAGAATTTAAATTCATTTTGGACATGGATTGTTTTAGTTTAAGGTATGTTTTACTTCTAATGGTTACTTATAATATAACCTCATCGCTGCGTTATATTTATACCATAGTGAACAGATATTGAATATTTACAACAATATTTGTTTATATTGATATTTATATTGTTGATATTGAATATTTATAACAATATTGTTGTTTATTTACAACAATAAAAGGTTATTATAGTATATTCAAACAAAGTCATAGGTGTCTTATTTTAGTTTTATTTTGGTCTAGAATCTTGATTACCTTAAGGGCTGTATAATATAATGCTTTTGCCTCGGTCGATTAAAATCATAAAGTTCAGAAAAGCTGTAAAGCTCAAATATAGGAAAGTAGAATTCAATTCATGCAAAATAACTTTATCGATGAAATGTTAATACTCCCTGTAACAAAAGACTTTTTACTTTTTAGTTTTCTGTCTATTTTTTAGTGTTCTTACATAAAATTCAAGAAAAATTGTTAAAATTATTTAAAACTCTATGGTTTTTTAATACGAGTAATATATCGCTCTTAACTGAACTAAGTTTAGCCTTTAAATCTTCATTTAGTATTATTTGGTCAAATTGGCTTTGTGACGTTTATCATAACATATATAACATAACATAATAATTTTATTACATACATATATACGAAATTTTGAACTTATTAGTCGGTATGATATATCTACTGAATAATTTATACGAATAAATGGGAAAAACCGATATTTAGCATTATCTTATAATTTGTCAATAATTATCAGTGGCATTATAAATTTGTATTTATTGATATCGAATAATTATGGCAGCTCTAAACTGTACTTTTTAAAGTTATAAAACAATCGGTGGAAATATCACAGTTTAGGTTTACGGCGGTTTTATCGGCGTATTTATATTTGTAATAGTCAATAATACCTTAATTTTTTAATTTAAGTAATGCTTCAAATTATATTTGCGCTATTATTCTAAACAAAGATTAATGTTATGATTTTCTTACGAAAATTGCTGATGGATTTAGATGAAATTTAAAGTTTATCTGATACTTATATCATAAAACTACTGAAAATAAGTAACACACTCACACGCCTATTATTATTTTTTTTTATTTACTCTATCGAAGAAGTTATTTTTTTAATAGAAAAACTTATTTATATCTACCATCTTGTCTTAAATGAAGTCTAAGTACATATTTGATATCGGTATTGCACGCAATTAAAAAATAAGACAAAAATAAAATAAAATGTCATTTTTTTGCATAGAGTTATTTTACTAGACTAGGAGCGCGCCTAATATGTGTCCAAAAAAAATTAGAAGTCGAACAGATAAAGCAAATTAGTGTGATTAGACCATTCATTATGTACATTATAATCTTTGGATTAGACAACGATAACTACTCTACGTAAAATAACTCTATGATTTTTAGACTATGCTTAGCCCAAAATATATAGTTATTTCTAGTAGAGAGTTATTCGGATATTTTTATTCGTTTTCTTTTATTAATATAAAATAACAAACCATTATATTTTATTAATATTTTTTTTACATATACCATAGACACAGATTATAACACAACACAATTTTTATTTAGTTCAATATATACTATAAATATTTGTATACTTTTTTTTAGGTTTTTTATTTTTTTAGTCATAAATATTTTAATCCTTTTTATAAGTTTTTTATTAAAGACAGAGTATAAATACGAAACGTTTCCAAACGAAATGACTTTATCATGCCGTCGGAATAAGCACGCTAGCGTTATACCGGCACGACCTTTCTTTTGTCGAATATTGAAATCCCGACCTCGTCCGTATGTAAAAAAGGGCAATTAAAGCCATAAATCACTATATGCGAGCGTTTTTCCACCTATTCTTCTACTTTTTATGATCCCAAAAAGCTATGGCCATCTACTGACAACGCATTTGAAATATGAAAGTTGTTAGGCTGTATATCTCCATCACACCGTTATTTACAGCTTTTATTTTTACAGCGTGTACACGTTCTAAATCAAGCTGATAATGCTATATTTTAGCTTAGTACAGATATATTGTTTTACTTAGAACTTGAAAGTTATTTAGCTATTTCGCCACACTCATAATTATAAGCCAATATGGCTTATTTGGCTATACATATTATAAAACAAAATTTCAAAAAAATGTCTGTCAAATAAATAAGCTAAGTTAGGCTTGTAATTCTTTTATTTTTCATATTTATATTGTACCTATAATTGAAAAACATACTAATTTTATTTTATATAAGTCCGACGTGTGGTATCCAGCTGAGTAGAAAATACCACTCTCATTTCTTACCGAGGTGTCGTAAAAGGCGACTATGGTAAGTTGACCCACCGTGTAGTATCGGGTTTAGTAGAATAGACCACCCTCATTCTTACCGAGGTGTCGTAAAATACGACAGAGGTAAGTTGACGTCAGGCAGGCTGCCGGTTGTAAAATATGTAGCCAAATCATGTGACAACATGTTTATAACATGGTGTGCCGACCGCACTTAGAGTGGCATTAGGGCAGGAAGATGATGATGTCTGTATAGTAGTATGTGTGTTTCCCATCTCTACCGAGCACAGTTTTAATTAGCATTAAAATTCATATGTAAGTAATAAATAGTTGGCTTTAGGCCAACATTTAATTTCCCGCGTTTCTTGCTGTTTCTTCTCGGTAAGAGTGCCTTTCCGAACCAGTGGTAGCTTTATTAATATATGACGATCCGAAAGATCTTGTAAAATCCATATTGAATAAAGAATAATTTGAATTTGAATAGATCAAAATCAAATGATTGCCTAATTTTAATGGCTGTATTTGATACTGATTTAGTGCTGTGTGGTATCCGGTTGAGTAGAATAGACCACCCTCTTTTCTTACCGAGGTGTCGTAAAAGGCGACTAAGGTAAGTTGACTCGTCGTGTGGTATCCGGCTGAGTAGAATAGACTATGCTTATTTGTTACGAATATGTCGTAAAAGGCGATTAAAGTAAGTTGACCAGTCGTGTGATATCCGGCTGAGTAGAATAGACCACGCTCATTTCTTATTAGGTGTCGTAAAGACGATTGAAGTAAGTTGACCCGTCGTGTGGTATCCGGCTGAGTAGAATAGACAGCCCTCATTTGTTACCCAGGTGCCGTAAAAGGTAAGTTAATGACAGGAGGATGATGATTTGATAATGATTTCTTTTTTTTAACTCACCGGTTTAAAAGATTGACAAAATATTAAATTGATCCAATTAATCCCAGAGATTTACATAAGGTAGTTTCAAATACAATATTTATATCGCTTTTGATACGAGTGTTAGGTTTTACAAGCGCTTACCTACTTGAAATTGATTTATTTGATATGCTCTACTGGAGCTGTACCTACTGTATTATATTTCATACAAGTTACATGTTAAAATTTCTTAATCTTTTAATTTTATTCTTGTTTATTAAAATTACGCCGTGTGGTATCCGGCTGAATAGAATAGTACCACCCTCATTTCTTACCGAGGTGTCGTAAAAGGCGACTAAGGTAAGTCGACCCGCCGTGTGGTATCCGGCTGAGTAGAATAGACCACCCTCTTTCTTACCGAGGAGTCGTAAAATACGACTAAGGTATGTTGACGTCAGGCAGGCGGCCGGTCGTAAAATACGTAGCCAAATCATGACAATATGTTTGTAATATGTTGTGCCGACCCCACTTAGAGTGGGATAAGGGCAGGAGGATGATGATTTGTTTATTAAAATTTATATCAATTTTACATTTGCGTAATGTAAAAGAGTCGTATAACAGTGAATTTATTCTTTTTCTTTTACTTATGGACATCTGATATTGGATGTCACCTTTTAAAGAGATTACCACCCTACCCTGCTGTGGTAGCCCAGCGGTAACACCCTGCGATAATTTCGTGGAGGTCACGGGTTCAAACCTGGGCAGACACGTTATGTGTTTAATTGATAAATGCAATTTATTATACGCTTTTCGGTGAAGGTAAACATCGTGAGGAAACTTGCATATCTCTAGAGAATTCTGGAGATATGTGTAACCTACCAATCCGCATTGGAGCAGCGTGGTAGGTCTTAGCTCCAAACCTTCCTCCAAAAACGGGGGGAAGAGGCCTATTCTCAGCAGTGGGATAGTAACAGGTCGCTAGTCTAACACTCTACCCGATCTTGTGACCATTGGTTAATTAGCATTCTGTACTCCTTTATATAAACACCGTGTGATATCCGGGTGAATAGAATAGTACCACCCTCTTTCTTACCGAGGTGTCGTAAAAGGCGACTAAGGTAAGACGACCCGCCGTGTGGTATCCGGCTGAGTAGAATAGTACCACCCTCATTTCTTACCGAGGTGTCGTAAAAGGCGACTAAGGTAAGTCGACCCGCCGTGTGGTATCCGGCTGAGTAGAATAGACCACCCTCTTTCTTACCGAGGAGTCGTAAAATACGACTAAGGTATGTTGACGTCAGGCAGGCGGCCGGTCGTAAAATACGTAGCCAAATCATGACAATATGTTTGTAATATGTTGTGCCGACCCCACTTAGAGTGGGATAAGGGCAGGAGGATGATGACTCCTTTATATAAACACCGGCTATACTCAACCTCCTCTATCTTCCAATAAAAGTCACATTAATATCAGTTAAGCCGTTCCAGAGAATGTACTTATAGTACATTCTTCGTAAAGATTCCCCAAGAATTGCAAACCGTAAATAAATCCGTTTAATAGAGAGAAAATCGCACACATACAGATAGAGTTTGAGGGCTGGATTTTAATAATATTTATAGATAACTCTACAAAATTTCATACATCGGCATCATTCGTAAATAAAGGTACAAAGTTTCTGCTTCACGTTTTAACATACAGTACCCGGTTGACCGAGCCTTGCTCGGTAATTTTTGCGAAATAAAAAAAAGGAAAAAAATAATTTTGTAGTTAGGGATCGATCCTAGGTATTTACATTTCTCGAAAATGCCAGTTCTCCAAACAAGCTACGCTGACTTGACAGTTGACAACAAAAATTCAATTCAATATACATTTTAGTATTTTATAATGCCCAAAACCCGGGATAAAACAATTTTTTTTACATAAAACCTAGCTAGATCGATCGATCGATTTTCTCCCCCAAAACTCCCTACATGCTGAATTTCTAGAAAATTGTTACAGCCGTTTCCGAGATTCCGAAAATATACATATAAATATACACACATATATACATACAAGATTACTAATTTTAAAAATTAAAGATTACTTGTAAAGAATATAACAATTATTTTTGTTATTTCTAGGTGCGCCAAATGTTACAAGTCTAACTGACTTAGTGGTCGCAGCAGCGGCTCGTTCACCCCAAGTGCAAAGAAGACGTCACCATTCACCTCCGCGTGTACAAAGAGGCGCTGGCGGCTGGCATGGAGCCGCTAAGCGAGAACGGGCTATGTCTTAGCGAGCTCGAGCTACACGGAGGTGGACATCTGCACGAGTCAGTGGCAGCGTCTGTTGGCTCGGCTATATCTAGTCTCATGGCGCCCCTACACCATGAGCCACAGCACACACCGCTACACCACGCTCCACCGTTACACCATGAACCGCTCGAGAAGTTAAAATGTAAGTACCTCTGCATGCAATAGTTACAAAATATATATGGCACAATTACACACAAGGTGATCCATCTCCAAAGTAAGTGACTTTAAACTTGCGTTATGGGAGACGGAAAACTGTTTAATATGTTCCATAGTTATATAATGATAGTGAACGTGTGTAGTGCTTGTGTATTGTGGTGGCAGAGGTGGAGGGTTGTGCAAGTGTTTTTAGGAATCATGCATGTATCAGAAATGAAAAAGGATTGTCCACTCTACATTTACTATTATATATATTTTCTATTTTACTTCATCGCGGATTATAGCAAAATAATTTAATTATTACTTTTGTAGATTATTCAAATCCAAATTCAAAATATTCTTTATTCAAATAAAATTGTAAACAAGTACTTTCGAATTAAGAACTCTAATGCTGGTTTGGCAAACTGCTCCTATCGAGAAAAGCAAGAAACACGCCGGTCGCTGTTTTTAAAATATAATTCATATAAGAAGCTACATTTTATCATTACTATAGATTTGTATCGATCGTTTTCAATGTCAAACTGTAGCTATATGCTATGTAACATCACAAACTTACAGTATTTCTTATTAGTTACACTGTACTCATTGCACCTCTTCGCACAGAGTATTCTGTAATATTATAAATGAATACAATACTAAAATTGCGTATCAGCAGGACATGAATGAACTCGTAATTTTGTATACAATACGATGTGCCCACATCGCGTCACGGGTGTTTAGTGATATTTGAGGGCCGGTTTATATTTTATAATATCATCTCTACAAATAAAGTTATTGATTAGTAACACGTGCGCCCATTTTTTGGAAATCGGTCGTAATTTTATTATATGTAATAAAGTACGATAAGTGCGCCTTGGGGTTTTGTGCGAGGTTCATTTAAACATTTTCCTATGCATGAAAATAGTTAAACTAAGAACGGTTTCAAAAGAAATTTATGTTGCACACTGCCGTGTGGCATCCAGCTGAGTAGAATAGACCACCCTCATTTCTTCCCGAGGTGTCGTTAAAGGCGACTAAGGTAAGTCGACCCGCCGTGTGGTAGCCGGCTGAGTAGAATGTGTCACCCTCATTTCTTACCGAAGTGTCATAAAAGGCGACTAAGGCAAGTGAACTCGCCGTGTAGTATGCGGTTGAGTAGAATAGACCACCCTCTTGATTATTGATGATGACACTCATTGCCAAGTCACACATTCATTGCACCTTTGTAATATTAGTTGGATTTTCATTCATATTCGTTAAAATTTGGCACAATTAAAGCTTAAACACATAGAAATCGTACTAAATAAAATTAAAAAGTCCCAATAATTCTATCGGGAACTGAAGAAACAAATGATATTGTTATATTTAAGGCACATAAACGCTTAAGTTGGCGCGGGTACTATTAGTATTTTTAAGAAAAGAAACACGACTTTTGTCTGCAATGACACCTATAGTCTATGGTATAATTATAAAAACAAGATAATGGAATAATGGTATCATGCACTTGTTAGTTAAATAATTCTGTTACAAATTCGCGTGCGTGAGGGTTACGGGATGCAAAAGGGGGTAGAGGGGAGGGGGTGATCGGATAGTTTTTACAAACACATCAATATAGGATTACGCGCCCCTGCCGTTTAGTTACGCAATTAGTATCGCGACAGGGGTGCGTACACGACGGATTGGTGCTCTACGAAAAAAAAGAAGTTTATTTTGTCAATACTTTTGTTATTTGCTTTTTCTTTCAATATCTACGTTACACAAATGGTTAAAAATTATTTCTCAGCCAATAGTACCAATATCTTTAATATTTAAATGAGTTAATCTTGTATGTATGTATATATATATATATACACACATACAATACATATATATATATACATACAAATTCGGAATTATTTTGATCTAGATAAGTTTTATTTTAAAAAAATGTCGTTTTATCCCAGTTTCGGGCTCTAAAATTCTTTTTAAATTTACGTTGAATATAATCCCAATTTTTCGCTATCAAACGTAAAGTCACGGTAGTTCATTTGGGGAACGGGCGGTCTAGAGATTTGAAAATACCTAGGATCGAGCCACACCTGTCACGCTAATAAATATGACAGTTTGTGAGTATAGATGTACTATGTTTGTAACTCTTTCACGGCGAATCCGCTGGGTAACATATAGGCTATCGGAATCCTGTTAATTTTACAGGAATAGGATGACATTGCAAAGCGCCATCTATTATCTATAACGTGACAATAGTCCACGCCAATGAAGTTGCAAGTAAAAGCTAGTCTTTGATAATTAACAAAAATCCTAGATATCCTTTACATGTAAATACATATATCGCGTGTAAGCACTAGGGACGTATCAATAAAAATGCGATTTTTGTTTTTTGTTTTAGAAGAGACTTGCTGTGTCCTCGGCTTTGCCGAAATCATTTGCCGTTGAAATCAATGTGTCATGAATATGTATTTCAATCAGCATCATCATCCTTCTGCCCTTATCCCACTCTAAGTGGGGTCGGCACAAAATGTTATAAGCATGCTGTCGCATGATTTAGCTGGCTTAGCTGATTTACGACTGGCCGCCTGCCTGACATCAACTTACTTTAGTCATATTTTACGACCTTTCGGTAAGAAAGAGGGTGGTCTATTCTACTCAACCGGATAGCACACGGTGGGTCAACTTACCTTAGTCGCCTTTTACACCTCGATAAGAATTGAGGGTGGTACTATTCTATTCAGACGGATACCACACGGCGTACGAATATGTATTTCAATCAACTTACATAAAACGTAAGTACTATTAACCGAGGCCTTCTTCAAGAATCTTTTAGTAAAATCCGTACAAAAACCTGTTCGGTAGATTTGGAAAAAATTGTTCATATACAGAGATACAACTTTTTAGGACTGTGTTTCATAATATGGGTAGAAGAGATGAACTTTAAGAAAATTAGAAAATCCGTATCCGATGTAGTTTCCGAATCAATTATTATATACAGGCTCGTCTAAAATACGTTGTATGCCCAGAATTGGAATTTAGGATAGATTCAGAATATGAATAGTAATTTATTAATAGCAGTATAAACTTTCAAACGTAATAGCCCCTAGATACGCCTGACAAAATACACCAAGCTTAGTTTTTATGTTAAATCAATGGTCCCAATTTATTTTATACAAAAACAGACACAATTTAACACACGTGAAGCTGGCGTAAACGAAATGATTCGCAATCCATCACCGCCGAACAAAAAAGGCGATCATTTAAAGTCAATCCAAATGAATCGACTAAATCGTTCGTCTCTTTCCTTCACTATAAAGTTTTTGTATGTAAGTGTTACTATCTCGCTTGCACCATAAAAAAGGTCCCTTCAAAACCGGTGGACCATTATATTGCGATGATTAGCCCTGCACTTGCTTTGCCATTGAATTTAAATAGGGGATTAGAATGCATTTTATTTTATTAAAACGCTATTGTGAGTTAGTTCATTAGTCAACTGCTGTCATCGTTCGATTTTTGAAAAAATATATCTTTACATTATTTGCGTTCAACAATTTTATGTTTATTGTAATTTTAAAAGTAACCTTAACAATTATATTTTCCACGACTGAAATCAAATATCTTATATGTTCGTTTCTTTGTAATCTCTTTATTTCACAAATTTAAATATAAAAAAATTATTTAAAAAACCATAATGTATAAAGGCGGCCTTATTCGGGAATCTATATGTCTATCTTTATTATTTCTTTATTTATTTGTTTGTTACTTGTTTATTCATTATTATTTTAATTCTTTAATTAAATTGTTTTAATACAACACAAACTATGTCTGTTTAAATAATGTCTTCGCTTTTTAGCATTTAATTTATGTTATCATAAAAAGATGAAAAATCGATTCGTATAAAGCCATTCCTTTTTTTATAGATTAAAAATGAAAAATAATCGATTCAGCGCATGATATTGGCTGTTGAGCTTACGTCGAAGATTGTTCGCATATCCCGGAGATTTTTATAAAATACGCGAAAAACACGTTTCGTGGCTTTAATTTTAAATTGAGCAGGTTTTGCGAAATCTTCTAAAGCCTTCGTTGATTTTGTCGGTTTTTTCACACCTCCGGTAACACCCTTTCTTATTATGTTGAGAGGGAAATGGGAAACTAATTATCTGACGCACTTATGAGATTCCACTGGTTTCTTTCAATAAATTCAAGATTTTATTTTTCTTAGCCAGCTTTACGTAAAATACAGATAAGACATAGACGTGTATACAATTTATATATTTTCTTATATATCTACAAGTTGTTTGTCCTTTTTTTCCTTCTTTGTTAACGAAGCATTGTGACTTTTGATAAATGGAAAATAATTTAATAATTCAAAGTCACATAGGTTGCTTTTTTATCTCAGTATGGAAGTCCACGAAAAAAGCGTCTACGATAAATATATAAATGGGACAATTACACACTCGGTTGTCCGACCCCAAAGTAACTTAATAATTGTGTTATGGCCGCCGTATCCGGCTGAGTAAAATAGACCACCCTCATTTCTTACCGAGGTCTCGTAAAAGGCGACTAAGGTAATTTGACCCGCTGTGTGGTATCCGGCTGTATAGAATATACCACCCCCATCACTTACCGAGGTGAAGTGAAAGGCGACTAAGGTAAGTAGACCTACCGTGTGATATCCGGTAGAGTAAAATAGACCACCCTCATTTATTACAGAGGTGTTTTAAAATACTACTTAGGTAAGTGGACATCAGGGAGGCGGTCGGTCGTAAAATAACTATCGAAAACTTGTAACAACATGTTTAAAACATGTTGTGCCCCCACTTAAAGTGGTGTAAGTGCAGGAGAATGCTGAATACTTGTGTTATGGATGGAAGACAGCTGGTAAATATATACATATATAATTTTTAAAGACAAATATACCCCGACCCGACGAACCAAGACATTGTTTTTAGACAATGTTTATCCACGGCGGGATCGAACCTGCGACCCGTGGAGCTTAAGGTTTACTGCCAACTGTACCGACGAGCCACTTCATTATCTTCCTGCCCTTATCCCACTATACGTGGAGTCGGCACAACATGATATAAACATGTTGTCACATGATATGGCTGCGTTTATACGACTTGCCGCCTGCCTGACATCAACTTACCATAGTCGTATTTTACGACACCTCGGTAACAAGCGGGTGGTCTATTCTACTTAATCGGATACCACACGGTGGGTCAACTTACCTTAGTCGCCTTTTACGATACCTCGGTAAGAAATGAGGTTGGTACAATTCTATTCAGCCGGATAACACACGGCGTTACCAACGAGCCACTTCATATAATAAATTAAACGTTTCCCAAATATGAACTTCGATGTGATTTTGATAATCTAATCCTAAATCATGGGGTAGCTGTTAGTTCATAATGTGAATTACGAACCGTGAGCGAGCTCTCTAATCCGGTACAAATATTTGTCCTGTTAGTTCGTGTCTCTCAGATTATGAACTTTATCTCGACGTGCGTCCCTAAATCTGACCGGCGAGACGCGGATATCGCTGGGACGGCAACGGTCTTTTGGTAACTTTAAGTTTTTCTATTTTTGAGTTTCATTAAATAGAGATAAAAAGCGCAGAAAACTTCAAACGAAATAAACTCTGAATCATTATTTTTATACAGAGGAAGGTAAACACTAGTAGCAAAAATATTCTTAATTCACTCTAATTCTGCTGCCCTGACCCCACACTGAGGTCGGCACAACATTTTATAAACATGTTGCTACATGATTTGGCTCGGTATTTTATGACCGGTTGCTTACCTGACATCGACGTACCTTAGTCACCTTTTACGACACCAGTAAGAACGAGGGTAGCCTATTCTACTAGGGCGGATACCACACGGCGCGGCGGGCCAACTTACTTTACAACACCTCGGTAAGAAATGACGATGGTCTACTCTACTCACTCGGATACCACATGGCGGGTCAACTTACCTTAGTCGCCGTATACAACACCATGGCAAGAAAGAGGGCGATCTTTTCTAATTAGCCGGATACGACACGGAAGGTTATCTTACTTTAGTCGCCTTTTACGACACCTCTGTAAGACATGAGGGTTGTCTATTCTACTCAGCCGGATACCACACGGCAATCAAGTAGTGACTACTATGGAATTTTTATTAACTACTTAAGTAGGTACTACTACGTAATTTTCATTAGCAAATTTTTACTGATTTGTTTATTTTAGGTTCATATGAGTCGTTCAGGTCGTAATTGGTATGCTAGACGCTAGGTGATGAAATCATTATCAAAATTAGTTAGTGGTAGATATATCTCAGCATGACGCGAATGGATGAAAAAAACTAACACCGAATGTCGACAATTTAAATCAATTCTTAAAATTTTCTTTATTCAAGTAAATTTTGTAAACAAGTGCTTTTGAATCGTCAACTCTTCGTTCGTTCGTATATTTTTATTATATATTAGTTAATATTAACCTCGTTTGTTGTTTTATTTAAAAGTTCGTTGCAAACATGGTATCAAAGTTTATGGTAATTTATTTAAATAAACATCATGAACATAATCACATCGCATTACATCATAAAATTATTATATTTTCACGATGTCACCACAATAAAAAAAATCGCTGTATTACCCTATTATTCTAATTGAACATAAATATAGTAAAATGTAATAGCAAATTTAATTAAAATTATTATTAATAAACAGAAAATTAGCATTTAAATTATTACTTTTCTAAGATCGATTGCAAGTCTAGTTGACCAAACAATGTAAAGAGGCCGTGGGTTCACACCACGGGTAATTTTAAGTTTTCTATGGAAATGTTTATGTTAATTGATGTTAAGAAAATGTTTTCGTCACGATTAAAATATAATAAATAAATAAAAGGTCGGGAAAATTCCAGAGTTGCGTATTAGAGGTGTTTGGTCCAAGCTTTAATTCTTCTAAGAGATTGTCGACGCCTTTTCCTAGCAATGAAATAGTGGCAATAACATACTTTACTTTAAGGAAACTTTAAAAAATCCACCATCAGTGCAGAACGTATTTAACGTTCAAATTCGTAATTTGAAACATTATTAACCAGATTCGACTTTTACAAACATCCTAAAAGCGCCGTGATTTATGATTACAAAAACCGTACACAAAAACCCGGTGCCACACTGTCTGCTCCTCCGTTACTATAAAGTTTTTGTGTAACAAAAAAATAGCGACCCCGGTGACATGAGATGAGAATTTAACACCGGGTACCGGTGTCGCCCCGCTTTGATGCGTGCGGGACGCATGTTTTTGTCTTTTTGCTTTTATAAAAAAGTGAACGTTATTAATTGAACATTGATACACGTTTAGCAATATTGAATTGTTTAGATATATTTATACAATGCTGTATATTGTATTATGTAATAATAATATCAAATGAATGCTATAGTTTCGCAAATTTAAGGGAAAAATTTATAAAACGGTCCTAGGACCTGTCGTATTGTATGGATCACAATGTTGAGCAATAAAAGAGAGGGATGAAAGAAATGAGAGAAGAGTGCATGCAAATGAGATGTGAATGTTAAGGTTAAGTTTAACAAGACTGAATAAAACACCAATAAATATATAAGGGAAAGTGTGAAAGTTGCGTTCATTATGAAAAAGACGAGAAATGCAAGATTAAGATGGTATTGACATACAATAAAGGGGGATGAAAATCATGTTACCAAAAGAGTTAAATATGTGTGTGATATGACAAGAGGGATGTCGGAAAAGAGATTGGATCGATTGTGTTAAGTATCATATGCATATAAAAGAATTTGTCCAGAGTTAACAAATTATAGAAAACAATGGAAGAGAAAAACATGTTGTGCAAACTCTACTTAGAGAGGGAAAAGGGCCGGAGAATGATGCTATAGTTTCGCAATGTTATTTGAATGAAATACGCTGATATGACCCTAGAATTCAATCCACTGAATTTGTCACTCAGATTATTGTTATTTTTATTACTAAGAGTAAACAATATTTAAGGGTTTTTAAGTATACAAGTGGTGGAAACCAGATTGCGATTAACTTAATCTCGAAAATCACTTTCAGCAAGCAATAATGTAATCGATGTTTTAGATCTTTAATTGTCGAGTTCGTAAGTGGTGTTTTATTGACCATTAAAAAGAAATTATTTCTTTGAAATTTATGATATTGGACTATAGTGAATGACATTTATAATTGTATATCCTACTAATATTATCTATAAATGCATTAGTTTGTGAGTATGTATGTATGTTTGCTGCGAATCAGCTGAACCAATATCAACGAAATTTGGCACAATTATTCCTTATACACCGGGGTAACATATATAAATTTTGTTAATTCTGCTGGAATAGGATGATATTGAAAACCCATTTATTATCAACCTATCACGCGAAAACAGTCCACGCGAACGAAGTTGTGGGTAAAAGCTAGTATTGGAACACACCTAGTTCCTGCAGCAAATGACTGATAATCATAATATTGATGGTTGCTTCATAATTCAAGCAGTCATCTGAAGTTCCTAGTTTAGTCAAATACGCCTAATACTTGCGATGTTATATAGCCGGTTTCTCGGAGTTTCCCCATACATTGTTTTTTCTGTAATACCAAACCTATAAACATGTGCTCGAGCTATTAAACTTCGTCATCGGCAATTAGTGAAGGCGCGACTAAACAATTTATAGGCCTACCTCGTAGACATGTGACACCCATTCGGGACGGCTGTTAACAAATTAAAACGATTTGTTCTGTTATTCTAATAGGGCTAGAGATGGGAAGCGTTCATGTCGGGGCCGTATTTTGACAAAATTTATTGCTACCACGCCTCCTTCAGGGTTTTTTACATGTAGGACGGATGCCGCGACATCTGTTGCGCAGAAAATGCAGTCACGCCCTTCGCGAAAAGCTCGTGAATTTTGAAAATATTGACATTGATGGAGACAGTGTTTTTTGTTTCGGTAACATCTTAAGCGTAAAATTATTATAGCCTTTTTTTTCTACACAGAATTATTAGTGTGTGACATATCTGATGTTAGTCACAATTTAAATATTATCAAGTAGCACATTAAAATTTAAGAGGTATTAATTAGTTAGTTATATTCTTTTATAAAAGAAAGAAAAAAAATATTTCCATCGGAATTAATAGTGTAATTCGTTGGTACCTGTCCGGGATTTGAACTATTATGCTAATATTCATACTCCATACTAATGTTAGAAATAGAGTCTGGCCACAGAGTCTGTATGTCTGTATGTACATTTTCACAGCTCCTCCACTGGATTAATGATGGTAAAATTCAGTACAATTGACGCTTATATACTAGCTTAATATACAGGATATAAAATAATTCCCGTTTTTCCTTCGAGAACAAGTAAAAACACAAAACACATAATTGAGAGTATTTTAACACTATTATCATGCAAACGAAGTGTCGGGTACAGTGGCGTAGCTATCGATGAACTAGTCGGGGCAGTGCCTTGAGGCCCCCAAGTTCAGGGGCCCCCATGAGATTGGGCCCCCCGGAACATCGAATCCAAAACATGTAAAATACGGTACAAACGGTTTTAAATAGTTAAGTTGGGCCCCAGTTTAATTTTTTGCCCCAGGGCCCTTGGTTACCGAGCTACGCGACTAGTCGGGGTCAGACAGTAGATAATCATCATCCTCCTTCTGCCTCACTTTAAGTGGGGTCGTCACAAAGATGTTGTCACATGATTTGGCTACGTAACGACCAGCCGCCTGCCTGAAGTCAACTTACCTCAGTCTTATTTTACGACAACTCGGTAAGAAAGAGGGTGGTCTATTTTACTCAACCTGATACCACACGGTGGGTCAACTTACCTTAGTCGCCTTTACTACACCTTGGAAAGAAATGGGGGTGGTACTATTCTATTCAGCCGGATGCCACACGGCGTTCAGATAGCAGATAATGTATTTGAAAAATCGTCTATTAATTGCAAAAGTCAATAAGAATGCGGAATGACAGATATCGGCAAACAATAAGTCAACAGTACTGACAATATTTGTATCGGGAATGATTAATAGCGGCCGGCAGATGTCGTTATAACCCTTTACTGGCCATCTGTCGCGATATTGCGGTCAGTGAGAACTTTAGCACTTTCCCCGCACCGAATATATTGTTTCAATATTGATACACATATCTTTATTACACGCTTTTATTAGTTTCACCTGTATGTAACTGGGTCCTTTGATTTCAATTTTCCCACTTTGAAAGGACTTTTAGATTAGGGAGATTTAATACAAACTTCGTGACCGGAAACAGTGAATAATAAGCAATAAATAAGTTTTTTTTTTTTACAATCCATCTTATAAAAAAGTGGGGAAAAAACATATATAGTATTATTATATTCGTATAATTCATTCATTATAATAGATCGTATTACAATTTAAAAGTAATTCTTAATATAGATAGATAGAATAAGAATAATTAACGAAAAATATTACCATTAAAAAAACGTAGAGTACTCGATATATATGAAAACGATGGCACAAAGCTATACGCGCTTTTTTTATCTTACTTTAACTTTTTGTTAACTGTATTATTTAATTTAAGAGAAAGCACGACACTGAAAACAAAAAGCTCTTGATTTATTGTTAGCTTCGACGATTCAAAATTGCTTGCAAAAGCTTAATTGAATAATTACTTTTAAGATTACTTTGATGTGATTTTCTTGTTAATCTTTAAACATGTGATGATAATTATTGTATTGTATTGATTTGTAGTTCCGCAGTTAAATTAAAAACAAATATATAAAAAGAAATACGTTATAAGTATATATGCATCACAATCATAAAATTCCATTTTGTTTGCCACGAGCTCTCGATATAAAATCCGACGCAAGTTGAGATTTAAATAAGAGGGCTCTAAAACCATGTGAAAATATAGCTCGTCTCAAATATTTGAAGTCTATTTAATACTCATGAAAATTTAACGCCAACGACGCGTTTTATTAGCTCCGATGGTAATATATTTCGAAAACAATGTCCATATCTTTTGTATAATATTACTTTTCTCATTCCAGTTTTATTTGTCGCTATAAAAGGGCACAATAACGGTTGTTAAAGAGTAGCTATTGCACACATAGGATAATAAATCTTTTTATTTTTATGACAAATTGTTGTCTGAACGTTGCTCACCCTCGCCGCAACAAAAGATCTAGAACAAATAGGGACATAATGGGCGATGGCCAAATATGAGACATGGAACACGTAAACACAAACATTGTTTGTTATATTATAGCCCTCCTGATATTAGTTTAACTGCAATCATTGTTAATATTATTTATTGCGACGGTGGGTATTCTCATGACCAAACCATTGTATTATTTATCACTTTGATTTTATAAGATTGTAACACAAATACGTCCTAGTTAAGGAACGTGAAAATTAATTTACTATAATCCACGATAATTTTTATCGAAGATTATAGAAAATTAATTCTATTTGGTTGTTTTATGACTCTGTTTAATGACTGTTATAATCTATTATTAAGTAAGTAACATTATATAATATTTATAATCTAATACACAACACAACATGGTAATAAAACGAAAAAAAAAGGCTTTGTACACTTTTAATGTTTTTTTTACTATACCAACGATTATACTGTATAAAAAAAAGTAAAAAAAATATATTCTATTCTAACACTATAAATGTCTGGATACAACAACAGGTCAACATTACAATTTTAAAAAATCCCGTTTCCTGTCAAAAAAAAAAAGTAGTATATACGTAAATCGACGCGAACGAAGTCAAAGTTACAGTTTGTAATAAAATAAAATAATAAATGATTAAGGAGATATTTACAGATTTTGTGTTATAGGATAAAGCAGATTGTCTTGTTATTTCTTTGTGTTAAGAACTACATTCCGAATCAATAGTAGCTTTATTAAATCTAATTGAACCTTATCAAATCAGAAGTGCTTGCAATAGCTTACTTGAATAGAGATTATTTTGATTTTATTGAATTAGAACATTGAGGTTAAGGTACATACAGGTTAAGTCATTTAGAAGACGGACATTCTATGAAATGTCAAGTAATTTGTCATCGTTCGAAACTATTGTTGAGATTTTCGTAGTGAATGTGTGTAGTGTGTTATTGTTGGTGGTTTCTGTGATACGTATAGCTGTAGTGTTTATAAACTAATGTTGTATGAATATAGCAAAGGCTCAAACACGCACTAACAAGTAGCAACATGTCACTTCACGACCACTCTCACAAAGGGCTCTCGTGTTACTGTCGTGGTGCATCCTGAGACCGTGTATGTACCTTTGTACTAGAATGAGATAGTGTGACTATGTTCATGTATGTATTACATATATATGTCTTGCATATAAATGTACAAAGTAAGTTACACACGTCTCAACCCCCCTATATTCATCATCTTCATGCTCACTTATCCCACTCTAAGTGGGGTCGGCACAACATATTATAAACATGCTGTCACATGATTTGGCTGCGTTTTTACGACCAGCCGCCTGCTTGAGGTTAACTTACCTCAGTCGTATTTTACGACACTTCACTAAGAAAGAGGGTGGTCTATTCTACTAAACCGGATACCACACAGTGGGTCGACTTACCTTAGTGGCCTCTTACGACACCTCGGTAAGAAATGAGGGTGGTACTATTCTATTCAGCCGTATACCACACGGCGTTCAACCCGCATATATTACAGTAACTAATCCTGCATTTATAAGGCATATGAAAGGTTTCTGCTTTCTACACTTAGCAGTACATACTTTTCCTTAATACCAGATCCTTATACCAGTACCTAATACCTTATACCAGAATACCTTATACCAGTAAAATAATTCTGTGAACTTTTGTAACTTGTCATCCATGAAAAAAGTTACTGTTGGACAATAATCATAAGTAATATCGATTTAAGTTGGGCGTTTCTATTGTATTATCTCATCAGTATATATAAGCAGAGGCGAGGGCTCTAATGATTGTAATATGTAAAACTGACGAGGCGTTTTGTATAAAACACGTTGACGTGTCACGTGATATATGATAGGGAACAATAGGTGACGCGTCGGGAGACGCGCGGTCTGCGGTAATTGCACTGTTATGACTTTACAGTATTATGGTTCTAATACTACGAGTATAACGTAGATATGAAGTCGGAAACTATCGTGGATGGGCTGGGAACTATTTATCACAATTCATCCTCCTGCCCTTATCCCACTCTAAGTGGAGTCGGCACAACATGCTACGACCGGCCGCTGCCTGGCTTCAACTTACTTTAATCATATTTTACGACACCTCGGTAAGAAAGAGGATGGTCTATTCTACTCAACAACCGACACTACACCGTGGGTCATCTTACTTTAGTCGCCTTGTACAACACCTTGCTAAGAAAGAAAGTGGACTATTCTACTCAACCGGATACCGCACGGACAATCATCTCCGAGATAGTGAGTAGATTTCGGCGTTACTTTGCGGAGATCCATAATACAAAAGTAATTATGAAATTATTTTGCTGCAAATCAATTATTTTGCGGTTCACAAAACAGCTAACAAAATTTTTGTAAGCTGATGTCGATTTTGTATTAGCGGATAAAAATAGTCTGCCACCAGCTATTTTAAACGGAGCAACCATTTTCTGAAAATTCTTCTCAATAGGAGCAAAGATAACTTTTGTTTAATTGGTTGCTAAAACGGAACTAAATATTTACAATATTTATAACACTGTGCCTAATTTTTAATGGCAATTAATACTATATGCTAAACTATAGAGTAAAGCAGAAATATTCAATTTATAATTATAGGCTAGAAAGTTTATACTAATTTTGAAAACAACAAAAAAAGATTAATTGCATTAATAAACATTACTACGCCAGAAGGTAAAATAGTTAATGCGTTTTCTCCCTTCCGATTCGCGGGTATAATATTGTAATCGCCATAAAATCTGTATCACTAATATATTTATGATATTACAGCTCCCACTAATATTTATGCAAATTGAAAATACACAGAATGGCATCGTTTATGCCACCCCTGTCTGGTGCAAAACGACATATGTCAGATTTAAATGATTTCATCTGGTTTTCATGTTTATACAAGGCGTGAACGCGGGAAAAGCCTTGATATCGTAGTGGTTGAAGTCTGCAATACTTTCAGTTGAATTCAAATTCAAGTTTAAAATATTCTTTATTCAAATTCAAATTTATTTATTTTTGCATAACACACTTACAAAGGCTTATAATTAGTTATATAAGGTGTTAAAATTAACTCAGCGTTCAATTCAAATTCAAGTTTAAAAATATATTTTTTTCAAATTCAAGTTTATTTATTTTTGCACAATATAAACTTAAAATTCAAGTAAACTGTTATCAGGACTTTTGAATCGTTAAATGCTTTTTAATAAGCTACTGATTCTGAAGTTTGTTTGAATCGTTGCAGCTTACTGCAGTTAAGATATGCTTCAAATTCAAATAATTTTATAGTAAGCTTTATGTAGAAGCATCGTATTAAGATAATTTCTAAACTTGTGTAAAGGCTATATTATTTTTTTAATCTTGTATGCTTCCTTGATAATATATCGCAAATTTTACGATATCATAAATAAAATTAAGATATTTTACTAAAAAAAATTACGCACTCAAAAGGAGTTTTTGAGGTTAGATAAATTACATGTTAGTAAATGACAAAAAAACTGCCGTATTTAGGGATATTTCCCGTATTTCTTTCGGGATAAAGAAAAAACACATTTTGCATTTATGTGGGTAACTTAATGCTTAGTTGTTGCGAACGTAGTTGCAGGTATTTTATTTATTTTTTATTTATTTATTCTTTATATACATATATTTAGAAAAGAGAAAGAAAAATTTAAAAAACACATGTATAAAGGCGGACTTATTCCTAAAAGGGATCTCTTCCAGTCAACCTTTGAGTAATAGAAGGAAAAGGACAAGAATTGAGGAAGAAAGAGAGTACGGGTCATATAGAGAAAAGAAAAAGTTTATATAAATTGAACTATTTAATCTATTAAATAATTTTAGTAAAATAAATACATGAAAAGATGGTACAAATATATAATTACTTAAGATAAATATTTTCTAATCTGTAACTTAAATGCTGAAAGTGAAAGAGATTTGCGGATTGATACTGGTAAATCATTCCACAGCTTAACACCTTGAAAGCTAAATGATATCGAGTAAGTCAGTGAGGAGCATTTAGGGAAAGCAAGATCTAAGGTATTTACAGATCTTAGCCGGCCACAACCTACATCCGACAAGAAAAGTATTACTAGTCGAATAATATATTTAACCCCAACATCCAATACAGTGTTAAAGAGATCTTAGAAAATGAGTTGGGGAGCGGAATAGGCGGCGAAAGACCATTCGCGAGGGTGTTCGGAGGTAATCACTGGTCCCATATGGACACAAATTACTTTCCGTCGGTCTGCGATGACAATCCGAATGGGGTGCAGTGATACGTTGGATTGTTCCCATTATACTATAAGCGAATATATGATTATCATTCGTTTTAAAATTAATTTAAAAAACGAAGTTTTATAATTCAAAGCCTTATTTAACTTGCCGTGTATATATGTGAAGGTGGATTCTTGCAAATAAAATTTAATCAACTTCCCGGTATCCGATTGAGCTGAAATTTTACATATTGGTCCACTTTCGATGACAATACATGTTTATGATAAGCATGGCCTGATTTTGTTGCTAGGATTGACTCAAGACAAGGAGTTCCTTCGTCTTCAACGGTTAACAGTAGGGAATTGAAATTTTGTAAGAAGCTTTTGTTAGAATTTTGTTATTTATTAAAAACTTTAATTAAGTGAAACTTATTGGATGGAAGTTAGACCATGGATATAAGGTACTTAAATATAAATGAGCGAAAATATAATTTTATTGTTTTTAAAGTTACTTACGCCGTGTGGTATCCGGCTGAATAGAATAGTACCACCCTCATTTCTTACCGAGGTGTCGTAAAAGGCGACTAAGGTAAGTCGACCCACCGTGTGGTGTCCGGCTGAGTAGAATAGACCACCCTCTTTCTTACCGAGGTGTCTTAAAATACGACAAAGGTAAGTCGACCTCAGGCAGCCAAATCATGTGACAGCATGTTTATAACATGTTGTGCCAACCCCACTTAGAGTGGGTAAGGGCAGGAAATGATGATGTTTTTAAAGTTACTTGAATGACTTAAATTCTAATTTTGACTTTGAAATAAATAATTGATTGAATGAATTATATTATACTTTATAAATTATATTAATTATACAATGCTTCGTTTTGTTAAAAGCTTTAAAATTGCGTACTTTTTTTAGGTTAGCTCAATTTGATAATTTAAAATGCTTTTGTTGGACGATCTAACTCGTGTACGCTATCGCTCCCCTAAATTTATTTACCGCAGTTTGCAACTACAAATATCTTGTGGGACATTTTTAGTCTCAGGTGGTCCGTAATTTGCTTGTGGTGGAAGGGTTACACTTGATTTATTCTCTAATAGGCGCAGTGGGAGTATTATTCCCTTAACACATCGCTTGACTCTACACACAAATTTAAAGCGAAAATAATCGTTAAAAACCATGTTCTCTATATTTATACTGTTATATGTAATTTCTGAACTTTGGGAGAAATAAAAATAATTACTTAAGAAATATTAAGTAGTAATTTCTCTAAAAAAATTGTTGACTCAGGGAGCGGGAATATTTTTAAATATTGTTTTTGTATTTATTTTATATAGAAAATATTTAAAATATATTGTGAATTTGTATATAAATAAATAAAATTCATAATATTATTAGCTATAATCCGCATAAGAGAAAATCTATGTAACGCTTAAAGTAGAGTGTACTATTTGAGTTTATACTTTATGCATGCAAAATTAATAAACTCCATGCACCGTTTACCAACAACGTCACTACTACACTACTGGCACTGCACACATTCACTACCAGAATCTCAATATTTGTTTCGCATCCTGCGAGATGAGAAATACGAACGGTTTCCTACACTTAGGATTATATAGCTGTGATAGCCCAGCGGTGAGACCGCGAGATTTTGTGACCGCGCGTTTCAAGGAGTCACTAGTTCAGTTGCAATTTATCACACGCTTTTCGCTGAAGGCAAACATTATGATATGTGTAACCTACCAATCCGCATTGGAGCAGCGTCTTAGCTCCAACCCTTCTTCAGCAGTGACATAGTAAGGCTGTTACCTACATAGCAATATATACATTTTCTTAACAAACGCGAATTATAGAAAAATATTTCTATCATAAAATTCGTACTTTGGAATTCTGCAAAGTAACGTCTACTTCTATAAATTACAATATTATTGATATTACGTTTAATGAAATATTTTCTACGACAACCTAAAATATTCAATATATTCTTTATTCAAATAAACTTGTAAACAAGTGCTTTTGAATTGTCAACTCTACTGCTGGTTCGGAAAGCTGTTCCTACCGAGAAGAGCCAGCAAGAAACTCGGCGGTTGCTCTTTTAAAAATATAATATCTGGGTGACCGAGCTTCGCTCGGGAATTTTTTACAAAAAAAAAACTTAAAGAAAAGAAAAAATAATTATTTAGTTGGGGATCGATCCTTGGCCTTCACATTTCTCGAGGCTGCCCGTTACTCGAATAAGCCACGTCGACATGACAGCTAATGGCGAAAATTCAATTCAATATAAATGTTAGTGTTTTTTAATGCCCAAAAACAGGGATAAAACAATTTTTTTTTTAATAAAACCTAGCTAGATCAATTTTTCTCCCCCAAAACCTCCTACATGCCGAATTTCAGGAAAATCGTTGGAGCCGTTTCCGAGATTCAGAAAATATATATATATACAAGATTAACTCATTTAAATATAAAGATATATATATTTTTTTATATAATTGAATGACGAATGACATTATAATTCAAAATCCTTAATACTATGTACTAGACGAATAACTTGATAAGCAACTTCTCAAACCCAACCACGAGGTACAACAGCCGACCTTGAGACAAACGCATCTTCATACATTTCGTACTGAATCCTCAAAGGATACATGTCATGTCTCTAAAATAACGAAACATGAAAAATATCCAGACGCCCACATCAGACTGATAAATGGCTTCCGAAAATCCAAAAGGAAGTTACAGCTTATTTGGGATTTGGTCTAGAACCTCTCACGTCCCATAACTGGTGCACTTCGCTTTATTACAATTACCATAAGCCTCAAAGTCCCGCACTCCATGCCTATCGGGCGCGAGTTCATCACTTTGAACCTACTTGCCACAACAGTAAGACGGTTATTGCTTGGGTGAAATAGAAACCGCGTCTAGTATGAACTTTGAAGATGTAGCACGCAACTTTAGCACTTATGCTAAATACAGTAGAACTCAAGTTGGAAATACGAAAGTTTTCAGCACAGAAGTAATGCGACGTTCGTGCCTTCGAACGGTCCACTCTTTACATTTATGTGTACGATATGTCGGCGGCTATTTGGAATACTAATTGGGTATGTCTCGGGACTTCCAAACAATGACTATTTACTTGTTTCTGAAGGAACTTCAGTGACATATATATTTGTTGAAAATTTATATCTTCTAATATTGTTTCAATGTTATATTCTTTATTCTTCAATAAGTTGTTACATGAAGAGGCGATTCCAGACGAGTGGTCTATCAGTACATTGGTACCCATCTTCAAAAATAAGGGTGATGTACAAGAATGTAACAACTATCGAGGGATAAAGCTCATGTCACATAGCATGAAAATTTGGGAAAGAGTAATAGAGCGAAGAATGCGAGAAGAATGTAAGATAACCCAGAACCAGTTCGGTTTTATGCCAGGACGGAGCACGACCGACGCTATTTTCGCTTTGCGTCAATTATGCGAGAAATACCGTCATGCGCGCAGAGACTTGCATATGGTCTTTATAGACCTAGTAAAAGCGTACGATCGTGTTCCACGTGACGTTCTGTGGTGGAGTTTGAAAAAAAAGAGACTGCCTGGGAAGTATGTACGGATTGTATGTTCTATGTATGCCAGAGCTAGTACTCATGTCCGGTCTGCAGCCGGAGTAACTGACGATTTCGATGTGGCTGTAGGCTTACACCAGGGATCGGCTTTAAGTCCATTTTTATTCCTTCTAGTGATGGATAGGATGAATGCACAGCATGTTTATAACATGTTGTGCCGACTCCACTTAGAGTGGGATAAGGGCAGGAAGATGATGATGATAACATCATCATCTTCCAAATCCACCAGTAAAATTGCATTAAGAGGTTATTGTTAAAAATTTTAAAAATATGACAGAAATATAAGAAAAGAAAATTCAGTATTCAATTAATGTAACATAAAAATAACATAATGTGCCATGCCATAAAATTTCCATAAAGTTTCCCTTTTTGTGATAAGGTGTATAAGGTGTGATAAGGTACAATGATGTCTTATTGTATTGTATATGTTTGCAATGGTATCCACTAATTCAGATGAGAGCTAGTGGATAACACTAGCTACATATACACAACAGTCTCAGGTGAGAGTAACGTCGATACTCCATAAACGACATTGGTTCAGTCTTCACAAGAAATATAATGTATTTCGAAAGGCCTACTTTACCCATTCTAACAAAATCTTTTCGAAAAATTATAAATTTCTTTAATGTAGAGGGTTTCGGGGGCGATATATCGATATAGGTTTTTTGAAAAAAAATGTTAAAAAATGCCTGTTTTCAGGTATTTAAAAGCTGTTAAAGTATAAATAGAATGCAAAGGTTAATTTTGCTGTCATGTTTAAAGTTGTAGCTAAGTGGGGAACAGGGGGAGTAAAGAAGTGAAAATACACGGAATCGTAGATATTACCAGCTTTTTCTTTCTTTTTTTAAATTGCATTTTTATTTCTTTTAATATAAATACTAAGCAAGGCTCAGTCACCCAGGTAATTTGTAATTTAAATACTTAATAACTTAAATAGTTTTTCATAAAGTTTTCCGTAATAGTCTGAAACAGAACAGGTGAAAGCTCATTAATAAATCCAGCCCCTTTTGAGTCGCGGCCTTTTGGATTTCTATGGAAAACCAGCAAACCGCGAAATGATGATGAATCGCGTTAGAGAAAAGGGTCTTCAAAGCGAAATGGATGTATGAAAATTAATGCGCGAGAAAGGGAACGAGGTAGAGAAAATTAGCGGATGCTCGCGCGAATTTGTGTACGTTTTCAATGAAGGTTCTTTACGGTAGGTAAAATAGGAATAAAACGGATCGGCCCTAATCCGCCGGCCATTTATAACTCACACGCCATTAATTTGAGCGATAATTCGCGTTGCGACGCGATTGGTCGGGCAGATATCGTCCGGAACACGTCAACCCAGGCACTGAGTCTTGCCTACTACCTACTAACTGATGGCTAATCGCAGTAGCTGTAGATATCTTTATCGGCTACAAGTGTTATTACTTGGCTCCACGATTTTTATGATTAGGTTATATACGGCCTAACGCGTATATAATACTGATAGCGTTTCAATGACAGAACGTTTTGGACGATTTGATTATTCAGTAATATTACTTTCAATTCTACCACAAAGATATCTTTGCTCCGGGAGAATGCCTAATCTTAAATAATATATTGATAAATAAATATTATTTCCGTAACCAATAAACCTTTCCAAAAATTTATTTTAAATAATACACTACTGTGTCTTTATCTAAAAACGTAGGTTGAAAGCTAAGGTAACCTGATGAAGTTCATGACACCGTGACCTTCCCTCCATTTTTTTTAAAGTAATTTTTTTTATTTTTTAAGCCGTATTGTATCCGGCTGAGTATAATAGATCACCTTCATTTCTTACCGAAGTGTCGTGAAAGGTGACTAAGCTAAGTAGACCCACTGTGTGGTATCCAGTTGAGTGGAATAGACCACCCTCTTTCTTACCGAGGTGTCATAAAATAAGACTAAAGTAACACGTCAGGCACACGGTCGGTCGTAAAATACGAAGCTAAATCATGTGACAATATGTTTTGCAGACCTCACTTCGAGTGTAATAAGGGCAGGAAGATGATGATGAAATTTCTTTTTTATGATGATTTATTGATGATATATGGTTTTAGTTCAAACTTAAAATTATCACTAAAATCACATTTCTTTTCGAACCATATGATATTGAAGAGATTAAGTAACCCAATCATGCTTAGGAGTATTTTGTAACTCTTTCATGACTAAGGTGTTCAAAAATAATTTTTTCGAATCGTCTTACGTAAGCTAATCTCTAGAATGCGGGTCATCTCCGTTGACGCTGTCCTCATAATCAACATATGTTGACCATTCTATGACATTATCTTAGGTCGTCATGTCTTGATCAAACTTGTCACAAATTACTCAATTTAAGTACAACCTCAAATCACTACCAAGTTTGATACTAACTCTTTTATTAACGCATAGTTGTAAGCCGTAAATAGATAGAATATGTTTACTACAGATGGTATAAAGTAACGGCCTTTTTTCTTTACTATCCCATTACTGGGCATAGGCCTTCTCTATCCATTTTGAAAAGAAAAGTTGTAAGAATCATCACGGTTCATTTTTCAGATTTTCCAAGAGATATGAAGGTTTCCTCACGATGTATTTCTTCACCGAAAAAAGCGTGATAATTTGCAAATTATAAGAGACTAGTAATATCCCGCGATATCAACCGCGTACATACCGATCTCATGGCAGTGGAAAGTCTACTAAGTCCCATTATAGATTTATTCTTGTTAACATAGTAGTTTTATTTTCATTAAAGTTAAAAAATGTAATATAGTCTTTGTTGATCAGTAAAAATGCAGCTTTCCAATGGTGAAAGAATTTTTATAATCGGTCCAGTAGTTTTTGTGTGAAAACAAAGCGTTCCACCTCCAAAGCGTTTCACGGTCTCGTTACTGAGCTATCACAGTTTAAAATACATAAATTTCGACGAAATGAGTCTTTTTAATAAATTTAAAATCTAACGATCGATAGTGAAGCTCTTGAATGAACTCTATTGAGTCGCTATCAGTAAGCTCTTGTCAGTCATAGATCAATCTCTTAAATCTATGTCCAAAAACAACTTTAATAACGGTCACGCCGGAAGTGTGCACTTCCGCGTCAAGATTATGGTATTAACCAGACTCAAGCTCGGTGGTCCACTTGTTGGTTTACCACCTAATTGATACGATCTCATTTAGGTTTAAATTTAAGCCAGTTATTCGAGATATAAACACATCTTTAAAAGATACCTTCAATGAGTATTTAAATCTGTTATGACTGCATAATTGATAATTACATATATAGAATTATGCGTTACTTTTGATATAGAATTAGGCGTGACTTTTCGGAGATCCATAATACAAAAGTAATAATAAAACTATTTTGCTATAATCCACAATGAAGTTAAATAGAAAATATATATAATGCCAATGTAGAGTGGACAATCCGTTTTCATATCTGATACAGGCAGGATTCGTAAAAACACATGCACAAACCTCCACCACAATTCGCTTTGTGATTTTGTCGTCGTTCGGTTGCGGGGCGAAATGATTGTTGAGTTTGTGACAGTGAACGTATGTAGTGCTCGTGGATCATGGTGGTAAAACGTCGGATTATATCAGTAACGGACCCGGTGGTCCACTCGTGATTAAGATTATCTTCGCCCAGTCTAATTGAGATTAGGCTGGAATGTTTGTTTCGTACGCACATTATTATTAAACTAACAGTGACTCGTATCTTGAATCACTTGAATGAATGGGAGATAAAATTATCATAGGACTTGTGTAACGTTGAATTCCAAGTCCAAAGAAGAGAAATTACTGGTTACGCGTGGTAATGTCAAGATACAATTGTGTTGCGTGAATTGTGCTTCCTATAGAATTAATAAATATATTTTAATATTTTATGGAACAATCTCCATCGACGACGTAAGTTCCAAATGCCTTCAAATAGCGCATTTTCTACTATTTTAAAGTTAGTTAACCTTTAAATTTTGTTCTTTTGTTTTAGTCCATTAATAATATAGTTTGACTTAGTCTACAATGTTTTGTTTAAATAAAGAAATGCTAATTATGTAAAAAAAATATAAATGAAAGTTTTTCCAAACTGACTACCACTAACGGTCACTGTTTTGTAAACAGTTACCTAAGCAATCATAATTAATGTATAGAAACCGGCTATACTCACGTGTTATTTTATAGGATGAGCCCGACTAGTTTCAAGCCCATACGGGGCTCTTATCTCGCCCTCGTATCTCGGATAACTCCGAGCTCATGATTGATAAAATAACACGTGAGTATAGCCGGTTTCTATACATTAATTATGAATAACACACACGATAGTTTAAATTCAACAATAGTTAAAGATATTTTTAGCTTTAAAAAGTTTTAAGTAAAAGCTACCTTCTTCGAAAGACTGTAGGTTACATGTGACTTAATCTTAAGGTACATGTGACTTAAGGTAATCAAAGATCAACGTTACGATATACATATTTTCTATTTTTCTCTATCAAATTTAAATATAAGTGTTAGCAATTTTAATATTTGCATAATAAGATAATAATTATTGGATTAAGTTTAGTGTATTAGGAAGTGTAAATATTGGCATTAGTCTCAATATTGTAATCTCAACTTAAGAGGAGATTTAAAAATGGAAGAGGAATTAATTTTGGCGGCATTCTGGTCTGACGAAAAGAATTGTTATTAAAGTGATCAAGAGTAATAAAGTTTTTAAGAATTATATTTTGCAAATATTGATATATTTTGCAAATCTTTTCTAAGTATTTTAATACAAGTATAAGACGGCTCGAAATAAAGTAAAAGGGTCAAACATTAGAACTAATTTAGAACCTATTATTAATTTTCAGGATTGTTCATCTGTATTTAACATTTGTTACGCATTTAAATTCTCTAAAGATTATACGTTGTGAACAATTGATCTAACGTGTCCATTATTCATGAGCGTAAGAACAATTAATTTAATGTATCTATTACTCATATTAGATCAACAGACACGAGTATAATACCCACTTATTAATATGCTGGTATATGTCTGTATCATTGTTTGGCTCACGGTTGTCTGCTAGCGATAGCCGACATCATTATAAATCGAGCAAATCGATCGAGCAAAGCTACCAGGTACATTTTTTAAAAAGATATAAAAAAGGATTTTTTAGGATTTTTTTTAAATTTTAGGAAAGGATTTTTTTTTAAGATATAAAAATCTTAACTAGCGTGCGCAGCGTAAATAAACAGAGATACACTAAAGGAATGTACTAGAGAATTGTAGATGTACAATCTATCCATCCATCCATCAGCCTATCGCAGTCCACTGCTGGACATAGGCTTCCCCATGTCTGCGCCAGACATCCCGGTTCCCGCAATGCGCATCCACCTGGCCCCAACAACTCCGGATGTCGTCGGTCCAGCGAGATGGTGGACGTCCTACACTGCGTTTGCCAAGACGCGGTCTCCAGGACTCTTTTGCTCCAGCGGCCATCAGTCCTGCGACAGACATGACCCGCCCACTGCCACTTCAGCTTGCTTATTCTACTAGCTACGTCGGTTACTTTGGTTCTCTCTCGGATAATCTCATTTCTGATTTTATCCTTGAGAGACACTCCGAGCATAGCTTGCTCCATAGCACGCTGAGTGACTTTAAACTTGTGGATTAGTCCCGCCGTCAGTGTCCACGTCTCGGTGCCATATGTTAACACAGGCAAGACGCATTAGTCCAAGACTTTGGTCTTCAGGCATTGCGGAATCTCGGACGTGAAGACTCCACGAAGTTTGCCAAATGCTACCCAGCCCAAGTGAATTCTTCTTTCAGCCTCCCTCTCGAAATTGTGCCGGCCAAGATGTACAAAAATACTACGAAAAAAGTCCGCGATAGCATTTCTCTATCTCTTATAGTTAACTCACTAATACTTTAAGGTTAAAAAAACCGTGTGGTAGCCGGCTGAGTAGAATAGACCATCGTAATTTCTTAGCGAGATGTCGTTAAGGCGACTAAAGTAAGTCGACCCACCGTGTGGTATCCGGTCGAGTAGAATAGAAAATCCTCTTTCTTACCGAGGTGTCGTAAAAGGCGACTAAGGTAAGTTAACGTCAGGCAGACGGCCAGTCGTAAATACCAGGCCAGGTAAATGATTACTTTTGTGTTAAGCAATTCAAATAATTATAGAAGTTATTATAACATTATTTTGCTGTAATCCACGTCTGTTATTATAGCAATATATATTTTCGCAATATATCAAAATAATTTTATTGTAACTTCTGTACTACGGAGTTCCGCAAAGTTACGACTTTTTCTATAAATCATTTAAATAATTATACTATTTTCCTAGCGCGTTTGATAATTTCGAACTTGATTTTCCAAGTTGATTTTTCAACACAGCTTGTTATGAATAAGTACCATTAATATTGACCTACAAGTTTCTTAAAAGTTTACATCAAATTCCTGGTTTTTACATTTAGGTAGTCAGGGCCGAGATCGTAAATTACATGTACTATCTTGTTTGCCCCGAGCCTATCTGTCTTTAGTGTAAATACAACATTTTCTGTTTATATTCTTTACTTTTTAACTTCAAAATTTATGACATCACGCCCTTGGATTTAACAGTCTGGTAGTGGATATAATATTTATTAGATTACTATTAAATATCTGACACCTGTCCCACGTGTGGATTTGTGCTAATTCCTGTCAATAGATAGAATGATCAGTTTAAATTGAAAATTTAAAACTACACGCTTGAATCATCAAGTTATTATACTAGAATAGAAATATATTATAGAACAGTTCCCTACTACCTACCTACCTAATGAAAGGGAAGAAACTCATATACATCTTTGTCAAAAATGTACAAGTTATGTCTACCTTAAATACACACATCATGCCCACGTGGAATGGTCCCAAGTTCCCTACTCTATGCTCAAAAGGAATCTTTTTTTATTAAATGAAATTCTTGATTAAGTCTTGATTAAGGCAATAAAAAAATAGTTTCGAAATAGTTCTGAAAAATCTGAGTATTTGAATAATTTCTATTATATCTCATATTCAAGAATTCAGATATCTCTAGTAAACTTATTTTTGAATATTGCAGTCCATTACCTCATCCCACTCTAAGTGGGTTCGGCACAATATGTCTTCATTTTATCATTCTCTTTTTCAATCGTGAACTCTGGTGCTACTCCTTTTATATTCCCTCCCTCAATACATGGCCATAAAATCTTAATATCTAATTAATAATTCATAGACTAAATAGATAAATTTATATAAATTTAAATAATTACTTTTATCTATTATATATTGCACCTTTTTTGTCTTTTGTCTAAAGTGTGCAAAATTAAACTACGTAAATATATAAGTTTTTCGTTATTTTTCTTTTCTTTTTCTATAAAAAATAAAAGAAGTGAAAAAAGTGAAATAAAAGTTATTACTTTTATTTCTTGTCCTTTTCCGTTTGTTACTGAAAGAGATCCCTTTTAGTGATAAGTCCGCCTCTATACATGTGCTATTTTATTATGTCTTCCTCTTTTCTAAAACTATGTATGTACAGTAAAGAAATAAATAATTTGAATAATCTAGTTACTGTAAAATAATAATTCACGAAATGTTTTTATGAAACAATCCTTGAAATTTTATCTTACAATATAGCGAATCACGTTTGTTATGTATTGTAAACCACGTATTCATAACATTCTGTCGTAAAAGTTATAGAGCATGTTCTATAGCGTTATAATTACTATGCCAAGTGCGGTACAGTCGCGGTCATAAACAATATTATTAATATAAGTTAAGTATCGAAAGATCAGAAAATTCTTGAAGATCATGCTATAAATTTATTTTTCTTAGAAATAACGCTAGTTAAAAACTCTGTTAAATATTAATCTTAAATTTGCTTTCATTGTAAAGAAATAATTACGACATTAAATTTTTTACACACTTACACTCTTCGAAGTTTAATTAAATAATGTGCTAACTTATTGTGTTAAATAATAAAGGTTTGGTACGGGGAATGAGTAAAAATTTTAGTTGCTTCAATTTTATTTTAACTGCTAACATTTTCCTTTCTTAAAAGAACTAAAACGTCCACAATAATTTGTATATACGTATGATGTAAGTATTGTGCAATAAAGTTTATAAATAAATAATGACAAATATAAAATAATATAAACTTTAATTTATATCCAAAGTGACTAATATTGGATTATATGTATTATAATATATTACTAACTACTTATAATATTTAATGCGTCGTTAACAATCATAATTACATAATTTAATCAGTATTTTTATGTCACGTACGTATAATAAAGTGAATTTTTGGTATTATTCTACATATTATGTAAACATCGCGTAACACCTATTAATCCTATTTAAGAAGGTAATTAGTACCTATCAGTATTTTATAAGGGTGCGACATTCTTGGATTTCCCTGATTATTTATACAGTTTAACTGATATTGTCATAGATTATCTTTGTTAAGATTGTTAATGTGAAGATTTGAGAATAATTTGATATTCGGCTTTTGTTGATATAGCTACTGAAAGTTTATTGTGTGTTTGTATCAGAATTTGTCATTATGTGTGTTTAATACTTGGACCGAACTCAGAACTATTAAATTCCATTACTATAAAACGATGAAACGTTTGGCACTAATGCTACCGAAGATTACAGTTACCGAACCCTTAACGTTTTAAGATTCTGATTTGACAGACAAATTGGTAATGAAATTGAAATGAAATTATTTATTTGCTCAACATAGTTTTGATAAACACTATTTAACAAAAGCTTATGATTATTATCTAGATTACATTTTAAAAGTCACCACTAGCAACCAAACTAAGCCTAGCTTGTATTCTTGGTTACTAGTTCCATTGTCATACATACTTACAACGTGTATAAACAAAATATAAAATAATATTAACTCATATTGTGTATGCGTATCTGTGTGCAAGAATATTGTGTATGTATGTGGATGTGAGTGTGTGTGAGTGAATGTTTGTGGTATCTATCCTATGTATGTGGTATGGCTATTTTATTATTGTTCTTGATACAATGATATACATTGTATCAAGAACCTAGAGCTTTAGGAATGCTCACAAAACCTAATTATTTCTATATTGCCTACATACACTGTTCTGAAATAACTTTGATTTAAACTACAACTAGCGCCATCTCGTTTTATGTAAAAACCGCTTCAACGACATTCCGATGCCTAGGATCCACTCCAACTCCAAATCCAGTCAAAACTTGTCTATGCGTCTTACGTATTTTGTTTCCAGACATGGAAATCAAACCTAGCTTTGTTATTTCTCAATAACGTACTCGCATCTAAAGCATAAAATGCATGGCAAATGCGTGACCGTGTGCAGCAATTTTAGTCAGCTTTGGTGAAAATAGGAAACGTAAGCCTTCAAATGGTATCAGCTCCGCAGCAGCCATCATCTTTCACCGATGCTTAACCTCTATTATAGCTACTAGGTAATTTGGAACTAATAAATCGCTAATCACTTTTAGTCGCGAGTGTCAGTCTGTTGTAACCGCGAGACGCTTTACAACCCCAATAAAACAATGACGCTTATCAGCTGTTATCAAAGCAGCAAACATAAAGTTTATTTGAACGAGTTCGTGCGTTCTGTACGTTTGTACGACCCGACGTTTGTTCTTGTTGTGATGTGATAAGATGAATACTATGAAATAATAGGGAATATGCATGCAAATATTTTTACAATTTGTAAATTCCTTTACAGATTAACAAAAAAGATCGCGAACTTAAATCGATCTCATAAATCTCTCATCGGTCTTTTTAACACTCACGAGCTATGTATGCGCTATACCATGCTTTATTGCAATTTGCCACAAAAAAACTTTTTTGAATTTGGTCACTTCAATACTAAGCGTGCGACATGTTTAAGCACAGAGACATAGAAGGAAGGGGACACTCAAATATAATGAAAAGAGTAGCACATAACAAGCCAGACAATATGAAAAAATATACCAAATATATATTTGAACCTTGCTTACAAGGTTGTTACTGCGCTCGGCCGTTCCACTTAACATTACTGTAAAAACTGTTGCGATGGGTAGTGTATTGATAACTTAACTAAGAAAAAAATAAAAATTAATAATATCCTTAATTGATAAAAGTAATTTAATAATAAATAAAAATAATTTATATAATATTAGTAGATTATGATACTGTTGCATAATAAGGGTTATTTTGCATTTTTTTTATAATATCACACGAGTGTTATAAGATCAAGTTATGTACAGTCCCATACACTACTTTATCTACTCTCATATTATAATACGTAAAACAATATTAATGAAAACCAAACTTTGTTTAAATATTGAAAAGATATTTTAAATGTCAAATGTTAGCGCCAAGGCGCAAAGATCGATTGCGCATGCGTGTTGCGTCGCCGCGGACTCGTTCATTGAAACATTTTTTTTAAGGTAGAAGTTCAACCTCCTTGGTCCAGCTGGAGGTTGTATAGGTGTATCGTTATGATTAAAAAGTTATATTATGATACAGGTGTCCATACAAGACCTGTATCGTAATAAAACGTTTTAATTTTTTATTTTTGGCCTGTACGTAATGTTTGTCATAAGAATTTTGGTTTCAGTATTACAATCTTTGTATTATAGTATCAGAGTAGATAAAATAATAAATGAAATTCTTCTTATAGAATACTCATACATTGTATAACTGGCGCCGTGAGTAAATAGTTCCCGAAGAGCAGCATTGTAACAGAATCAACAGTATGACAAAAGACAATATTTGCGGTCACCGGGGACTTTGTTTCAAATAAAATTAAATTTCAAATAAATGTCTAATCAATTACAAAAAAAGAATCGCTCGGAGGAAATCTTATTTCGCGAGTTTATATTTCTGTGATATAAATTGGAGAGACATTATTACATTCAGTACGTTTATAATTTTTAATTACGACGAGCATTTAGACCCGTCGATGGAGTGTTCGTGACTTTTGCCAAAACAATGGAATCAGTCTGTCACAATAAAGATGTTTGTACTGCGTAAACATTGAATAAATGTGATTGACGATATCGACACAGGGAAAATAGAATTGAGTATTTAAATATTACTTTTAAACTGTTTTGTGGTATTCTGACGGGACCGATAAACTCTAGCAGATTCAGCAAAAATTGCTCTCCCATATGTATTAAGCAATACTCGTATATTTAGGTAGTAAAGTAATGTATTTAGTTAATAATGCAAGTTACATTCATAGGTAATATATAGATACCGGCTATACTCACGTCTTATTCTATCGGGTTAGCCCGACTAGTTGAACCCCTTACCAATCTTAGGAGTCTCCGAGCCCAAAATTGGTCCGAAAAACATCACACGATTATTAGACTCTTAACCACAACAAATTTCGCTGTCCAAAGTTCATGTATACTTTCTTATTTACACGTCAACTCTATATTCTAAAGCAGTTCTAAATTACCGAGCAAGGCTCGGTCATCCAGGCACTATTACTTATTTAATAAATCCTTTATACGAGTCTCTACATTATATAGGAGTAAAAAACGCATGCCATCAATCTGCAAAATGAGCAAATAATATTTCTGCTTTCGGTACCATGCAAGTTATAGGTAATTTGATTGAGAAATGGATACTGGCGTGTATCTGAAACAATATTGGATCAAAAAATCAATCAAGGTCAAAGCTCTTCTTCAAACGATGGACGTTTAGATATACATAGGTCTCTTCACAGCATTTCCACAAAATACGATCTTATGGTGAAAAGGAGTTTGGATTCAGTGGCTGCCCGCGACTTTTTTTGGGATCAGTCGTCGTCAGTCCACCTCATAGTGGTTTAACGAAGCTGCGTTTTCCGGGTTTCTATTCCAACACATTTATACCCCACCGCTCATCGGTCAAATTTGCGTTAGCGTTCATTCGCCAGAAAATAACATCGTGTTTCACAGCTCCACCCACAAATTGTACTTTCACCAGTTCGCTAGTTAAATCAAGCTTTTTGGTCAACCCACGATGGTTTTAAAATGTATCTGTTCTTAAACTTAAAGAGTCTCCTATAAATATCCTGCGAACAAAGTGTTAAGTGACACTTAATTAAGCTAAAGCGATGGGGCGTCTGCGTCTCCTACGAATACATTATCATGTCAAGATGGAGAATAATCCCCTATTAGTATATATTCATAACAGATTTACTCATATGACACGTGATTAAACGGTACATGCCAGTCGACAGTTAAAAATTAGTTGTTTGCTATTTATAAAACGATTTTGAGAAAAAATATTCTTCCCTCCCGACGGCGTTTGTTAAAAAAACCTACATAAATAATTTATAGAATTAGGTGTTAGGCGTTAGGCGGAGATCCATAATAGAAAAATAATAATAAAATTATTTTGCTATAATCCGCGATGAAGTAAAATAGAAAATATATATATAATGCTAAATGTAGAGTGGACAATCGATTATCATACCTGATACATGCAGGATGCACAAACCTCCACCACCGCCACCACAATACACAAGCACTATATACGTTTACTATCACAAACTCAACAATCGTTTCGCCCCGCAACCGAAACATCATCAGGAGATATACTCTACTACTAAAATCTCAAAGCTTTGCGTTATTTAAAACTCGAAGCATTAGTTTTACGAGTCCTGCATGTATCAGGTATGATAACCGATTGCCCACTCTACATTTAGCATTACATATATTTTCTATTTTACTTCATCGCGGATTATAGCAAAATAATTTAAAAACCTACATAATGTGAATTATGGAAAGCACCATCCTTTCTCATACCTTATACATGTAGGATTAATAACCACGAGTATCACAAACCATCACCAACAGCACCACACTACAAAGCAATGCATAAATTCACTACGACAATCTCAGCGATCTTGTCGTATGCTTCACGATTTTTTCGAATAGCTTTCTTCTATTACTTTTGTACTATGGAATTCCTCGACGTAACGCCTACTTCTTAAATGATATAACCTACCCATACCTATGTTGAGGACTATGTTGATGATAAGAAAGCTTGGATTTAAATTGCGACCAGCTACGCACTAGATTATATTGTAAAAAAAATTATTTGTTCTTATTTAATTGAGACATTATTGTAATACTTAATTTTGAAAAGAGTGACCGCCGAGTTTCTTGCTGGTTCTTCTCGGTAAGAGCACCTTTCCGAACCAGTCGTAGCTTCATTGTAATTTGACAATTCGAGAGTGCTTGTAAAAACCACTTTGAATAAAGAATTATTTGAAATTGAATTTATGGGTATGCCCTACAATAACTTACCCTTCATTACAAGTCGCACTTAGCCGTCTCGACTCAGAGGAGATATCAGACATTCCCTGACGCTAATAGAGCTTCTACACTCTAAGCTTCTCTTTAGTACCTACCATACCATATATATCCTCCTGCCCTTATCCCACTCTAAGTTGGGTCGGCACAACATGCTATAAACATGTTGTAACATGATTTGGCTGCGTTTTTACGACCGGCCGCCTCCCTGACGTCAACTTGCCTTAGTCGTATTTTACAACCCCTCGGTAAGAAGGAGGGTGGTCTATTCTACTAAACCGGATACCACACGGTAGGTCAACTTACCTTAGTCGCCTTTTACGACACCTCGGTAAGAAATGAGGTTGGTGTATTCTACTCAGCCGGATACCACACGGCGGGTCGACTTACCTTAGTCGCAGTACCTACCATACCATGCCACACTTATATGCTCAAAGGGACGTTAGGGCTAAAAGTATATTGTCAATTCGCTGTGCATTGTTTTTGTTGTTCGTTTTAGGAATATAATGCAGTGTTTTCCGTTGCAGTATGGGCAGAAACAGGCGAGTTTCGAGACAGCGGGCACTCGTCACTCGCGTCTGGTGGCTCGGGCATAGATCAGTCGTCGCTGTACGCGCCACCGCGGCCGCGACGCGATCGCAAACTCACTGACGACAGTGAGTAAAGAATATATATTAAACTTTTGTTGTTCTTATATAAGTATACAAAGTCATACGCGTCATATAGCAATAACGACGAGTTACCTTTATATTAGGTTATAAGTTTCGATAGTATTGGTGCTGTACACAAATTGACTGGAACGCCGCGTCCTCTTTGTTTTCCGAGTAATAAAATTCTCATTTTCTTCATCGCCATATGACCGTTATGATAAGTTAGTAAACACTTTCACACTATATCCATAATGTATATTTCACATTTAGTTTAATCAAACAATAAGCGAAAATGAAAATAACATGAGACTATTAATAAACTAAGGACAAAATGTAGAATCTAATCGAAATAAACTTTCTTTCGATTAGATAGATAGTTTAGAAGTGCCTTGGCGATTCTTCAGCGCTCGCCCTGTGACCACTCTCTTTCTTACAGAAGTGGCGCGAAAGGCGACTAGGGTAAGTTGAAGTCATACAGAAGGCCGGTCATAAAATACCTAGCCAAATCATGTAACGACATGTTCATAACATGTTGTGCCCACCCTACTTAGAGTGATATAAGGGCAGGAGGATGATGATGATATAGATAGTTTGGAAGTGCTTAAGTGATGCTTAAGCGCGCGCCTGGTGACGCTTTTGGAAAAGTTGGAAGATTTAATGTATTCACATTCCTAAAAAAATAATTGAAGCAAGCGTGGCAAGTGTTATTTCAAGTGCTCTGTATTGTTTGTGTCGTTTATTGCGTTTGGAAGTGTTATCTGGAAGAGATCAATAATTAACAATAAGGCCGTCCTTTGCACATTTTTTCCTTAGTCTTATTGTTAGAGTACAGTACTCAGTCAATTATTTTTTCAGTCGTGTTAGTTTGTACAATAGAGTTACAATCGTTTGTACTTTGTGTACACTAGATAATTAATCAATAGGTAATTTTTTTCTTAGCGTAAAGCGCGCGTTTTAAATATATGTTTGTAATTAAAAAATATTATGAATATTCAGGTAGTTTTTATAGATTAAAGGACGTTATCGCATGCAATAACCCTCAGAATATAATAATAATAATAAATATATGGGACACTTACACACACGGTTGTCCGTCCCCAATGTAAGTAACTTAATACTTGTGTTATGGTAGAGAGACAACTGGTGAATATATACTTATAAATTTTTTACATACAACAAATATCGAAATTTTTTGCTTATTTCGTTCCTGTAAAAATATGAGCATATAATACACGTCTATATTACAATCAAAAGTATAAACATCGCTTTTATGAGCCGCAATTTGCTTAAGATAAAATGCAGGCACCTTAATTTGCTAATTGACTCAAACACGAGTCAGCTGTACACTGTAGTGCATTCCATCAATGTTATCAGTGTTTATTTCCAGGTTTGTAATACGATACCGCGTACATCGTAGCGCAGGATCATGTTAAATATATGAAAGGCCGCTGAGTAATGTAAAAACTGATTTATAAAACAACTAGCTGTGCTTGCAGCTTTGCCTGCGTGGAAATCAGTGTATTTAATTCAAATATTGATCATAAAAGTTACGCCATGTGGTATCCGGCGAAATAGGATAGTACCACCCTTATTTCTTACAGAGGTGTCGTAAAAGGCGACTAAAGTAAGTCCCCACTTAGAGTGGGATAAGGGCAGGAAGATGATGAATAATGAGTTTTAAAAGCTATCCATATATCATACACTCAACAATCAATCAGTAAGTGAAACAAGTTATTTAAAAAAAAACTTACAATCAATAAAAATCGATTTCGTGTAGTATATTAAAATCATCAATCTGTTAACGTAGTCATCGGCATATAATGAACAACATGGGATTAAGGACTCAAAGTTTGGGCGGATGGACGCTACCGCTTGCATTCTCGCGAGCGATTACGATAGTGGATATCACTCGATATCACTCGATAGCGATAAGCGTTATCATCGATACGCTTTGTACGCCCGCCGACCCATCCATCATTCGAAAACAACCTTTGCGTTTGGCCGACACGACACAAGCTGGAAGGTAAATAGCGCAGTTAACATGTGTTACCGATATCGGTACACGATGCCACTTAACGCCCGACACTCGTTGATAAAAACGTTTCCTTTAATGTTAATTTATGTAGTTATGTAACTGGTGCTTCTTGTAAGGACACTCGAGTCGTGTAAATATTATGTTTAATATTGAAATTAGTTAATCTTGTATATATATATTTTACTGAATTTTGGATAAGGGTCCAATGATTTTCATGAAATTCAGCATGTAGGGTTTAAATCGATCTTGTTAGGTTTTATTAAAAATCTTGTTGTATTCCTGTTTTCGGAAAAAAACTGCTAAAAAAGAAATAGATTGTAATAACTGAAATTTGCTGTCATTTGTAAAGTTGTTATAGCGCAATGGTAAACGGGCAGTTTATTTTTTTCCCTTTTTTCATCTTTTAATAAAATTACCGAGTACGGCTAGGTCACTCAAGTACTAATATCTTCAAAAGCTGTGATAGCCCAGCGCTGACACTATTATTCATTCTCCTGCCCTTATCCAACTCTTAGTAAGGTCGGTACGACTTTTTATAAACATGTTGTTGTTTGATTAGGTATATAACAACCGGCCGCCTGCCTGATGCAACTTAAGTTACAACCGTTTACAACACCTTGTTGAGAAATAAGAGTGGTCTATTCTACTTAGCCGGACACCACAAGGCGGGTCGACTTACCTTAGTCACCTTTTACGGCAACTCGGTAAGAAATAAGACTGGTCTATTCTATTCAGCTGGATATCACACAGCGTAAGAGGAAGAAAACGCTATTTTTAATGATGCTATTGAGATGGCATTGAAGTAAAGTAAGGAAGGATTACAATGTATCTAACTCAATTAAGCCTAATTTAGAATTCGGTAACTGTAATAGTAAGCGTGCGTTATGGAGACATCATAAAACCTCTTTGCGGTATATAGTTTATGCAAAGACATCTTTTATTTTAAATTATAGAAGCGCCAACAAGCTGTGATAGCCCAGCGGTGTGACAGTGTGAATCTCTAGAGACGATCATGGGTTCAAACCCACGCAGACACCAATGAGTTTTTCTATTAAAACTTATGCCTAATTGATAATTGCAATATATCACACGCTTTTCGGTGAAGGAAAACATCGTGAGGAAACCTGCATATCTCTAGAGAATCCTAGGGATATGTGAACCTACCAATCCGCATTGGAGCAGCGTGGTAGGTCTTAGCTCCAATCTTTTTCTCTAAAAGTGGAGAGAGGAGGCCTATGTACAGCAGTGGGATAGTAACAGGCCTTTATTTATAGGCGCTCATCGCACATTTTCCGTGTAAATTCTTCATTTTGTATTCGAATAAATAAACAGAGTTACGTCACACACTTATGTAAATATTTATAAGACATCATATATTATTATATCGGATTGACGTACAATAACAATGCAGTAACAATAAAATGAATAACATTGTTGTGATCATTACTTACATATGGTTTGATAAACATACAGCGTTGAATTAACTAACTTGATAAGAACAAAAACGATTATTTTATTTTATTTGTCAACTTGTAAAATTGTAGTCTATAAGGTAAGTTGATGTCAGGCTGGCATAGAATTGCCACCCGTATATTATATAGTATCGTTATTTATTTTAGTCAATTGTACTATATGTTATAGAAAAGAAATATAGGACGAAAAATACTATATTCTTATCGCTAATTCAATTTTCTCACTCTTTTTTAATCTGTTGTGAATGAAACGCACCCGCAGCGCAACGGAATCTTTGAACGAAACTCATTCATGTAGGTATGTACAAGGCTTAGTTAGTTAGTAACTCTGACTAACTCCTTTGTCATTATCAAATGTCACTTTGTCAATTAATGCTTTTTTTTTTTTTTTTATTATACAGGAAAAAACCCCTTATGGGTACCGCCGCCCGACGGGGACAGGCGGCGGTTATGTCGGACTCGCACCGACTAAAACGACCTGTGTGCTCCACCACGCTGCCAATGGCAAGGACAGGGTATCATTGTACATTTTGCCCCCATCCCGCCGACAGCTCTGATCCCAGAGAATAAACACCTCCAGGTAGGGGCCCCTCGAAAGAGAAACCCCCCTCCGCTAACCGGTGCATCGGGAGCACCAGATGCACCGACCGCCTCGGGGACCTGTAAGCCAGGTGTCCGATGTACCCCGTTCGGAACACCCGAAGGTCCCCAGTTAGGGCGGCAGACGATGGGCTTGGGCGAGTCACTAACACCTGGACTCACCAGCAGCAGATTGGATCCAGAACAACAGTTCGTGGAACCGCTCCACCGCCTCCCTCCGCCCCCCTCCGCAGAGCTAAAGGAGGCCATCGCTGCCCACGATCGCTCCCTGCCCACCGTGTTTGCTATGTCACGGTCGACAGGGAGAGATCGCGCCCCAAGTAGGGGCCCCAACGCCTTGGTGGGCGTTTCCGCCCCCACCGGGTAATTTTTTATAGAGGTTTTCTTCCTCGCAACCCGAAGGTCCCCGTTCCCATTGCTGGGCTTGCGGGTTTCGCCGACGGTGGCCGTAACCATGTCCAGCCAGACTTAGAGTAAGCCCAACTGGACCCGTCGCTCATTAGGGACTTCACCCCAACCCCCCGGAGTCCCCGGCCCGTCCAGATTGCCCTCTGCTAATCAGAGGGACAACTGGATTGGCCACCCCTCAGTGGTCCGTTCGCCAAGACTAAGCTTGCCCAGGGTGCGCCACGAGGAGGCCGACCACTTTGGCACCCCGTCAATTAATGCTACCCCAACGAACATTGAGGTTATTTTTGAATATCGAAAATATAATAAAAAATGGGTTGTTAATTTACTTTAATATAGACCTAACTTGCTCAGATGGCTATAATTATTTCAAAAATAATAAAACCTTGATGGTCAAAGCGAAAAGTAATAATAAATACTCATGTAAAAATAAATGCTATATATATATGATAAAATAAAAGATAATATTTTTTTCCTGAATTTCCTAAAAGTACTATATTTTTTGATTTAAAAAGAAAAATACTATATTTCTTCAAAAAAAGGTGACAAGTCTAGGCTGGTATGATCAATCATGTGACAACATGTTTATAAAATGTGGTGCCGATCTCACTTAAAGTGGGATAATGGCAGGAGAATGATGATAGTAAAATTTTAATCTAACTTTATGGGAGGAAAATATGTACAGTTGAATCAAGAAGCTCCAATTTATATAGGCGTTACATTGAAAAATTAGTAGAAGCTCAATTAGCGTTGGAGAACGTCCTCCTAACAGAACATTTTACGGACTTAGAGCGGTATATAGGTATATTATTTATTCAGGAGACTGCATTTGGTGGTTAACGAACTTTATATATACAATCACACATCCCTTAATAAATCATATTATGTCGTTTAGACAATTCTTCCTAAAATGTTAATCTGTAGCCCTACGGTTCTATGGATGTAAGTCTCTTGATCTACTTACCAATATTGATCATTGGTATGTCTAGATACAGATTGGTATTTGCTCTTGAGATGAATAACTTTGTAGGTGAGTCACGTGGTACCCGGCTTATTAGAATAGACCACCCTTATTTCTTACCGAGGTGTCGTAAAAGGCGACTAAGGTAAGTTGTTGAAATACGAGTAATATAATAAATGGTGGCCAAATGACCGACTGGGACAAATTTCCCCCTTTACTTAAACCGTTGTGAATTTAAAATGCTTATTTTTGGAATACAATATGGACCGCTTTTGTTATCTTTTGTTAAAAAACTAAGCAATATAAAGCTGCCAGTATTAATTTAATTCAAAACATATTTTGTTTGTAACTACATACATTAATGGTACGAGTATATCCGTATTATAAATTAAGAAAATCGATAATGCTATAAATAAAAGTTTTACCTGATAAAGTTTATATAAATTAATTAATATAAGTAGGAGGTGTTTATATATATATATATATATCTTTGTATCAGATTAGATACAATAAATTAGGATTATAAATGTAAAGATTTGCTGTGAATATGTAACATACATACACGTGTTACGAAATGTAAACGATACATAATATCATTATCAATTGATAAATAGCTGTGTGCAATTTATATAAAAACTAAAAACAAGGCAGCTATAAATTATTTATTAAGTTTGTCTTCAATCAAGATAAGTTTTCCTCAATAAAATTGTCAACGTTAATTCGATTAAAAGTAATGTCAAAATACAAAAAATTAACATTATAATTATAATTAAATACTTATATATGTATATAGGTATTTAATTTACGAGTATATACTTGTAAGATAATTGAGTGTTAGGTACTAAATCAAATAAGATAAATAAATTTTAACAATAATATGAGTAAAGTTAGTATTTAGAAAAATATGTGTAATAATAAATTAGAGTAATATGTTTTTGCTTAGAAAATCCGTCAATCCGATTGTGGTTTTATTTATTTATGTATTTAATACTTTTTGTACAAAAAATCATATAAACAACTGTTTAAAGGAAAATTTACACTGTACAAAGGCAGTTTTATTGCTGTAAGGATTCTGTTACAGACCATCATATAATTTAGATTATTGATTTAGTCAATAAATCGTAATATGCTTATTTTTAAAAAGTATATTTTTCCTTTTTTTATTATTAATATTAATTTATTTTTCTTAAACCTAACATCTTCCATTTTTAAATATTTATAATTAACTAAAGAAGTTAAAAAAAATCATTAAAAATATAAAAAATTGTCGTCCGCCGGGAGCGGGGCAATATCCCGAAGTGCCGGTGGTTAGGGGTCCAAAGTGAGGAACTTCCTCAAAATGGCCGCCTTTTCAAGCAATCACTCACCTTCAGATGAAATAGAAATTCCTTATATCTATTATCATTGAAAAAAAGATTGTGTTCTATGAATTTTTGTTTTACGATAAAATTGGAGTAGGTATACAAGCGGTTCATTGACACAGGGATTTCGACTAAACCAATATGCGTTGATTGCGATCGCCCTTATCAGGTATTGATGTAATAACTCCTATCATTGTCCCCTCACCTCGACATACATCGGCTATGTTTGCCAGACATTTGGTCACACATAATTACTCTTAAAATCGATTTCACGAGTTTATTAATAAGTTTTTTTCATTAGGCTATAGTACGAGTAGGAGGTATCGGTACTGTAAACTATATTCTCGGTATTCTAGTTTGTCTGAACATGAAAAAAGTGACCGTGAACCTCTTTCTCAGACGTCGCGGGGAGGCGCGGGTTCCTAGCGACACAAAATCGTGTGTGTGAAAAGCCTATGTTCACCAGTGGACGTCCATCGTTTAGCGAAGAAGAATATAGCATTAGACGTAACTTGGCGGAGATCTAATCCTCTCTAAGTTAATTATTATTTATAAATATATTTATTAAGTCATTTAATAAATAAATTAAGTTGAGTAGCTTTTGCCGACTTAGACCTCGTTATATTTTATAGCGTGATATAAAGAATGAATAAAAGAAAAGAAGAAACCTCTGTCACTCAAACTGTCTCATACTAAAAATCACAACGATACATTTCTGTGTGCAGATTTATGGAAACAAATACAATAAAGAAATAAATCATAATAAAAAGGGAAAAATGTGTATAGTTTAACAAAAAATAACCAACACACCTTTATTCCACATCAAACTAAAATAGAAATATAGTAAAATACATTTTATTATTGTAATATTGTGAAAAAAGTGTCTTCTAGTGCCATTTTAGTCGATATACTTGTATTGAGCTACGCTTAAGTAGTGTGGTTTCCAGGTGAGTAGAATAGACCACCCTCATTTCTTACCGAAGTGTCGTAAAATACGACTAAGGTAAGTTGACGTCAGGCAGGTGGCCGGTCGTAAAAAAAGTAGCCAATTCATGTGACAAAATGTTTCTACCATGTTATGTTGACCCTACTTGGGGATAAGGAGGATTATGATGCGAAAGTCGAAAAGCGAAAGTGGAGACAGAAAGCGTACCTAAGTTAAAAAAAGATCGAATTGCCTAGTTATTATAACTTATCTATGGTAGAGTACAAGGCAACATTTGATTGATTATTGTCTTCGATATTACAAACCAATAGTGCTTAAAAAACACAATGATTACTTTTAGATATGACAATTGCTATACAACCTTATTAGCCGTAAAGAATATCTTGCCTAGTCGATTGACATTGCCAAAAAAAGAGCTTACAGCAGTTTGAAAAGAACTGACAATCTGCTATAAGCTCTCCTCGAAATTTGAACTCGCGAACGAAATCACGGACATAAGACAGTGTTAACACAACCACGAGTATATAAATGATGCAAAACTGTTACCCAATCACGCATTTATCACCTCGTTTACAGAAATAGATGCACGAAAAAAAACATTATCGTCCTCATAAATTACTTTATGGTGTGACGTCGATCATTGAGAACAACGAATTTACAGCTGCGTCAGAAAAGTTGGGTGCGCTTGCAACTAATCCGTAGTATTAGCGGCGCGCTACCGTCGGTAATGATTCAATATTTTTTATTTGTAAGCAGATGGAATTATTTTTATTCTGCGGTAACACTTGAGTTTATTGTCTCTGGGTGTCTTATCGCGACTTCAAAGAACATTTTTTTTCGTATCTAATAATGACCATGTGGTCCGGCTGAGTAGAATACACCACTCTCATTTCTTACTGAGGTGTGAAAGGCAACTAAGGTAACTCAACCCACCGTGTGGTATCTGGCTGAGTAGATTAGACTACCCTCATTTCTTACCGAAGTGTCCTAAAAGGCGACTAAGGTAAGTTTTTAAGATTCACCGTGTGGTATCCAGCTGAGTAGAACAGACCAACCTCATTTCTTATCGAGGTGTCGTAAAAGTCAACTTACCTTCAACATCGATGTGAACGACGTCAACTTACCTTATTCGCCTAAGGTAAGTTGACGTCAGGCAGGCGGCCGGTTTTAAAATCAGTAGCCAAATCATGTGACAACATGTTTGTAACGTTTTATGCCGGCCCCACTTAGAGTGGGATAAGTGCAGGAGTTAGTACTTACACTTTCAGATGTTTTTCAATTATTTACCAATAAGAAATCAACATTTGCAGAAAAGATAGTCCCTAGTTCAATATACCTATACAATTGTTTCATTTCAATACTTTAACGACAAATTTAAAACTTTGGATTCGAAAAATATCAGTAAATTTAAAAAAACAAGATAAATGAGGGAACGATTTCGTTGGCGGGTTTTCTCCAATCTTTCGTAATCTGGTCCTAAATTAATTTGCTCTCAATGTTTTACCAGTAGGCGCATAGAAGATCTTTTAGCTTCACCGTTTTGTTTAAATGATTTTTTATACATTACTCTAAAAATGTGAAAAGTTCAACATCAGAATGTTGGTGTTCAATCACGTCGGAGTCACCAGTATGCTGAGGTTGTTTGGTTGTGGACTGCTCTATTGTGGAGCGAAATCGGTTTAATGCAGGTGGAGATATATTTATTACGATACGTCTTACAAGTTTGCGTATTTACTAGGGACTGACTATTGACTAACAAGTTGCTTTTATTGCTGATATTTGAGACACGCTGACGTCGCGGTACGCGATGCGAAAGTATAAATTTATAATTACGTAGCATGTGTTCTAGAAGGAAAAATGAGAATTGTTGTCCTATATGTGAGCTTATATAAGCTTCAGTTATACTAAATTTTGTCTATTGTGGTCCTGAGGATGATTAGAAAGTGTAACAGACAGACTCACTTACTTGTCTGGTTTCGCATTTATAATATAAATATGTATCTACACTAATATATATAGCTGAAGAGTTTGATTGTTTAATTGTTTGAACACGCTAATCTCAGGAACTACTGGATGTGAAAAATTCTTTGAGTGTAAGATAGTCCATTTTTCGAGGAATGCAATATAGTATATAACATCACGCTAAGGATGTTAAGGATATTAAAACGGAAAAACTTAAAGCTTTCATTGCATGCGCTAAGTAAACTGTGAAAGTTATTCAAAAATATATTACAAAATTGATGATTAAAAAACGTATTACAAAATTGTTGCCCTATAAAAGTTCTAAATAAAGCCCGCAACAGCATATGTCTAGCGTGTAAGGGCTTTAATCATTTTTATGGTTATCAAAATACTATATTACGATTAAATCTTTCCACGCGAGCGGAGCCGCTGGCAATTGCTAGTTACATATATAACGATATTATTAAATAGCCAATGGCGGCCTGATTAATTTGTATTTTATGATTATTATCATAAATACTTCCTAACCTAAGGACTTTCCTCCAGGTCGACCGTTAACATCAGAACCTACGATAAAGACAGAATCCACGACACCCGGTGTGGGCCCTGAGGATTCCTCCCTCGACGACAAGGGCGACAAAAAGACCAAGCGGCAAAGAAGACAACGCACTCACTTCACCAGCCAACAACTACAAGAATTGGAGGCGACATTCGCGAGAAATCGATACCCTGATATGTCGACGCGTGAAGAGATCGCGATGTGGACTAATTTAACGGAAGCTAGAGTTCGGGTAAGTGGGAATGAATTTGATTCATTACGTTGATAATACTTTAAAAACATTTATAATTATTTCTCGACCTCTTATTCAAATTCATATAATTACGTAAGAATATTTTCTTAAACTGTAATAGACCCGTTGGGCTGTCACTGTTGGTGAGACCGTGCGACTCTTTCGAGAGGCGAGTTTTTTCACGAGTTCAAGCAGGCAGGAGTTTTTCTATTCAAACTAATATGTCTAATTAATAATTCCAATTTTCCACACGCTTTTCGTTTAAGGAAAACATCGTGATAGCGTAGTGGGTCTTTGCTTCTATTTTTCTCTCTAGAAATGGAAAGAGACCTCTGCCCAGCTGTGGGTTAGTAACGGGTCGTTACTTTACTATTTTTATTTTCTTAAAACAATACTAAACTATTTTTTTTAATTACATACCTTTTTCATTGAATATTAAGTTTTGGTTTGATTTCTATTAAAGAACCTAATTTATTAAAAATGACTCCAATAATATAAGAATATTTTTAAGAAATCACTTTATATTTTTATATATACCGCACTTTTGCAATTTTTTTTGTGATAATTTTATTAAAAATTTATCTTTTATCAGGGTTGAATCCATCTACCTTTATGATAGAGGGTCCCTTATGCATCAACGTGTAATTTTTTCTAACCAAATGTTTAATAAGGTCATAGGCGTGCCAACAAAAAAATTACTGTGTGATTTTTGAAAAATTAACACGAGATATTTAAATTTTATTAAAAGTGAATTGAGATTTTGTCTCTTATTGAATTAAGAATTTTGTGACCAAAATATTTTGTTGCGTGCCATCGGTTCGCCACCTCTGTTCTATATGATATCACAGAAACTTTGAAATATAAGGAACAACTTTATTCAGTGGAAGTCTGTTATTTTCAATACACAATATTAAACTTAAAAATATTAGATTTGTCACTGATTATTTAATCTAACGACAACTAACTCGTAATAAAGAACCAGAACTTAATATTTCCATATTGTTTCACAAGAACTAAGAAGGTGTACAATATTAACGAGCGAGATGTTTAGACTAATCGTTGCATCCGGCGCGCATTCGATATATTTTTGTAGCTCGGCGTCGAACGGAACACGGAATCCCTTAATCCTTGAGGATTTGAAGCGTCTATTTCGGTCTTTTCATAATCCACGGCTTAACTGAGATCGCCTCCACACACTGTCAATAGTTTTGGAAGGCCCTGTTAGAGATTCTGCGGTTCAACTCGGCTTGTACTATTTACACAATGTTCTGGATACGTTAAATATTTTTCGGTTTCTTCGCTATGCGTGGAATTAATGTCGTCTTTGTTTTAAGCTGCGTTACGTGTTGTTTCGGCAGATTCTATATTATCCCGTCACTATTTAGGATCTTTACGATTATCGCTTTAATTCAACTAAGACCTGAAATACAATAGACGGGAAATGCATTACAATGACTTTCTTTAAGAAATTTACCTAATTTATTTATCCAGAATAAAAGCAAAATTAACCTTTTCTTCTATCGTAAAGGTTGTATTATTTTATGTTTTATTCTTCATTCAGTGAACTGAAATCTGTAGCATAGGTTTTTTTCAAGCGATTTTTTTACGCAGCTTTTCATTATACAGGTTAAATTATGCGGTTCCCAGCAGTTAAAGTTAATTACGTGATCTCTCAATGTAGTAGATAGTCTAGCCAGTTATATTAATTAGTCTCTTTAGAGCAATTATCTGTTCTCCGAATTAAGCTCAAAATAAACAAAATACAATCAAAAATTTTATCAATATTGATCCTGTTTGGGCGTGATAGTACAAAACTCAAACAGATAGACAGTATAAAATATAATATACATTACTACATACATATAGCACATAAAAATGTTTAAGTTTCTTATAGTGTTATTATCTAGTAACGTTTTATTTTTTAAGTGATCTTTCAACCAAGTGCATCGTAAACCGAAATTTTATTTGGCAGACCATAAAAGTTTTACGACCGCAAAATAATTCTATCAGAGTTAAATAGCTGAGCTGAGATTCTCGTCAAATGGGCTATATGAACTATAAATGAGATACGTAGAATAAACGATGTTGCCAGCAGAGCTCACCGAGTCCCAAGTTTCCCCTTAAGGTCGCAAGGAATCACTGGTGGAACTAACTTGAAAATATTTTCAAGAGACTTGTGTTCAATGGACGTAATTGATAGAGAAAAAGACCATAAATAAATATGTATTATCTTACTAATTTATTGTTGGTCGATTATATAGCATTATTCCTTTTCAAATACATCCACTGCTGTATATATCGAACCGCCATCATAATCTTTAAGCTTGATTTGAGTGAATTCCTTTGGATCATTTTTAGGTCTATACACCGAACCGAATGGTGAGAGCGTGTGCATCGGTTAAGGGGGGCAGGCATTAATGATATTGTTCTGTTGTCACAAGATTTTCGGTGAAAGAAAACATCGTGAGCAAAACCTGTATATCTCTGGAAAATTCTGAGGATATGTGTAATCCATTCGGCATGGCGTGGAAGATCTATGTTCCAACCCTTCTCTCTAAAGGAGTAGAAGAAGTCTATGCCCAACTGTGGGATAGTAGGAAGCCGTTACCACTCTACTGGACTATACAACTAATAAAAGTTCTACTAAAGCGTTTTCCGAACACTTTAGAACTCCATAGGGTCTTCGTACTAAATAACATTCTTAACTAAACTGAAATACTTAATGTGTAAATCGATATTTCGAGATGAACCCGGTATATTTCAAGTGTTAGATATTAATTTCGATACGTAGCCGTCTGTACTGAAAGGCCGCGTGTGCTCTTTAAATCGTTATTCCTCCTCGTTAGTAGGGTTGCGAAAACTATGAATATTCTCGCTCTTGTTAAAATGTTATTATTAATATCTTGTATATTTTAATTTGACGCCACTTTTTGGGCTATCTTAAGGCAAAAATTTAGATATAACTTTTATGTAGTCTATCTATCAAATGGTTATAAGAAACTAAAAAAAATAACCTAATATTTCATATGCTCCAGAACTATCTAGGGTTATGCGAGTTGTCATTGTTGTTTTCACTATAAAAGTTACGATTATCTCAGTTATGGATATATTTTTTTGATAAGAAAAAACTTTCGATTGCATTGTATATAAAAAGCATTATGAAAGAGGGTAAATTCTTATTTATATACTTTTTTCTTTTATACGATGAAAAATCCATAGATATTAGATCAACAAACCAATAGTTAAGTGTATTCATTTAACAATCTTTAGGTTCTCAATCTTATGTTTTTTCAAAGCTTGGCTAGTTATTTTACGACCAGCCGCTTGCCTGAATCAACTTACCTTAGTCGGCTTTTACGATACCTTGGTAAGAAATAAGGTTAGTTTATTCTATTCAGTCGGATACCACACAGCGCTGATCAAATCAAACAAATGAAATATTATTTGATATGACACACTTATGATTTTTAACAGTCACCCGAAAACTCTTACTATCGTTAAAATAAAACCTAAGGTACTATGCAATACATGTAGTTAGCTTCTTAGTTAACATAGAGAAATTATCTTAAAAGGAATTATTGTATGCCATTAATACTTATAATCACTCTTGTGACACCCCTAAAGAAGGGATTAGTGTGATTCGTCTGCGCATCTCTCCGCATCCAATAAATCTGAGCGCGCGCGCATCGATAAATAACTCGACATTATTTTTGTTGCCTGCTCATTAGGGTCGTTGCGCTTATTGACTCTTAAAATATGATATGTTAATACAATGTTTTCTTTACCACATTTGTGAATTGCGATTATTCGTATGTTACAGTTTAATTTAAATGTGCACGAAGATATTTATGGTTTAAATGTTTTTGTACGCAGACTGGAGTAAGTGTGCGTGATTTTTAATGCAAAATACGTTTTTTTGTCCTTAAAAATGTTTACTTCGTGTAAAAGTAACGGCCTGCAACTATCCCACTGCTTCGTGTAGACCTCCTTTATCCGTTTTTGAAGAGAGGGATTGGAGCTAAGACCAACAACGCTGCTCCGATGAGTTGGTAGGCTAGACATATCTCTAGAATTTTCTAGAGACATGCAGGTTCCTCACCATGTTTTCCTTCAACGAAAAGCATGGGATAAATTGCAATTATCAATTAGACACATAAGTTTCACCAGGAAAACTCACTGGTGCCTGCCCGGGGTTCGAACTCGTGACCCCTCGAAAGAATCATAATCTAACCATTGGGCTATCACAGCTTCTTACTTCGTGTACGAGTAAATAATTCTGCATGACTAATGAATAAGTTGCAGTTTGATTTATAACTAAATGAATAAGACTACTATTAATTTTCCGAATTAATTTACTGTTATAAAACATATTAACGATTTTATTTGATACTTTTACCGAATAATTTATATTGAATTAACTGAATTTTCGCAAACAATTCAATTTATGTTTTCATTCGACCTTTGATATAGAACTGAAATACAGTATATGAGCGGCTTAAATAAAAGATTTTTTTACAACAATAGATTCAGTTCGCCCCCAAACTTCTGAGAAAACCCAAATGGCAGTAACCGTCGCACGTCAGAGCAATCGTCCGTGAAACGACACTTGACATGTTTCGTATCGAATTCTATGACAGAGTATTAACACATCGATACGCCGATGCTAATAATACCTATTACTTGGTGTTTTTATACAATTATGTGGTATATACTTAACCTTTCACAAAGAAATGGGAGACTTTAAATGAATCGCGACAAACTATCGCCTAAAACTAAGTAAGTATCGGCCTGTTGCTATCCCACTGCTGTGAATAGGCCTCTTACCTCCGTTTTTGGAGAGAAGGTTTGGAGCTAAGACCTACCACGCTGCTTCAGTGCTGATTGCTAGGTTACACATATCTCCAGAATTCTCTACAGATATGCAGGTTTCCCCACGATGTTTTCCTTCACCGAAAAGCGTGTGTTAAATTGCAATTATCAATCATCAATTAGACACATAAGTTTTAACAGAAAAACTCATTGGTGTCTGCCCGGGTTAGAACCCGTGATCTATTCGAAAGAGTGGCACGGTCTTACCACTGGGCTCTCACAGCTAACAACATAAAGTAACATATAAATTATTCAAAAGGTGACAGTTTCTCTCGATTGAAATCTCAAAGAGAAATATCACTATGAAATTTCGCATATTTGTACCTAGCGAATTTCTAAGATTTTATTAGATTAGAAAAAAAACAGATTTTCATGCAGTCGTTAATCCAGACTCTACAGAGTCACATAATTTGACTGTTCCTATATGTGAACTGCTGAAAAACTGTATTTTTGAAATAGAAACTCACAAGCGTTTATATTTTAGACAAAAAAAGAAAAGTGTTTCGAGACAAATATTATTAAAAATGAAAAAATCGACTTTGATTTATTCTACCCTCTTTCTATCAACACTCAGAAGCTTGAGTTAAACTTTTTATGGTTTATTATACTAATACACAGTTCTTGTAGTACTTACATTGTTTTTGTTTTGATAACATTTATAGTATTTGTATCGGAAAAATAAAATAATTTTGTTTTATGCCACGTATGTAATTTATTATTTTATGCCGTGTGGTATCCGGTTGAGTAGAATAGAACCCCCTTATTTCTTACCGAAGAATCGTAAAGGTGACTAAGGTAAGCTGACCCACCATGTGGTATTCGGTTGAGTAAAATAGTCCACCATCTTTCTTACCGTTCGTCATAAAATACGACTAAAGTAAGCTGAAATCAGGCAGACGCCGGTTGTAAAATACGTAGCCAAATAATGTGACAACGTGTTTATAACATGTTGTGCCTATCCCACTTAGAGTGGCAAGAGGACAACGTATATGATTTATTATTTTATTTAAATAATTAATATATATTAATTAAAATGCACAAATATACAGTTAGCTAAATTTATAGCCAATATTTTCATTTTATTTCAAAACTATGCAGTATCAAGATGCGAACATAGTGTGTACAAAAAGGCCGGCTACGCATTCGCCGACAGGATAAGCGGCACGTAACATTATTTATTTTACGTGAATGGTCTAGCCACGGTATTTTTGCTATGCTTTTAGCGCGTGTCGCCTGTCGATTCATGCAAACAGTTTAGTTTTCGCATTTTTTTTACAGTCGAGCCAAACGAGTCGCGTTTTAGTCGATTTAACATATTTTTTCCGTGCGAAAAAATTGAGAACCCAATTTTTAGTAAAATTGTTAGGTGAGACCGTGCGTCTCTTTCGCGGTCACGGGTTCAAACCTTGGGTAGGCACCAATGAGTTTTTCTATCAAAAATTATTTGTGTGATAATTGCAATTTATCACACGCTGTTCGGCTAAGGAAACTTAACCGAAAAGCATAATAAGCATAAGTATCGTGAGGAAACCTGCATATCTCTAAAGAATTAAGGGATATGCGTAACCTACCAATCGTGCAGCGCAGTCAAATACTACACCCCTACAATTCTCTTCAAAAACGGAGAGAGGAGGCCTATACCCAGCAATGGGATAGTAACAGGCTGTTACTTTACCACTCACGATAATCAAAATCAAGAAGACTGAATGTATAGCAAATAAACAAGACAGGATAAAACTTATTTAAAATACACCGAACGCAATGTCGATCGTATGTTGGTTCGAACGCCTGAACAAGCATATTAAGGAGAACCGATCGCAAATTTATTTGTTCCTGTGTATTATAGTTACTCGACTTTGTTAAAGGGAAATGTATTTTGCTGGAATGGAATAAAGTTGAATGTTGAAATTTGTAGTGTAACTACAACAAATTAAGCTCCTAGAATACTAGATGTCTAACCGATATCCTACTCATGTTTTGATAGACTGAAATGTTGAGTGTTTGATCGGGCAGATTTCGAATTGCTCACAGTCGAATTTATTTCAATGAACGTTGAAATTGAGACGAAGTCATATATTTTATAATCATGGATAATCTTTATTGACATCCGTTGCTGTTTTATTTGTAAAATATGTTCATTGTATTGAGAACTTTGAAATACTTTGAGCCATTATTGCAACTACTGAAAATGTTTTTAAGGTATGCGGGATCAATTTTATTAAAATCAACGTCGATAAATACAATGCCTTTGAAAAAATTACAACTATTTTTTATGAACCCGCCGTGTGTTATCCGGGTGAGTGGAATAGAAATGAGACTACATTTCTTACCGAAGTGTCGTAAAAGGCGACTAAGGTAAGTTTACCCACCGTGTGGTATACGGTTGAGTAGAATAGACCACCCTCTTTCTTACCGAGTCGTATAATACGACTAAGTTGATGTAAGCCAGGCGGCCGGACGTAAAATACGTAGCCAAATAACGTGACAACATGTTTATAGCAGTTGTGGCCACCTCACTTAGAGTGGGATAAGGGTAGGGGGTTGATGATGTATATTTTATTAATGAAATCAGTTTTCAATTAGTTTGACTATATCCATTTTTTAACTAAACAAGAAATTCAAGTCGTAATAAAAAGCCTGTCACTTAAAAAGGCTGCATAGGTTTGTCCAAAAATTTTCCTGTAATTAAGATTGCGCGGACAATTTAAAAATTCTACGGATCTTAAAGTGGTTATATAAAACAATATTTCTGTGGAAGTATGCATCTCTCATCGAGAGTTATATATTTGTGCCGTTTGCAGTCGAGACCCTAAGGTCATAGAGTCAAAGTGCAAAAAAATTTTTATCCGTTTTAATACCTCGGTTAATTACCTCTTCTGGTTACAAGAGGGCTGGCTCCTTTTTCGCACAAAGAATCAGCTTAGCGATTCAGCGCGGAAACGCTGCCAGCATTCTTGGTACCATTCCACGTGGGCATGATTTGTATAGTCCTAGCGTGTAAGTAGTTTAGGATAGATATAACCTTTACATTTTTTGTCTGTGGTATTTTTTTTATTTTTCGATAGGAAATTACGCTAATTGTTTATTATTTCACAAAATCAATGGTCTATTATAGAGAAGGGCAACACGCGGGCCGCGGGATACTTGTGGCCCTTTATACATTTTTATGTGGCCCGCCAAGATTTCCAAAATTGAATTTTCCTTATAGACTTTCACCCATTAATATATTGTTACAAAAAATTACAATAACATGGTAATACATACAAAACTGATATCTTAACATTTTTGAAATTTATATTTTTTTATTTTAATATTTATTAAAAATAAATGTTTTGTAAATTATTAGGTGTTACTTTATGAGCGACCAGCCAAAAAAATTTAAAAATTAAATTAGTTAGTTGATTAAAAAGGTTGCTCACCCCTGATCAATTATATGTATGGTACTCTTTAGAAAAAGCTTTATTTAAAAATCATGTCAATGGAATTCAATTTCGAAATAAAATCGTTCAAAAAAAGAACGTATACACGCAGAAAAGGATCTTGAAATTATTCTAAATACAATAACACTATAAGATTATTTATACGAGTATACTGTGAATAAAATTTCACTGAATGTATCCAAAAATCTTATTCCCGTAGTCTGGTTCGTAACGAAAATATAATAGTTTATTTCTCCGTTTTCCGATCCGATTGAGGAAGTAACTTTTCGCGCTGCAGGGTGCATTTAATAATGTACCCATTGTAAGGGGTGGCACATTCAATTCATAGTAATAAACGAAATTATAGGTGGGCGCCTGTCTATCTGTCTGTATATAACGCTTTCAGGCCTGGATCAATAATGATGAAATTTAATTCAATGATTTTTACATATCGGTCTAACATATACAGGAAATTTTTATTTTCTCTTTCATTCTTCTTTACTATACAAAAAAAACCACATATTATGTAATTATGGATCTTTTAACACTTCAATTCAGCATGTAGAAAATAATATTACGTAAGTGTCTGTGCATCAAAGAAGAAAAAATTTAGAGATCAAATCAAATCAAATATTCTTTATTGTACAACAAAAAAAAGTTAATAATAATACATTATGTACTAAAGAGACACAATTAAAAAAAAGAGATAAGTAATTATTTCATATTTTTTCTTCTATATTTTCTATATCTTCTATATTTAATATGACAGCTTAAGAGAGACATTTTCATCTCCTTCTTTCTTCAAATATTTTCTTTAAAATATAATCTTTAAATATTTTGTATAGTTTTTGAATTAAAAAATTGTTAGTATATAGATGAAGAGCTTGTGCCAGCTAATTATTAAATCTAGAACTAACTGAAAATAACTCACTTCCTCGACTTTATTTTAGTAAATAGAGGATGAAAGATATATTCTCCAGAAACTGATGTACCAACCCTGACCCCGCACGTGTTAAATCCTGGTTCATATCCATTTATTCGAGCCCATGTTTATTTGACTTTCGAATAGTGCCTACGTAAACGGAAGTACAATATAACCTCACATCCTATATAAATATAGACTATAATTGAACGGCGAGGAGTTCTCAGCACCCGTTCCGATGGACCGTCATTTGATTGATGACACTAATAAAACTGTGATTCTAGTTTAATTTAAATTTAAAGCAATTTAGCAACCCTGCTCCCGCTGACCGTAAAATGACTTCATTATTCGCATAGTGCGGTCGCATCGCTCATTGTGGCGTTTATTATGCGGCCAGTGTGACTAATGTTTTTGTGGGAATATTGTAGTATTAACTGGATTTTTAAGATGGGAAGCGTTATTAGAGGAAACTATTCGATATTACATCCTCCTTGGTATTAAATAATGTTACAACATGTTCTGAATACAACCTACATCAAATTGTCGCCGTTATTATGTTTCAAGTTGTTGAGAAAGAATAAATGGGTTGACTTTTAAGAAAAATTGTTTTTTATTATTGCAAGTATTATAAAGGAATAATATAGTTGTTTTATAATAGATAAAGACAGTGTACATTATTTGTTTTTTATTATTGCATATTTATAAAGAAAAAATAACATTGTTTTTATAATAAATAAAGGCCTTTCACGATCGATCATCATGATTATAGCATACGGTTTTTAAGAGCGAATTTATATTAATTTGATAAATAGTAACTAACATTAGTTCAAATTCAAAATTATTAATAAAATGATTTTACTATAATCCGCAATAAAGTATATAGAAAATATTGTAATGCGTAATTTAGAGTGGACTATCGTAAGTAACATAAGTTCAAATTCGAAAGTATTAATAAAATTATTTTACTATAATCCGCAATAATGTAATGAAATGTAGAGTGGACCATCCATTTACATGCAGGATTCTTAATATCGCATGCATTGCAAAACTCCACAAAAGCCACTTGCATACACAAGTTGTGCACACACTCACTATCACAAACTCAACAATTGTTTCGCCCCGCAACTGAAGCATCATCAGGATATAGACTACACGAAACCAAAACGATTTTTTCTAGAAATTTCTCTCCAAACACTGCAGCAAGCATCTTATAATATATATTTAAAAAATTAACATTGGCTTCTTCCTTTGAATTTGTTTTGCAATTCAGCTTGAGTATACTATGTCTTTTATGGGCTCCCATAGCTGCCAGGGTTTCTGAAGGTATTACTAGTGATAGGGCTCATTAATCTTGCCGAGTACACACCCTTCATGATAGCTTGATAACTATTTTTATATATATCTTTACCATATTTAAGCACAGCTATTACGGTGATTTTGATATATTGTTCTTTTGTGTGTAGTAATAATTTTGGGATTTTGAAGGTGTTGCTAAAGCAGTACACTACCATTTAAGGGTTCTATAAATTCTATACCAGAGATTAAATAGGATCCGGTCACATTCTCTTCATCCTCCTGCCCATTATCCCACTCTAAATGGGGTCGGTATAACATGTTACAAACATGCTGTCACATGATTTGGCTCCGTTTTTAGGCCCGGCCGCCTGCCTGACATCAACTTACTTTAGTCGTATTTTATGACAACTCGAGGGTGGTCTATTCTACTCAGCCAGATACCACACGGCGGGTCGACTTACCTTAGTCGCCTTTTACGACACCTCGGTAAGAATTGGGGGTGGTACTATTCTATTCACCCGGATACCACACGGCGGGTCTTTATATATTGGTATAGATAACAATATTAAGAAATTTATTTTAAAGTAGCTAACGATATCGATTTCGGAAACATTAAAAATTGTCTCCCTTCGCTTGACATAGGGCGGCCTCAACCTCATACAATAATATATTTAAAGGATTAGCCCGGCGCAATATCGCGACCCTCCGACTAGGGTTGTCAATATTGCTTTCTAAACAAAAGGAGGGTTTAATCATCGTACACGGTAAAAGAAAATCTACTTAATGATAAATGTACGGTAAAATACTATTCGCCCTCCTGCTTACATATGTAGGATTACTTTTAGTGCTATTACTTTTTAAAGTCCTGTAAAATAAAAAGACTATAGTTTATATAAGAGTAGTCAAAAATTCCATGTCATTTACCCTTAACAATTTTTAGTGTACCACAAAATTATATACAAACTACTTACGTATATATTATTAATATTTATAATAAATTAAAATGTTTGCAATAAATACCATTCGTTTTTAAAGGCAGTGATTATTTTAATATTTCTATATTGGTATTTAAAACAAATTTAATTTCTATTAAAAAGTCGGCAACCCTATTATGCGCGACCCTCCGGCCTTCCCGCTGCGCTGCCCGCTATTCAAATAATGGAAATTATTTCCACATATGTGCACCTAAATTAATATCATTCCGCTATCATTATTGAACACCCCAACCATTCTGTGGAGCTATTTTCACCCGTTCATCCCCTATTGTTTGGAAATAGGTGTTTCATAGTTTAGAGAATGTTAAGGAATTTTCCTTAGGTACTTTACACATTAAGATGGTATTTCATAAATCAGGTTACAAAATATATATAATAATAAAAAAATCACAAAAAAGGATATAGCATAAAAATAAAAAACTGCCTATCTACCTGAATGCGACAATGTACGCGTCCACGCGAATTTCCTAAATTAATGTTTCGAAAAATAAACGCTCGTATATGGGGTGGAAACGACCGTTTATGTTCACTTAACCGAGGAAAGAGGGTATTATTTACCGTTTCGGCTGGGTGAACATGCCACAATGAGTGAGACAAATACCGCCACCGGCACAATATTTATTGCAGTAGCTACGAGGATTGCGCAATTTATCGCAGAGGTGTCGTCGGCGATCGATCGCTCGCTGACGGACGCGGCCATATATCAGCGTGCGCGTTATCTGCGCTCACTGCGACTTATCGCGCGTCACTCCGCCTCCGGCTCGGCCTCGGCCTCCGTTAAATAACAACATCGGTCCGAAGGCTTCGCGGTGTGTCCCGCTGCCCGCTCGTTTATTGCGGCGAGCGAACTCCTGGCGAGCAGCATGCGGAGCCGTCCCGTCCAATCGCGATGCTCGTTTATCTTCATTTCGCGACCGCAATTAGACGGGTCGTTGGCTGCGGTCGGGCGGGGCCCTCGCCTCCTCCGTTACGTGGTTCGAATACGGCACTCCGCCGCGACGCTCTGTCAACTTCGTAATGAGTAAAGTTAATGGCACCCCACGCATCGCGGTACTCGTCCAGATTTACAATCCAGTTGAAACTTTTCTTGTCCGACGCGGAGTGAGTTTATGCTAAGCGATTAATTTGAAATACTTTGTTGCAGGTTTGGTTTAAAAACAGAAGAGCGAAATGGCGGAAACGCGAGAGAAACGCTATGAACGCCGCTGCGGCTGCCGCTGCCGATTTCAAGAACGGTTTCAGCACGCAATTCAACGGCTTGATGCAACCATTTCCCGACACGGACGCGCTCTACTCATCGTATCCCTATAATAATTGGGCCGCAAAGGTACCGAGTCCGCTCGGTACGAAGAGTTTTCCTTGGCCGGTGAATCCGCTGGGCCCAGTGGTGCCTGCGAGTCACCATCAAGGTTCCGTGAACTGTTTCAACACCGCGTCGTCGATGGGCGGCGTCGGCGGCGGCGGGATGTCCGGCGTCGGCACCGGCAGCGTGGGCGGCGGCGTGGCGCCCTGTCCGTACACCACTCCGCCGAACCCGTACAGCATGTACCGCGCGGAGCCGTGCCCCGCGATGTCGTCTTCGATCGCGTCGCTGCGGCTGAAGGCGAAGCAGCACTCGAGCTTCAACAGCGGGTACGGGACGGTGTCGCCGGTGTCGCGCGCGGGCTCGGCGCCGCTGTCCGCGTGCCAGTACGCGGCGGGCGGCGTGGGCGTGGCGGACCGCGTGCTCTGAGACGAGGCCCGCGGCCGCGAGGAGTCGCGCTCGCCCGCGCCGCCGCCGCTCGCAGTCGCGCGCGCCTCCTAGTCGCCGCCCGCGCGCTCGCACGCGAACGCCACGCACACGCACGGCTTGTACCGGCACCTGTGGGAGTGGTTCGACTGAGTGCGCGTCGCCGCTACGACCTAGAATTAGACTTGTAACTTCGGGCAATAAAAACCAAACGATTCGTTCTAGACGTTGTTATGTAAATATGTAGCTATGTATGTAAGTATACCAAAGCGATGTGTGCAATTTTTACAAGCTTAAATAATGTATGTAGATCATAGTAGGATATTTTTGATTATGTGATTAGATCGTTGTAAATATAAATTAGACTATTTATTTGTACTTTTTGATTTTATTTTGAGGCATTTAAATTTTAATAATCTAAGATTTTGTTATTTACAAATTTTACAGCAACTATGTATTATTTTCATATTTTGATACAAAATTTCCTACACAGAAGCAAATTTTTTGAAAGGCAATTTTCATTAGAGCTACTGCGTAAATATTTTAACTGCTGGTTCAAAATTAAAACTTCATCCCAAATTTTTCATAAAAAATGTAAATAAACTTACCTCTTTGACTTCTCATCAGTTTTTATGAAATAGAAAACTGAATCGAGATGTGTAAATATTTATAAAAGAGTCGTAACGACTATATCGGTATGTCGAAAGGATTTGTTTTTCGACTATACACTTTATAGCTGTTTCGCAACTAAAAAACCTGTATATACAAACACGTAGACCAAAGCTGAAACTAAATGCAACTTTCCCTTATATTTTTAACATTAAAACCCTAAACCGGAAATATAAAAAAAATTATGCAAATATTTTACGATATACAAAAAGTGCTTAGTAATAATAAGTTTTAAATAACCTTTTGAAACATATGCATTATCAATTCATATAATTCATATTAAAAATCATACAGTTCAGATGGTTTCAATATTCACTTACCTACGAAAATGCTAAGAATTAATTAGAGAAAATCATAAAATAAAACAAATATTGATTTTTCACACTGCGTCAACTGGCATTATTAAATACTGTCATTATTCCGACACATAATTCCTAGGTAAAAAAATTAGTACCCGCTAAAAATGTTAAATATGAAAATATTAGAATGTTTGCTAAAACGCATTATGATCGCAGTGGACGGAACAAGTAACGAAATTAAAAGCATCGCCTTATATTTTGATTGCTTTGAATGAGATTAATGTAAACGAGATCTCAATATAAATACGAGTACTTAATATTTATTATCTTCCAATTAAATTGTAAATATTTGTATATGTAGTTCCATTCCTGTACCAATTTCATAAAACTAAACCTTGTAAATTACAGTCAGCATCAAATATATCGACGTGATAATTTTTAAATTCAGACTCGTGAATAGTATTCTTAGTTAATGTATAGAAACCGGCTGTACTCAAGTCTTATTCTATCGGGCTAGCCCGACTAGTTTAGTACCCATCCGGGTTACTTATTCATGAGCTCTTTACACGAAGTTATCGCGGCGGGAACTGCTCGATATTTTTTTTAAACTCCTATTTATTGCTTTCGAGGTAACACAAAATACAATTGTATATAGCATACAGCAATTCAAACAAATTGATTTATTTTGTCCCCACAAACTTGCTTATATTATATTTCAGGTATTTATATTATTTATATATAACAAATATTTAAACTGTTTCTGTTATTAGTAAAAAGTCTGATGCTAAGAACACAATACATGCACTATAACCTATCCTACCCCATGTACCCAAATTTGCTTAGCAACTAGAAAAAATTACCTTACATGTATTAGTCATATGCATAATAACTTCTATTTGCTAATGTTTTAAGTTGACATCATCCTATACAAAGGAATTTCGTCAATTCGAGTAAAGATAAATTGATGCTGACTGTACCTAACTTAGGAAAAGTTTACTGAATTTTTATGTGGTAAATCTGGAACATATTAAAACTGTAATATATTAAAAGTGTAACATAATAAGTATAATTTATTATATCCTGATACAAATTGGTTTAATTGAACTTAAATCAAAAGCATACAGTCAAATTGGGTAACTTTGAATGACTTTTTCAGATTTTTCAAAATATAAAAAAATAGGTTGACCTTATTTAAGTTTTTGATGAATAATGAGTGTTCTTTTATACCGAGTTTTAGAATAACTAACTGTATTACTAAGTAACTAGAAAGGAAATGGAAAAAAAAAATACTTTTGTGCGTGTTCAAAGTTACCTTGAGTTTTGGGTAACTTTGAACCGAATTATTTCGAAAAATAAAAATCATTAAATTCACAGAATTTTCGTATCATGGGTAAAATTATACTTATGTTCTGAATGAATGAAAGATAGATCTGTCAAATAAAGTCAACTTGTCATACTTAACAGCCAACCGTTTACTTAAAATTGCCATTTACTAAATATTAGCAACATATGGGTAGATTTTTTTTTTGTAACGAATACATATTTATTTGTAATTGTAAATATTAATTAAAAGTAAAACCTAAATAACAAATTCTATAATCAATTACCATTCAAATGAGATCAAAACATTAATGGTTGGCAAGAGAATTTGAAAAATAATTCACCCCATTCCATGAACGAGATGGCATCTTCAATGTACATTTTATCATTTTAAAATAGAAACATAATTAACTAAAAATAGGGGTGGTCCACAAATTCACCGGTCAATGGATATAAAACGATGCAAAATCGGGAAATTATATGAAAAAGTATTATTTCAATGTACAATTGATCATTAGAAACCGAAAAGTATGTGTTTTACACACCCTTCTGTAATAAAATCGGAAATTAAACTCACATACTTTTCACTCCAAAAAGACCGCGAACAGAAAATTTTGAAAAAGTGTCAGAATTTGTTTAAAAACTATAAATTTTAAATGACATTTGGCAACTAGAACATTTAGTATTTCCATTTCACTCAGTTATCAGTTTTAAATCAGGTTACAAATATTTAAAAAAAAAATAAGAATTAGTTTAGTCGTTTTATTCAATGTTACCCGAAAATTCAAAGTTACCCAATTTGACTGTACTGTGGATGAGTTATTATAAAAAAATGAGGAACTAATTTTGCTTCCTTTAGTGCTAACTTATAAATGAAAAGTAAATGTAAAGAAAAATAATGTAAATAGTTCGAAGTAATAAAGTGAGGTTTTCATTTTATACATATCAAACGGAATAAATGCGAAATTAAATTGTTTCGGATTATTTTGTAAATGTATTTAACGGATTACTGATTGTTTTGTAACTTAAAAACCTCTAGTCATAATAAAAATATCAATGAGTATTGGATCGTTTTATTTGAACATATTCTTTTAAAGGGTTTTGCTTAACCGAGACTATAAAAATACCTATATAAATGCTTATATCTAGATGACCGAGCCTTGCTCGGTAATTTTTTTCAAAATAAAAAAAGAAACTTCAAAAAAAAGAAAAAATTAAAGGGTAGGTGGGGCTCGATCCTAGGTATTTACATTTGTCGAGACTGCCCGTTCCCTGAAAAAGCTACGCTGACTTGACAGTTAACGGCTAAAAATTCAATTCAATATAAATTTTAGTATTTTTTAATGCCTAAACAAGGATAAAATGGTTTTTTTTTAAATAAAACCTAGCTAGATCGATTTTTCTCCCCCAAACCCCCTACATGCTGAATTTCAGGAAAATCGTTGGAGCCGCTTCCGAGATTCCGAAAATATATGTTCATACATACAAGATTAACTCATTTAAATATCAAACATGAAGTCTATTTTTGAGGTTGATGAAATTTGATACAATTGAAACTTACGTACCGGGCTTTAATATAGTATACAAAATCCAATTATTCAATTAGGAACATAAAACAAATGTCATTAGTATGTACTAATTGTCAATTAGAGTGTTAAATTGAGGACATTTTAACACTCTAATTAAGGGGAACAAAATCGCAGGTATTGCAATTTTAAAATATTCTAGCTGTGCTAGTTTTACCCGCTTCAAAATCTGTATGTCCCAAAGTTTTTCCTATTTCAATTTACATAAAACCGTAATATACTATCAACCTAAATTTTTCGGCGGAATTGCATTACCTTTTTGTAAAAACCGTAAAAAAATCCATTCAGTAGATTTTGAAAAAATTGATCACATACAGACAGACAGCTTTCGGAGTATAGACGTAGTAGTTTAGAAGTATCGATACACTTTTGACAGAACTTTCATATAGTGTAGTTAAATCTTCATTATGCCGAGATTCTAGCTCGCTCTAGTCAGTAGTGACAATATTCCGAACCCGCAGAAGAATAATGAGCGCTTGTTTACTTGTTTGCTTGAATGCTTGAATCTAGCATAAAAATTACTATTTTAAAATTTTCTACATAAAATCGTAATTATCATCATCTTCCTGCCCTTATCCCACTCTAAGTGGGGTCGGCACAACATGTTATAAACATGCTGTAACACGATTTGGCTGCGTTTTTACGACCGGCCGCCTGCCTGACGTCAACTTACCTCTGTCGTATTTCACGACACCTCGGTAAGAAAAGAGGGTGGTACTATTCTATTCTGCCGGATATCACGCGGCGTACAATTGAAGCTTACGTACAAAGCTTTAATATAGCATACAAAATCCCATTTTTCATTGGGAACAAATGTCATAGTACATAATTAAAGACATTTTAACACTCTAATTAACGGGAACAAAATCGTAATTGCAATTGGTATTGCAATTTTATAATATACTAGCTATGCTAGCTTTTCTCGTTTCAAAATCTGTATGTCTCAAAGTTTTTCCTATTTCAATTTACATAGAACTGTAATATACTATCAACTTAAATTTTCCGGCGGAATCGCACTAGCTTTTAGTAAAACCGTAAAAAGATTCGTTCCATTTTGAAAAAAATCGATCACATACAAACAGACAGCTTTTGGGGTATAGATGTAGAAGTGTCGAAGTATCGATAAACTTTTGACAGAACTTTCATATAGTTTAGTTGAATCTTCACGTTGCCGAGATTCTAGCTCGCTCTAGTTGGTAGAGACAATATTCCGAACCAGAAGAAGAATTATGAGCGCTTGTTTACTTGTTTGCTCGAATGCTTGAATGTAGCATAAAAATAACTATTTTAAAATTTTCTACATAAAATCGTAATAAGAGTAACTAATCATAATCAAAACGTTTTTATAAGAGCTAATTAAACATGGAGGCTAGAAAAAAAACACATTATATTAGAATTTTTATTTTCTTAAACTGTCACGAATTAAAATAAATTTTTAATCGAACCTGCGAATATCCAGCAGTTTATAAACTAAAACAAACCATGAATTCTAAAAGTTTAATAGTTACATAAGTTTTTATACAAAACTCAAAGGTATCTGTCATGGGTTTGAACCTGCGATCCTTACGTAAACAAAAATTCAAGAAAGCTATCTCTCGGTCCTGACGGTATCTTTGAAATTTTCAATTCAAATGTGAAGTTGATGATACTTAGTAAATGGGATTTCGATTTATGTACAATACTTGTTCGAAAGTTTTGCATAGAAGATGTGCAGAACTTGAAATGAAATTTACATTAGTGTAAGCTATTACATAGTACGCGACGATGCCTGCCGGTGAGATGTAAATCGCATTTCTCGCGGCATAATAGATAGCGCAATACGAATACTATCTATCTACTGTTAGGTTTAAAAACCACCTTGTAATAATTGCTAATCGAAAAACATGGGTTTAATGGAAAAAGTTATCGGAATCTAAATTTATTTATGAAGGAGAAGTCCATTAGAGAATAACAGCCGTTTTCTGTTTAAATAATAAGAATATAATAATATCACTATCACACTCCTGCTCTTATCTTACTCTATGTCGGCACAATACAAAAAACATGTTGTACCACCTGACCACCTGCCTGACGTCAACCAACCTTGGTCATCTTTTGCGACACCTTGGTAAGAAATGAGGGTAGTCTATTCTACTCAGCCGGATACCACACGGCGGATCAACTTAAATTAGTCGCTTATTACGACATCTCGATAAGAAATAAGGGTTTTTCCTAGATATATAAATTTTAGTTTATTTGTTTGTTTAGAAAAAATAAACGAGATACTAGCTTAATTAGGTATTTGTATGTGCAATAAAGATAATACAAACAATATATATTAATATAACTAAAATATAGCATAATACATTAATATAATTAAAATATACTTAATGATTTTTTTAAAGAAAGAGGAGAAGTGCTGTTCATATTTAAATAATATTACGTTAATACATGAAAATAAATTGTGGTGATAATTAACTCGAAGACCTCATACCAAGCTACGTCACTACATGATACCCGCGTGATGTGTTGGTTGAGGACAAATATAATATAACCTAGGGATGATATGATATCACGTTCACGCGCACGCATGTAGACCCCAGACCTCAGTGACTAAGGCAATCCTTGATAAAATAAAAAAAACATTAGTGTTTGCCATCATAAAGATAAGCCGTGACGCGCACGAACTTCGGTCGACCACTGAGCACACGTGTGTAAGTAACAAAACCGAGAACAAATACCACGTACTAATTATAACCGAGCAAATAACGAAACACCTAATTGACTCTCTGATAGTCGGTACAAACAATTCGTCCGTTCGACGTCAATTCCGGTGCCGTGGAAAGTCATTAGAGCGGCCGGGTGCTAGTCCGCGAAAGCTGCCACCAAAAGGAGCAAAGAATCGAAAAGCGATACCGGCTAATCCCACTAATCGGTGAGCAATTGAAAAATAAAAATGTAGATGGCGGAATGATTCCATTTGGAGCCAAAACGATGCGACAAAATAATAAAAAAGGTACGAGCGGAACTGAATGGGCTCGCCCTCGGCGGCCGACGGCTAATATTGAAAGCAAATCCTCGGCTAAATCCTTAAAGCGCCTGGATTCGAGCACCTGGAAACTCTGTTTGCGCCGCGCGCCTCTCCCGCGCGCTCCTCTGATAATCATTTACTGGATTATTGTATACTTTCCGCTTAATGTCACCGAATTTCGTGAATCAATTGGTCGCAATTTATTGGCGCACCGAACTTTGACCCCAATTTTCACGTTGGAATTTTCAAAGGATTTGGGGGTTTTACACAAGTATTTTAACTGGATCAGCTTTAGCGGAATTTCCTTTACGATCGAATTCAAATAAATTCCTTCTGTTCGTTTTGTGAAAACAATTTTAGATAACCTTGCGTTCTGTATGAGAGTGTAAGCACTTGAAGCTTTCGTTTGAATGTTCTTTGACCTCAGAAATTTTAAACTTGTTTTTTATTTTTCAATATTCTGAATGAGTTTAATTTATATCTGTTTACCTTAATTGCATTCAGTTCTGTTTCATTGTCCTTTAACTAGGTATGTAGGTACAGATAATTTTTATCACTACTGTTGTCTGTCAAGGGTGTAAAGTGTAAAAGCCTTAATAGTTTAGAGCTCCTTTTATTTACATTTTAATATTTTTACAAAAGAACTGTTATAAAGATCTAAGGTCAAAAACCAAAGTAATTAAATATATAATGTACTGTACATCTAATTAACTAATTGTTACTATTTTTACTGTACAAGGCATTATTAAAACATGTACATCGGACGTCTGGCTTACAGGTCTCCGAGGCGGTCGGTGCATCTGATGCTCCCGATGCACCGGTTAGCGGAGGGGGGCTTCTCTTTCGGGGGGCCCCTACCCGGAGAAGGTTAGTTCTCTGGGATCAGAGCTGTCGGCGGGATGGGGGCAATATGTACAATGATACCCTGTCCTTGCCATCGGCAGCGTGGTGGAGCACACAGGTCGTTTTAGTCGGTGCGAGTCCGACATAACCGCCGCCTGTCCCCGTCGGGCGGCGGTACCCATAAGGGGTTTTTTCCTGTATAAAAAAAAAAAATTAAAACATGAAAGGACATAAGTCTGTATTAAGCTATGTGTATGACAAATAATTAGCGAAGATTTATTTCACGAAATCACATACATAGGTATTTTTACAAGGTTATGCATTAAGACGAAGAAACAAACATGTGATCTAGATTATGTCGAGATATCGATAAAAATCCACTGTCCATATCTTGTCATGGTCTTTTCATCGACAATAGAGCTGCCCTTGAGTACTATCGAATACTAAGAGTTGATGATGAAGTCTTCAAATATCTTTATGATGATGATTTATTGTATCGTCCTTAATATTTATTGATTTAATAAATCTTTTATTCCATCTTTTTGATTCCTACTATTAAAAAGATTAGCTCTCTTTTAAGCATTTGCCAATAAGGTAAGGGTACCCCTAATCAAGCACTAACTTGACTAAATATTTTCAAAGCGTGTAAAAAACCAATACACTTTCTTGGCGATGCTCCTAAATAAAGTCTTTCTTAAGTGCTCTTTAAGTTAGAAAATCGTTACATTAAACTTTGTTTAAATTATTCCACATATTCAAGTAATAATCTTTACTGAAGTAATTAATTAACGTGAAGTTGGCAAATCTATATATGTAAAATACAATGTATACTCATATGTTTGTGCGCTCTTATAGATTCTGGAATGATTGAACCGATTTTTATGAAATCTTCAAAGTGACGCAGCGGATAATATCTCAAGTTTGGTGGCGATTCGAGAACTTTATTTGATCTATCAAGGACAGTTTTGTTACTAGGTTTGTGCCAAAACAAGACTGAGCCACAGCAACCTAAGACTGAAGAACTATAGACAGACCGCTTAACTCATTCTTCGCGTGCTGAGTTTAAGGGCGCGGAGGTAAGACGACAAGTGACCACATAGTGAATGTGTCTAGTGCTTGTGTGGTCTGTTGTTTAGTACAACGGCAAATATCTTTCAAAAACCTTGTTATTTAAAGAGGAGTACGATAAACATAGGAGCAAATTGATGGGTTAAGCAAGGGCTTATATCATTTTTTAATGAAAGTAATGGATATCATATGCTGTAACTTTTCGATATTGTATTTAATACAAACATTCCGAAGATTGTTTATAGATATTCAATAATTTATAGAATTAGGCGTTACTTTGCGGAGATCCATAATACAAAAGTAATAATAAAATTATTTTGCTATAATCCGCGATGAAGTAAAATAGAAAATATATATAATGCTAAATGTAGAGTGGACAATCGATAACCGATTGTCTACATTTAGCATTATATATATTATAAATAATTTTATTATTACTTTTGTAGATATTCAATACTTATTTTCAACAAAAGTTCAACAAAAAAATTATCACCAAATGAGTTTCATGAAATGAATTCCCGGATTCCTTCCGCACTTTCGGATTAATACCAAACTGATAGCACCAAACAGTGTAAATTATATTCAGACAGGCAAGTGGTGGTGGACGTTTTCTATATATATGTATAGCGGAAGTCACACAAAACTCTGTTATAAGTTGTACCGCGTTCATGGCTCAGAAAGTTCTCAGGGATCAATTTAACGAATAGATAACAAACGTTAAGAGGAAAATACCAAATTGACAGTCCTCATTAGCCACAGATACCAATAAAATATAATCTGTGGTAGCCCAGCGGTAGCACCGTGCGACTCTTTCGACGAAGTCACGGGTTCAAACCCGGGCAGACACCATTAAGTTTTTCTGTTAAAACTTATGTGTCTAATTGATAATTTATCACACGCGTTTCGGTGAAGGAAAACATCGTGAGGAAACCTGCATCTCTAGAAAATTCTGGAGACATGTGTAACCTACCAATCCGCATTGGAGCAGCGTGGTAGGTCTTAGCTCCAAACCTCTCCAAAAACGGAGAGAAGAGACCTATTCCCAGCAGTAGGATAGTAACTGGCCGCTACTTTTACTACTTACCAGTAAATGATGAATTATAATAAAAACATACAAACAAACAGGTAGGAACGCATGTCAATAGTTAACTGAGCTACGAGGGCTAGGTTTGGGTGGAAAGGATCAAAAGGGGATTAGAGGAACGACAACCAATCAAGGGTAACTGGACTGGTATACCTACACGAAATAAATGCGCCATATAAAACTTACACCACTACATTTAATAACAGACTCTATTCTGCATCTGACTAGGTTTAATATCGTTGTGTCCGCTGAGTTTATTGATGTTTTGTTTTGGAGGGAGGGTAGATGGATCGGGCGAGGGTACGAGTGCAGCCTCCGCAGACAATCTTACAAGTTAATTGTGTTCCGTGCCTGAAGCCGCCTGACTACAAAATAATATCGCACTCGGGGCGGCGCTTGATGTACTATGAAATGTATAATGTATGTGCCCAAATTGGGATGTGATTATTTTAGTAGCTGCATAAGCAACGCCAACGCTTGCCTAAGGTTGCCAGTGCCAAAGTTTTAATAACATTTTGATGGGTATCCTAGAGGGCATAATTCCGTCTTATATTTCTTGCTAGCACGTTTCAGAAATTTTGCTTGAAAACGAAACAAAAATAATTTTAATATGATAATGATGAGCTTTCGTTTTCCACTCCTTTCTTAACGAGGTGTCGTAAGGTCACTAAGGTAAATATCTTACTTACGCGACTAATGTAAGTTGACCCGTTGTGTAGTATCAGGCAGAGTAGAATAGACCAACCCCATTTCTTACCGAGGTGTCGTAAAAGGCGACCAAAGTTAGTTGAGCTGCCGTGAAGTATTCAGCTGAGTAAAAAATACCACTCTCATTTCTTACCGAGATATCGTAAAATGCTACTAAGGTATGTTAACCTCACTCACCGTGTGGTATCCGGTTAAGTAGAATAGACCACCCTCTTTCTTACTGGGGAGTCATAAAATACGACTAAGGTAAGTTGACGTCAGGCATGCGACCGATTGTAAAATACATTGCCAAATCATATGACAACATGTTAGTAACATGTTGTGCCGACCCCACTTAGCGTGGGATAAGGTCGGGAGGATGATGAATGATGAGCTTTCGTTAAGGCATTTTTTAAATGAAATACTCGATTGTTGAAACTAAAGGAGAACTTCGTAAAGTAACAATGACCTAAAAATTATACATCAGACTTTGTTAGTAAACGACCAGTCTAAAAACATTATACCATACACTCGTAATATCACAACGTTGAACAGTCGAAAATGCGGGACTAATTACGAAACGCACTCAAAACAACCATCGTTATTATTGTGACATTAGTATCTAAAAATGAATAGTTTTCAATAAAAACTATTTGTCATCCTTATGTAAATAGAAATAGCAGATACAACGTTACGGTATACTTGTCAACAACAACTACTGAAACTGAAACAGAAGAGAAATCGATCTTAATGACATCATCCTCCTCCTAGAGTCGTTTTCCTCAATGCTGACGGTTGTGACCCCACCATGGATCACTTTTGTGCGAACTATGTTGCGCTAACGGGGTTCGCTGCGTGAATGGCCTCGTACATCCTACCGTGGACTCCGCCATTGCCGATCTGAAGCATGGATGCAAAAAAAGGAGTAACGATATACCTCCTATTAAAGAGCTTGCATGCAAAATTATACTTAAAACTCTATGGAAGGGTATGCTCTTGAATAGCCAAAATTTGCAGAACAATTGGTCAAGAATTATATAAATTTACTTATATAATTGCCCATGTTAAAACATTTTTTCTAAATTATTATTTCCCAATTATATTGTCTAATTGTCCAAATGGAAAGGACCGTTATAAACTAAGTATTCTACGTATCCATTAATCTATGTTTGCGACAAGAGAAACTTGCTAGCTTAGTTTCCCTATTGAATGCATTAATAATAAATATCGTCTTTAAATGCGATCACAATGGTGTATGCATTACGCAATTAAGCTGCGGGCGTCGTGTGAAAAAGGAGAGGGCGGTATGAAGATTTACGATCCAAGCATAACGAGCGCTAGATGAGGCGTAAAGATGCCCAATTCGGGTTAATATATATATTCCGTACTTATATCTTCATAACCTATATTTGAAATTTTTCTTTATATTAACTTAAAATATCTAATTACCTCAAATAGAACGTATTTAAAACCATTGATACTCGCAACTTCGTTCGCGCCAAAATTATTAAATTAATTATTAAATTTTAGAATTGAGGTTAGTTAACATAGTATACGCCGTGTGGTATCCGGCTGAATAGAATAGTACCACCCTCATTTCTTATTGTGGCGTCGTAAAAAGCGACTAAGGTAAGTAGACCCGCTGTGTGGTATCCAGCTGAGTAGAATTGACCAACCTCATTTCTTACCGAGGTGTCGTAAAAGGCGACTAAGGTAAGTTGACTCACCGTGTGGTATCCGGTTTAGTAGAATAGACCACCCTCTTACCGAGATGTCGTAAAATACGTCCGACGTAACTTGACGTCAGGCAGGCGGCCGGTCGTAAAATATGTAGCCAAATCATGTGACAACATGTTTATAACATGTTGTGCCAACCCCACTTAGAGTGGGATAATGGCAGGAAGATGATGGTCTAATTGTCTCATATAGAACATATTTAAAGCCATTGATACTCCGAACTACATTCGCGCCAAAATTAATAAATAATTTTACAAATAGGGTTAGTTAACATAGAATCCCGGGGTTTTGGCTATACAATAATAAGTACGAAACTATCACCTTTAACATTATGGCACTACGTTATGGTTTTGATAGTACGTATCAAAACTAGGTTTTCTCGGTATCTAAATAATAGCTGCTATTTGAAATGATTTCTGATAATCTTGTTATTTGATTTACTTCGTTCTTCTCGAAAAAGTTATTTGTTTATAATAATACATATCACTGCGTTGGATCATTGCCACATTCATTATATATATTTGCAATGGATTAAGTGTAATTTTTTTTGTCAAACAATTATATAATAAAATAATTACAAAATTAAATTAATATTATTTAGCTCCACTGTTATTTGGTGATTCAAAAATGCCAACGCTAACTTAAATAAAAAAATATTTGCATTTAAATTTGATCCGTCACAATAATAATAAGCTTTGAAATATATTATTAACAATAAAACTTCGATATAAAGCGATTAACAAATCCATCTTTTATCTATGTGATCAATCCACTGTTTATCCAACCAATATAAATATGGCAGTTTGAAAAAAATAATATTAATCGGTAGTGATTATAGCACATATAATAAATTATGAGATTGCGAATCACCAAGGATTATGATTAAATATAACAAACTAATTACATGACTTCATTTGATTGGCCACATTGCAAAAGAATAATATCTTACGTTTATGTAAAACTTATCTAAAATATTATTGAATATACAAAATTTTATTACACCTTAATAACTTTTACAACATCATCATCATCATCCTCCTGCCCTTATCCCACCCTAAGTGGGGTCGGCACAACATGTTATAAACATGCTGTAACATGATTTGGCTGCGTTTTTACGACCGGCCGCCTGCCTGACGTCAACTTACCTAAGTCGTATTTTACGACACCTCGGTAAGAAAGAGGGTGGTCTATTTTACTCAACCGGACACCACACGGCGGGTCGACTTACCTTAGTCGCCTTTTACGACACCTCGGTAAGAAATGAGGGTGGTACTATTCTATTCAGCCGGATAACTTTTACAACGTCATGCAATAAACTCAAATTATTCTTTTTTTAAATGAACTTGTAAAAAAATGCTTTTGAATCGTTGTTCAATTGTAATGCTGGGTCAAAAAATTGCTCGTACCGAGAAGAGGCAGTACGATACTTGGTGAAAGAAGAATTCTTATAACTAGGCATTTCGTCATACCAATCTTGTGCTAGATCCAGGCATTTTATTTTTATATTATTTTCAATAGAGAAGGCTTTCTTTATCAGCCTCCTCTTTATAGATATTTTAAATTTTAGGATTTATTATAGAATCGTATAAGCAAAACTCACAAACGATTTACGTACTTTTGTAAGGCGTAAAGAAGGAACCGCGATTTGTCATGTATATCTTTTCTATTTTGTCTGGTAATCATTTTTTACTTATGACTTTAATATAAATACTTATCTACTTTTACCGATTTAATCAAATCAAATCATCTTTATTTGCTGAATATGGGTACATAAAAGTCTTAAAATTAATTAAACACAGCCATTACCCCCATAGTGGCGTGCAAATGTCAAAACAATACAATTTATTTAACTAGTCCGAATAAAATTATAATGTCATATAAATGAAAAATGTCAAAACAAATTCATTATACAATACAATTAACTAAAAATTCATTTATATCATAATAACATTGTTTCAAAAGATAATGAACTAGTTTTTTAATTTGAAATCGGCTAAAAGGGATATTTTAGGGAGGGAATTTTTTTTAGATCGTCAGACAGCATTAAAACAATACAATTAAAAATAAGTGATTTTTTTTCTAACCGAATTTGGAAAACTTAAGGAGAAGCTTTTGTATTTTTAATCAAATTGTTTTTGCTTTTACGTATACTATTAAACAGTACGCGATAGGGGATAACTAATTTGGGGATTAAGGACATTTGCAAATGTAATTTGTATTCATTTAAACCGCAACTACCTGCTATTGCGTACTGATTTTTTATTTTACGTTTAGATCCTAAGCGGGAATGATTATTTAAATAAAAATTATTTTCCCAGTTGGTTGGATCTACTTTAGATTATATTTAAATAGAAGCGACTTAAAATAGTTTCGGTGTGGTTACGTACTCTAATAAAAACGGCTAAAAGGAGATAAATGAATTTAGTAGCAGATGCCTTCATTAATCTCCTATGTTACTTCTAGACCAAGAAGAGCGAAGAAGAGTAATGGAACTTTTAAAATAAAAGATAGAATAGATAGTCTTAGTATTTGAAAAAAAAATTATAAAGTTTCCTTCAGTATAATTCAAAATAAACTAAACAACTTATTTCAATGCTAAAGAATAAATTAATGCTAAATATAATGCTAATGCTAAATATTATATTGCAATAATTTAGTAAAATGAAATATTGAACTTATATATTTCACATCTAGGCCTAGAATATATCACTCTACATTGAAGTTGGAAGGGATATATTTGCGGGTTTAAAAATTCTTTGAGTGTAATACAGTCTATTTATCGAGAAAGTCTATATAATAAAAATTGTTTGCGAAAACGGCCAAATTTAAAGCTTTCCTTGCGTGCATTTAATAAAAGGTGAAAGGTATTCAAAAATCTTTTATAATTAACTCAGGATAACTTATTATGTTCAAAATTTCAATTCGGGAAAAAAATTGTGACACACTGACTTCCACGTGGACCCAACTGCTATACATATAGCTGCTAAAGATATAGACAGTGCTTTACAAGCTATCACGCACAATTTTGAAACAATCACCTTGAGCCCGATATCGTAAGATTAAGCAAGTCCACGCTCGGAATTAGGATTCGGGGCGAACGAGAGCTCCTTACATCCCGACTCCACAAATTGCGAACCTTAACGAGACCATAAAACTCGACGCGCTCTCCGAAGACGCCACAGATTGCGCTCAGACTTACTTTAGGATTAATGGTGTAGAAAACAGATTATCATTGGCTGGGTTTCTATTAGCCAGACCCCTGCCATCGGCGCGTGAATATACTTATTATTTTCCACATAACGGTGCGATGCTCCCAATTTAATTCTATCGCGATCTGTCGTGTTTGGATGACAGGACAATAAACTTGTTTGAATTGCAACGCGCTCTTGATTTGATGGTAACAAGCGTTTTTTACTACTCGTATAACGAGATTGTTGGAATGGAATAACATTTTAGTTTTGTTTTTTTAAGTCACATATTGTAAGCGTTTGCTAATAAGATTGAAATTATGAAAAGTACTCAGTGGCAAAATTATTGAAGCCCTTGATCCATATTAAAAGTTTATGAATTACAAGTCCTATGAGTTTTTATTATAAAAAAATTCTATGCAAAAATGCTTTTTATTTGATTTAGAGAAGCAGGCGTTGATTTGCGGAATTCAATAGTACAGAAGTTACAATCCGCGCATTACAGCAAAATAATTATATTTCCGTTAACTTCCGTTGTTTTTTATAATTAACTAGCGGTCTGGCCACGCGTTGCTGTGGCTCAGTCTTGATTCGACCTCCCATTTGACAGTTTTAAAAAATACTCCAATCGCCACCAAACTTTACAGGATTATCCGCTTCGTAAATCTAAGGATTACCTGAAAATTTCATTAAAAACGGTCCAGCCGTTTTGGACTCTATTAGGGGCTCTATAATGGACAAACAAACAGTAATTCAATTGTAAATAGTATATTCATAAAAATGAAGGAAGACATCATAATGAAATCTGTATGGTTTCACAAAGGCATTTGAAACGACAATACCGTCTAAATTTCAATTTAATAACTATAAGTGTAGTTGAATTATATTGTAGTATTACTGCAATCAATGTAGGGCTTTTTAAACCAAGGATATTATAATAGACTATACACTGTCCATTATATTAACCATCTTTTGACAGATTGACGATTTACATATTTAGTGATGTCCTAAAGATTCTCGTATGCGATACCATTCCGATTATAGTACCTACTATCATTAATCGAATTACGTACCTAAGTAATTCGATTAATGATCCTACGTAAACTAATAACAGATATAGAAATCAACATTTTGATTTAATATTGCCTTAGTTTTTTGAAAATAAATGTTAATCCGTGTGTATTTATTATAATCATAAAAAATATATTATACATCAACTGGCAACATCAACAGACCTTCCGCTCGGCCGCCATTTTGACGTGATCTGTCACTCTCAACGAAACGCCCGTGATAGTCACACGCATTTACGTTCGCTGAGTGTTCTCTCGCATCTGTTACACCTTGAGTTAAGTAGCTTTATTCCTCGGAAAAACTTTTGTGAAACTTATATTAATTGATCGTGAAAATGCCGAAAGGACGTATGTTGAAAGCACAATCGAGACAGTTAGTGTTAAAACTTCATGAGTATTTTGAGCAAGAAAATCAAAATGGCGGACCTCTTATACCTATCACGCAAGTCCGAAACCGTGTTGCAGCCGCGTTGGGGATCAGTCTATCAACTGTATCTAAAATCACTACTGATGCCTACGGCAGGAGCGGCTTGGAGCAAAACAAACCATCTACACCAAAAAGAAAGCGCCGGGCTCATAAGGTGACAGCTGTTGATGAATTTGACGCTGACGCTATTCGTCGTCATGTATATGATTACTACTTGAGAAAAGAAATTCCAACTTTGAGAAAACTTATTGTTTCTTTGAAAAGAAGTGGTCTATTTCATGGTGAAAAATCTTCTTTGGTCAAAGTTTTGAACACAATTGGCTTTTCATATAAAAAGTTAAATAAAAGAAAATTATTAATGGAATGCACAGATATAGCTATAGCACGTTGTGATTTTTTAAGAGAGGCAAAGAAAATACAAGATTGGGCAAATATTGTTTTCACGGATGAAACATGGCTCAACGCTAACCACACACTATCTCGTTTCTGGACTGATGATACTGCTGATTCCACTTCCTCAGTACCAATGGGAAAAGGTGAGCGCCTAATCATTTGCCATGCAGGTACAGCAAAAGGATTTGTACAAGACGCACTGTTGGCATTTAAATCGAAGAAATCAAATGACTACCACGAAGAGATGAATGCAAATGTGTATGAAGAGTGGTTCAAAAAAATGCTCATTTCATTGGAAGAACCATCAATAATTTTTATTGATAATGCGCCCTACCACTCCCGTCAAATTGACAAAATGCCAACACAGGCTAATAAAAAGCATGAAATAATTAATTGGCTTCGGGACAATGGAGAAAATGTGGACGACTCAATGTTAAAAGTTGAATTAATAAAAATATTAAAAACCAAAAAGAGAGCAAAACGCTATGTAATCAATGAAATGGCAGCAGAATATGGCCATACTGTTCTTCGGATTCCTCCATACCACTGCCAGTACAACGCAATAGAACTTATATGGGCACAAGTAAAAGGGCATGCTGCGAGATGCAATACAAGCCCCCCATTCACAGCGAATAAAATGTTGCAATTGCTAAAAAATGCTTGCACCCACGTAACGGCCAAAAACTGGGCAAGTGTGGTGGAAAGAACTAAAAGAGTAATATTCTCTGATTGGGAACGTGATATTGCGTTTGATAATATATTATCTACACAAGAGCTAATAATAACTGCTACTGAAGACTCCTCATCGGAGGAGTCTAGTGTTGATTATCATTCCGACGACTCGTGCTAATAAAATAAATTAAAATATCCTGATTGTTTTATTTGTATTCATGTATTAACTAAGAAGAAAGTAAAACTTTATATAATGTTATTAAATGTCTTTTAATACTCGTAACATCGATTTCTACCGATTATTTTTAATCTGTGGCATAATCGTAGTAACCATTATGTGTGACATCACTAAGTGGGCGGTACCCATCCATAAAGTACAAATATTATTTGTATGATATTTGTACGTAAGCAATACAAAACTTAATGAGCGTGAGCTGTCAAAAGACTGATAATATGATGGACGCAGTATAAGGGCCTGTTTCACATGTTACCATTAAACTGTCAGTTAGCCTATTCGGAACATATCTGACACATATCTCGGAATTTTGCGTTTCTCAGGTTTATGATAGGCTTATTCAGCACTTAAAGTCCCGAATGAGTTAACAGGTAGATCATATGGCTGTTATTTTGTTTATCTGTTGGATAGCAAATACCTATTAAAAAATGGCCGCGATTTTTTTTTTAATTTTTGTATTTTTAGTGTCTCTTTTTGGAGACATTTATCTGCTACTTAGTTTATTTGTTGGTTAACTGTCTGACACCTTATCAGTAACTTGTGAAACAGGCCCTAAAGCTTCAAAACAATACGGCACTCGAATACACTTAGCTAAGTATCAATATCGTAGAAGCGAACCATCAACGGGGAGCATAATAAAAACGAAAGTAATCATGCAAATTGGCAGAAGGAAAGTTGAATTAAAAGCGGATTGGTGTAGCTTAGTTAGGGGAGAGGGGGCCTAATGTGTCTTAATGACCACAATGGGTGAGCCGGTAATCCTTATCGCCAAAACCTTTTGCTTTCTCTATCACTATTTAGTTTGTGGAACATTTTGAAAGTTAGTAACTCTGACAATGGTAAGAAATTGCATTACCATTTATTTCATCATCCTCCTGCCCTTATCTCATTCTAAGTGGGGTCGGCACAACATGTTATAAACATGTTGTCACATGATTCGACTTCGTATTTAACGACCGGCCGCCTGCCTGACGTTAACTTACTTTAGTCATATTTTACGACACCTTGGTAAGGAGTGTGGTCTATTCTACTTAACCGGATACCACACGGTGAGGCAACTTACCTAAGTCGCCTTTTAAGACACCTCGGTAAGAAATGAGGGTGGTCTATTCTACTCAGCCGGATACCACACGGCGGGTCTACTTACCTTAGTCGCCTTTTACGACACCTCGGTAAGAAAAAAGGGTGGTACTATTCTAATCAGCCGGATACCACACGGCGGAAAACTTATGTATTTGATATTCACGCTTTATGGCGACAGAAACGTAAGGATATATGCTTTAAAATTTGTGATTATATTTGTCATCTATTTATTCACAGCGTTGTAGATTTAAGTTCCAATCCTTCTCTTGTTTTTTATATTTTCTCAGCAGTGGGATACTAATAAAGTGAAAGTGAAATTGTGATGCCTATTAAAGTAGTTCTAACTTTATATATAATATAATAACTAAAAATGTTATAACAAATATCATTTAAAGGTAACATTTGATTGTGGTATCCTGCTGAATAGAATAGACCACTCTCTTTCTTACCGAATTATCGTAAAATGCGAGTAGGGTAAGTTGACGTCAGGCAGACGGCTGGTTGTAAAATACAGAGACAAATCATGTGACAACGTGTTGATAACATGTTGTGCCGACCCCAGTTAGAGTAAAATAGGAGGATGATGATTATTTACAGTTACATTTAATTATTATAATTAATTAATATTAAACGGCAACGCTGCCAGTATTTTAGGAACTCTACCCCATTGCAATGGAATGGATGGTTTTGATTTAGTGTAAATAAAAAAAAAATATATATATATATATTATTTTTTATTTTTATTCTTTAGTTATTATTTAAATAGTTTTAATTTGTTTTTTTTTTAATGCTTGTTTTTGTAAAATAGTTTAGTTTAGTAAATAGTATATTTGTGTATAATAGAAAAAAGCAGAACTCAAATTAAAATCAAACTCATTAATATTAATACCTTATTATTATTAAGTTACACTTGAAGGATTTGTTTATCGCTACACGTACATTATTTCTTTCATGTATTTACTCTTTTATTTATTATTACTTTACCTTTAATATCACTTAAAGAGGTAGCTATTATAAACACTGCTAAAATATTTCTAATCCATAAATCATGCAACGATTTTTAATACCTATCGATTTATATCTGCATCCACATAAAGGAAAGTATTAACACAAGGATAAACTGAAGTTCTCTTAAATTAAAGTTCATAAAATTATTATAGCACTACAATAGAAAAGTTTTAAAAAGCACTGAGTAACACGAATCAGCTAAAGCTTCAGCCCATGAAAATCTTTCAGTAAATTATTATATTGGGTCGGATTTAAATAATTAATAACAGTAAAAGGTGCTACGGCGTAGAACGTCTACGCGTAGAGGCGAAAGCATCATCAAATCAACATTTGCAGATTCGCGAAGATTTGGTTGGAGATTTAGAGGTGGAAGGAAAATAAAAAAGTTCGTAGAGGAATCCCAGTTGATCCCTGTTGCCTTTATGGTAATGCCGGGATGCGTGTATTCGACTATTCAATTTATATTTTTTTCCCTTCGCCTTATTTCTTTCTACGAAATTATCTATCCTTCGTATTTCGTTTCGCACTGTATTGTATACGTATTCGATGTTTGCGAATAAGGTACGAGTCTGAGAATATCACGGATAACCACAGTGAATTGGCTTTGTTCCCGACTTCAAAGAAGTTTCCTTTTGATAATATTTGTATATAAATTCACCCGGTCGCTACCGACCGACAGTCAATACACACTTTTACATATATAGAATATTTGTTTAAACACTAATTTTATTAGTATTGAAATATATAGTGAATATTTAAATTTAAGGTGTAAAATCATTATCATCATCCTACCCTCATCCCACTCTAAGTGGGACTAACTTACTTAAAGCGGCACAACATGTTATGAACTTGTTGTTACTTGTTTTGTGTAATTATTTTAAGACCGGCCGCCTGCTTGACGTCCACCTAGCTTAGTCGCTTTTTACACCACCTCGATAAGAAATGAGGTTGGACTATTCTAATCAGCCCGATACCACACGGCGGGTCAACCTAGCTTAGTCGCCTTTTACGATACCTCGGTAAGAAATGAAGGTGGTCTATTCTACTCAGCCGAATACTAAACAGCGGGTTAACTTACTTTCGTCACCTTTCGCGACACCTCGCTAAGAAATGAGGGCTGTCTATTCTATTCAGCTGGAACCGACACGGCGAGTTAACTTACCATAGTCGCCTTTTACGATACCTCGTTAAAGAAATGAGGAGTGGTCTATTATATTTAGCCGGGTACCACACGGCGGGCCAATTTACCTTAGCCGCCTTTTACGATGCTTCAGTAAGAAATGACGGTGGTGTATTCTATTCAGCCGTATACCATACGCCAGTCACAAATAATACTGCGTTAATTTTAAATAAATACATTCAGCAACGTTAATAAGTATTGGATTTTTTTTAAACATTTCATTAAAATGCCTATTTCAGGATAAGAGCGTCGAAATTGAAAAGTGTTTTAGGTCGTTAAATAAAATTAGTCTTTTAAGTAGTTGCCGATAAATCTTTATGAAAAACAAATTAGGCGCTTAAATCGCTTGACATTTTATACCAAAATGCCCCTGTACAAGTAGGCATGTTCAAATTTAACGTCGTTCTTCCTCATGAATAAATCATAAGAAGTAAGCGGGGCTCGACGCCTTTATAATTCTACATAATACATTAAAACGCTGTACAGATTGCCTTCTGCTTTAATAATATAAACTTAATGGGTATTATTACCATGCGGAGCGAAGGATGTTGACTCACCACCTCAGCTTGCAAATATTGTGATATATTATACTAGTAGTAAAATACTTAGAAAAGATTTCTAAAATATATCAAAACAATTCCTAAACACTTTATTACTCTTAATTATTTTAATAACGATTATTTTTCGTCAGAATAGAATGCCGCCAAAATGAATTCCTCTTCCATTTTTAAATATCCTCTTAATTCGAGATTATATAATGCCATTATTAATACTTCCTAATACACTAACCTGGATATAATAATTATTATGTTATTATGCAAATGTTAAAATTGCTAACACTAGTAATATCCTGCGGTTTCACCCGCGTACATACCGATCTCATGGCAGTGGAAAGTCTTCTAAGTCGGACTATAGATTTATTTTTGTTAAATATATCATCAATGGTTAACGCCGTGTGGTATCCGGCGAAATAGAATAGTACCACCCTCAGTTCTTACCGAGGTGTCGTAAAAGGCGACTAAGGTAAGTTGACCCACCGTGTGGTATCCGGTTAAATAGAATAGACCACCCTCATTTCTTACCGAGGTATCGTAAAATACGACAAAGGTAAGTTGATATCAGGGGGGCGGCCGGTCGTAAAATACGTAGCCGTATCATGTAACAACATGTTTATGACATGTTGTGCCGACCCCACTTAGAGTGGGATAAGGGCAGGTTTTAGAATAAGTATAGGTCATACATTAGTCTATTTCTTGCAGATTTTTACACTTTGGGCGGACGTGCAACGTTATTGCGCGTCAAATTTGATAAAGGCTAATTGACACAACGTTTGCACACGTCGTCAAAAAATAGGGATATGTGTAACCTACCATTCGAATTGGGCCAGCGTGGTAGGTCTTAGCGCCAATCCTTCTCATCAAAAACGGAGAGAGGAGGCCTCTGCCCAGCTGTGGGTTAGTAACAGGCCGCTACTACTATTGCTTAAATTACCATTTAAATTATACGTGTATAGCATTAAGTTGAATAAATCAGTATGATTTAATATCCAGTACCTGGTTGACCTTGCTCGCTAATTTAAAAAAAAAGAAAAAATATCCTATCCTATGTATTTTCATTTCTCGCAAACCACCCGTTAACCGAATAAGCTACACTGACTTTACATTTAATGGCAAAAATAATAAATAAAAATATATTCAATAAATTGAAACTAAATTTTTGTATAATATTTTTTAATGCCCAAAAAACGATTTTTTTTAATAAAACCTAGCTAGATCGATTTTTCTCCTCCATAACCTCCTGCATGCCGAATTTCAGGAAAATCGTTAGAGCCGTTTCCGAGATTCCGAAAATATACATAAATATACATACAAGATTAACTAATATCAATATTAAAGATTTTCGTTTTCTAGAATGTAAAAAAAAATATTGAATTCATTCTACAATATTCAGGCACAGAGGGTATCAGTGAGCTTGAATAATAGTCGCCATTTGTCTTTGCAGCGATCCCGAGAAATTGAACATTTTAACATTCATTTAGCTGCATCGCGCGATGGTTTTCTATGGCTTCTTATTTTAACTGAACCAGCGATATTCAACTAGTTTCATAGGAAATTAACTTCATCATAATCAATTACATTTTTTTTTAACTGGCAGCACCCTGCGGTAGTATAAAAGCACCTTTAAAAAAAGCACAAGTGACCACGTTACCTCTTCACCTCTCTTGCGGAGAGGTCACGGGTTCAAACCCGGGAAGACAATGAGTTTTTCTGTTAAAACTTATGTGTCTCAATAATAATTGCAATTTATCACACGCTCTTCGGTGAAGAAAAATCGTGAGGAAACCTGCATAGAGAATTCTGGAGATACGTGTAACCTACCAATCCGCATTGGAGCAGCGTGGTAGGTCTTAGCTCCAATCCTTCTTTCCAAAAACGGAGAGAAGAAGTCTATTTCTGCAGTGGGAGAGAAATAGGTCGCTACTAACTTTTTTATTTACATATTTGTGTGCGTTATATTATTTGTAAAATTTAAAATGTTTAAAACATTAACCGCTGAGTTTCTTTCTGGTTCTTCTCGGTAAGAGAAACATTCCTAACCAGTTGTAGCTTCATTAATCATATTGATCCTTGAACATTCAAAAGCGCTTGAAAGAGCTTATTTCAATAAAGATTATTTTGATTTGATTTGCGTTAGTTTCCTACAATTACAAAAAAAATAGCGATTTAAAACTACATATATTAAAACACAAAGAATATCGTAGTGAGCTAAAATAGAAGCAGACATTTATCTTTGCAGCGAACCCGAGAAATCGAACATTTAACATTCATTTAGCTCCAGGTAGCGCGGGTTTTTATGCTTTTTTAACAGCTAACCAAGAGCCGTAACGAGCGACTCTTTAATAGAAAGTTCATTCTGTTGTTCCAATAAAGTTGAAATTTTTGATTTATAATTCATCATCCCTCCGCCCTTATCCCACTCTAAGTGGGGTTGCACTTCAAATTCAAATTCAAAATATTCTTTATTCAAATAAACTTGTAAACAAGTGCTTTTGAATCGTCAACTCTACTGCTGGTTCGGAAAGCTGTTCCTACCGAGAAGAGCCAGCAAGAAACTCGGCGGTTGCTCTTTTAAACATATAATTCTTAATACTATTTACATTAAGTCGTTACTGTCTTGTACAGGTTCAAAGAGAGCTATATCCACACATTCTTATCTTCCAAATAATCTTCAAGAGTATAGTAGGCTTTCTGTATCAGCCTCTTTTTAACAGTGTTTTTAAACTGATGTAATGGCAAAGCTGAAATTGATTGCGGAATTTTATTATAGAATCTTATACCAAAACCCACAAACGAATTACGTACTTTTTCAAGGCGCAAAGCAGGGGCCGCAAGCTTATGTCGGTTCCTACTTTGTCTTTTATATACATCGCCTATTGTTTTATAATTCTTTATATTTTTATATACAAAAATTAAATTACTTAAAATATACTGTGAAGCAAATGTAAGAATACCTATTTCCTTAAACTCTACATTTAGCATTATATATTATCTATTTTACTTCATCGCGGATTATAGTAAAATAATTTTATAATGACTTTTGTATTATGGATCTCCGCAAAGTAATAATTCTATAAATTAATTAGAGGAACACTTTTCACCATATGGATTGCATTGCTATATTTTAGTGAAAACCGTACAAAAATCGTACAAAAATTTAGTAGATTTTAAAATATTATCACATATAGATAGGCAGGTTTTTAGATAGATACAGGTATGTTGTATATAACTTACAGATATAACGATCAAGTAGAATTTAATCATTATAACCTTCCTGCATTTATCCCTCTCTAAGTGGGGTTGACACAACATGACATTCACTACAACAACCTAAATGATCGCGAACGAACGCATGGTTAATGTACGAGTATAAGATGTGAGAGCGGTTTTGCTTGCAATACTTAACGCTAAATCAATTTTTTTTAACAAACGCAGATTATAGCAAAATAATTTTCTGATATATCTCATAGGATTTTAATTTACTTAATGCGGAAAGCCATACTTAAAACTTTAAAAACGTTTTGCTTACAAAATAAAAGTGAATAGAACATTATCTGGAGGAGCACCTTATAAGAATATATTATTCCATCCTCTAGTGAGATCGACGCCAAGCGCTAGAATTTCAATAAAGGAATAAATATTCTTATTCCACGAACTTAACTGTCATACACATGATGTATGAATATCATTTAAGTTTCTCGTATTTTATATACATCAATGCCATGCCATTATTTCTAACATATTCGTTATCGTTATTCATATAAAGATTGTAACAGACTGTAATCCTTTAGTAAACCTATTTATAAAAATATACTGATTGTTAATTGACGTGTCGTAGGATCATTCAGCATTGAAATCACCTACTAACCCATGATGATAATTAAAAAAAAATAATATAGAAAAAATAAAAGTAATAATAAAATTATTTTGCTATAATCCGCGATGAAGTAATATAGAAAAATAGTATAATGCTAAATGTAGAGTGGACAACAACTGCATTTTTACGAATCATGTATCAGGTATGAATATTGATTGTCCACTATACTTTTAGCATTATATATAGGTATATTCTATTTAACTTCTTCGCGGATTATAGCAAAATAATTTTATTATTACTTTTGTATTATGGATCTCCGCAAAGTAACGCCTAATTCTATAAATTAATTAGAGGAACACTTTTCACCATACGGATTGCATTGTTATCTTTTAGTGAAAACCGTACAAAAATCCATTTAGTATATTTTGAGAAAATTGATCACATATAGGCTGGTTTTAAGATATACAGATCAGATAACTTACAGATCAAATAGACTTTAATCATCATCTGCCTGCCTTTATCCCACTCTAAGTGGGGGTTTGGCTACTTTTTTACGACCGGCCGCCTGCCTGACATCAACTTGCCTTACCCGTATTTTACGACAACTCAGTAAGAAAGGGGGTGGTCTATTCTACTTAACCTGATATCACACGGTGGGTCAACTTACCTTAGTCGCCTTTTACGACACCTCAGTAAGAAATGTGAGTGGTCTGTTCTACTTAGCCAAATACCACACGACCGGTCGACTTACCTTAGTCGCTTTGTACGACACCTCGGTAAGAAACGAGGGTTGCACTATTCTATTCAGCCAAATACCACACGGCGTATCAAGTAGAATAAGTACTAAATACAGGTATTAAATAAAGTTGATTCGACTTAGCAAACGTTGAATAAAATCATATTTATGTTTCATGTATCTCTTACTGTCTCAGCAAACAGTGTGCACTGATTTTTCACTAGCTCAAGAACCTTTTTAATATATCGAGTGTTTCAGTGCAACGATACAGCGTTGTTTACAGTGGGGTGGTGGGAGTGGGGTTTCAAGATGGCGGCGTTGCTGAGCAACGGTGCACTCTTCCTTAATCGACCGCCTCGACCCTCCGCGTTTATGTAAGTATTGTATTGCACTTTGGGATGGATGTTTGCTATATTTAGTAACTGGAAGGGGCATTGGATGGTATTATTTATCTCAGATATTAGAGTTCCAATACATTATCGAATGAGTAAAGGTAACTTCGAGGAAACCATTGCCCTTATAAGGCATTATCACTCAAAGTAAAATTAAATTCTTTTCATTTTTTTATACTGATAACATAAAACACGTTTATGCTGTGTGGAATCTGGCGCACTAGAATAGACCACCCTCTTCATAAACGATGTGTCGTAAAAGACGACCAAGGTAAATTAACCCGTAGTGTGGTATACGGCTGGGTGGAAATTACCACCCCCTTTCTTACCGAGATGTCGTAAAAGGCAACTAAGGTAAGTTGATCCACCGTGTGGCATCCGGCTGAATAGAATAGACCACCCTTATTTCTTATCGAGGTGTCGTAAAAGGCGACTAAGGTAAGTTGACCCACCGTGTGGTATCCTGTTGAGTAGAATAAATCGGACTCTTCCTTAATGGCGTGTCGTAAAAGGAACAAATATATAGCAATACATGGGTATTGCTATATAACTAATATACTTCCTTCAGTTTCATTATTTGAAATAATATTCAATAGCAAATCCAGAAATCCATATATTAACACAAAAACATGAAAATGCCAAAACAAGCATCATTCAAATGACGTTACTAACTGAAAAGAAAATTCGAAGTCGATTCTAACTCAGATAGTTTACGGAGCGATCAGTTAGGCCAGTAGTAATCCAGCGGGCAGCGGTGCAGCGGGAAGGCAATAAAAAAGAGTTATAGTTGAGAAGAAAAGGAAAGTCCCGCATCCAGAGCCGCTCGCTAGTTAGGGATCAAGGGCTCAACTCGGCGGCGATAATCATAATTTTTACTTACAAGAGGAGTATAGCATTAGTTGGCGGGCGCACGACAAATCTTCCCTAACTGCGGGCCAACTTCGCGACTCCTGGACTATATTTTTACACAAGCACTCGGGATAAAGGCTGTTACTGAATTGCATGATATATTTTACAATGCAGTCATACGAATTATATGTCAATCTTATATGTGCATCTCTTTCTTCTTCATTTGATCTTCGTCCTGTGCTGGAAATCTCGTTAAGTGCCTTCTTCTTCAATTGATCCCTGTCCTTGCTAGACATTAAAGTGATCCCCATTCAACACTATCTTGTCACGATACTAGACCAGTCTACAGAAAGGTTTAAATTAAGTATAAGAGATATGTTTATACGTAAAGCATATTACAGAATTGAAGATTATTTGTATGATAAAAAGCCTGGATTTGAAAATCCTTTCAACTTCATGAATAATGTAAAATTGAAAATGTTTAAAAGATTGACCACAGAGTTTCTTTTTAGATCTTCTCGGTAAGAGCAACATTCAGAATCAGTTGTAGCTTCATTAAGCATATTGATCTTAACTATTCAAAAGTGCTTGAAAGAGCTTGAATAAACAATATTTTTATTTGTGCCTTTTTGAGATCCTCAATCTACCTATTACGAACTATACTACTGAGCATTTATGCGCTAGGCACGTTTATACTCACGCTCCATAAAGAAGAGTCATGGCTTTAATGTTTTTTGCTTTTAAATTACACATCGAAGCTATTATCTATTACCAATTTCATCTACGTTCATCATTAAAGATTTCTTCTAGATTAGACTATTTATGTTAAATTTTTATTACAATTCAAAATATCCTTTATTCAAGTAAACGTGTTCATTAGTGCTTTTCGATCGTCAACTCTTCTGTTGATTTGTTACGTTGCCTTGAATGAGAAAACCAGGAAGAAACTCGGGGGTTGCTCTTTTGTAACTACATTTATATTTCGCCATTGCTCTCTCTATGCAAGCCTGAAGAATAGGATAAGAAACTTTTATTTAGAGATATTTCAGTGGATTGATTAGCAACTTAAGTAGCGACTAAAACTGAATCTTATTAGAAAATTATTTGTATTTTGTCATATACTGTACTGCCTGTATTTTCTGGGTATTAAATATATTTGACTGGCCCGTTGGTGCAGTGGGTAGTGACCCTTCTTCAGCCTCGCCGGTCGCGGGTTCGATTCCGCCGAGGGCCAACATTTTCTACAAATGAAATTGTTGGTGTATATTTGTATTTTAACTATGTATTTAAAAAATATATAAGTATGTATTCACCAGTTGTATTCCACCCATAACTCAAGTATTAAGTTAACGCCTTGTGGTATCCGGCTGAATAAAATAGTACCACCCTCATTTCTTTACCGAGGTGTCGTAAAAGGCGACTAAGGTAAGTTGACCCACCGTGTGGTATTCGGTTTAGTAGAATAGACCACCCTCTTTCTTACCGAGGTGTCGTAAAATACGACTAAGGTAAGTTGACGCACCGTATGGTATCCGGTTTAGTAGAATAGACCACCCCGTGTCTTACCGAGGTGTCGTAAAATACGACAGAGGTAAGTTGACGTCAGGCAAGCGGCCGGTCGTAAAAACGCAGCCAAATCATGTGACAGCATATTTATAACATGTTGTGCCGACCCCACTTAGAGTGGGATAAGGGCAGGAGGATGATGATGAATACAAGTATTAAGTTACTTACTTTGGGGACGGACGACCGTGTGTGTAAGTGTCCCGTATATATCAATAAATATATATTTGAACTAGCGGCCTGCCCCTGCTTCGCACGGGTATAAAATATATATCCCATATCAGTCAGTGTAAAAAAAAATGATTAAAATTGATCCAGTTGTTTTGATTTATTCATTACTGCCCGTGGCCGTAGCGTTAAATTTGGAGAAAAACAATTTCCTTTCCCTATACCAAGAAGATTTCCTGCTATCTTTGGAATACCTAAATTCATATAGTACATTATTACTTATTTACTTTTATATTTTCCCTATGTATTTTATTTTTACAATTAATTACAGAATGTCTTGTAAGAGCGACATCGCTGCTAAAGTCGAAGGGCTGTTATAGGGCGAAGCGCGGCCTCCTCACGGCATTTTAAATCTGTAATATCTCCGAAAATGTTCACTTAAATTACATGCTGTAAACGGCCATATTGATCTATATTAAATCAACTATTTATTTAAGGTACTTAATTGGATAAGGATTAATGCTGTATTGTATAAGAATTGCTTCAAAAATAAGGCATTATTTTTCGTAAAAAGTAAACGACAAAAATGCTTTAGTGGGTTATCCATAAGCGATAGATATATACCATCGCGGACTTTTCTGTAGACCTTTTTAAGGTGTCCAAATACTTAGTACATCATTTTGATAAATCTTGTAGGGTTTAGCCTGCGTTTGCAATGTAAGCGGAAAAAAATGTAATTATTTACAGAAACCTCAAAAATTACATTATTTCCCTACTTCATATTGAATGTTGTTATACCTACAAACCTTCCTCTGGAATCACTCTATCTATTAAAAAAAACCGCATCAAAATCGGTTGCGTAGTTTTAAAGTTTTATGCGTACATACGGAAATATGGACTTTGTTTTATAATATGTAGTGAAGAAAAAATAATAGTACACGTAAGTTTGTGTAAAAAGGTCTTACATGGATACTGTGGTAGTGAACAGTCGAGTCACGTGGGTATACTGTATGAGGACAAACAAGAATGTGAGTGCGTTAGGACGACCGCACCATTCAAGTGTTATTCAGAATATGGACATCACATACGTGACTACATATAGAGACTTCATGTGCGATAAAAATTGTACTTTTAGTTTTATTTAATATTAGAATAAGAATAAGAAGATCTTTATTACCCACCTTACACATTTCAAATTGTTATTTGCTAATAATTAAAGCTAAATAATTAAAGTAACAAACAAGTACAGCTGTGTGAAAGGTCGAAAAGGATGGCCACTCAAACTGGAAGTTTAAGCCTCACTCAACCCTCACTTATACCTAAAAATGTTGTCACATCATTTGGCAACGTATTTAAGTCCGGCCGCCTGCCTGACGTCAACTTAACTTTGCCATATTTTACAACACCGCAGTAAGAAAGAGGATAGTCAATTATACTGGGATACCACACGGCTAATGAACACAATGAAATAATTATTATTATATTTCATATAGTTTATAGTTTACTCTGTACTTCTCGTTATAGTTGTGATGGCCTAGCGGTGCGACCGTGTGAATCTCTAGAGACGATCATGGGTTCAAACCCGGGCTGACACCAATGAGTTTTTCTATTAAAACTTATGTGTCTAATTGATAATTGCAATTTATTACACGCTTTTCGGTGACGGAAAACATCGTGAGGAAACCTGCATATCTCTAGAAAATTCTAGGGATATGTGTAACCTACCAATCCGCATTGGAGCAGCGTGGTAGGTCTTAGCTCCAATCTTTCTCCCCAAAAAAACGGAGAGAAGAGGCCTATTCTCAGCAGTGGGATAGTAACAGGCCGCTACTTACTTTTACTTTTTACTCATTATAGTTTACTCTGCACTTAGGTATACATATATAACAAATTTTATATGTTTTTGTTAAAATAAAGACACTCCATGGCCGTCTATGGCACAGGGCGGATTTATTTTATGTTGAGCAAAGGCATCGAGTTACCGCGGCCGCGCCCGGGGCGTCTTCTTAATTTTATTACCGACCCGACTCGGACCTCTGGGAACACCTCTAATTGTGTCCCGGAAAACTCTGGAGATTGCAATTTCACTACACTATTAGAGTGTCTTGTGGATTTTGATAAAATGTCCAATTTAAGGATAAAAATGTTCGTGGTAGTGATGTGGATATTTTTTTTAATTGAAACTATTGTAAGTATTCATAGTTAATGTATAGAACCGGCTATACTCACGTCTTATTCAATCGGGTTAGCGCGACTAGTTTCGAACCCATCCGGGGCACATATTCATGAGCTAGCCGTGTGGTATCCGGCTAAGTAGAATAGTACCACCCTCATTTCTTACCGAGGTGTCGTAAAAGGCGACTAAGGTAAGTTGACCCTCCGTATAGTATCCGGATGAGTAGAATAGATCACCCCTTTTTCTTACCGAGGTGTCGTATACGGCGACTAAAGTAAGTTGACCCTCCGTATGGTATCCGGTTGAGTAGAATAGACCACCCCCTTTCTTACCGAGGTGTCGTGGGATACGACTAAGGTAGGTAAGTTGACGTCAGGCAGGCGGTCTATCGTAAAATACGTAGCCAAATCATGTGACAACATGTTTATAACATGTTGTGACGACCCACTTAGAGTGGGATAAGGGCAGGAGGATAATGATGATGATGACGTAAAATCATGGTATGTACTATTTTTTAATTGAAACTATCATAAGTAGTAGGTATTAATAGTATGTATAGTTCCTACGATAACGCCATATAAAACGTTTTATATGGCATGTTTTGTGCATGTTTTTTTACTAATCATGCATGTATCGGGTATGAAAACGAATAATCCACTCTACTATATAATATATATTTTCTATTTACTTTAATTCAGATTAAAGCAAAATAATTTTATTATTACATATGTATGTATGTACTTAAACTGTTAAGATGGTTATGTTAAGTTGCGGGTACCACTAAACTACTATAAGCATTTCAAAAATTACTACTGTTTACGAGCGTGATTCATCAAGAGCCATCTATCATCGAGTAGACAAAGCAATGCAAAGCGCCATCTATTTAAAAATATTGAATTAGAGAAACTACCAACGTAATTCATAACTTGATAAATTATTATGTTCCACACAAAAAATATAGTAAAAGAATGCAAAACGAAAAGAAATAAAACAAAGCGCTATAATTATATTAATAAGTTTGTCTTTTAGATATTTATGACTAGGAAAAAAGATGAATCTAGAATTATGTGTTAAAACAAGCGATATATCTTTAATATTTGTCTGTGGTCAAAAAAATTGACAACCTTTGTGATTCGTGACTTGACATTTGCTTATCAAATCAATAGGTACGCATTAAACTTCGTCAACAAAACGTAAATTATTGGGTTAGTCTTTGAAGCGCAAACATCGACAGAGGACCTTAAAAGTTAAATTGCCGTTTTTAAAGATGACAAACACATTTGCTGTTTGTCTCATCTCTATACTACTATATAGCACAGGTAACTATATTTTTACGTACTAATAATTAGTATTATTTTCATTGTTCTTGTCCTTGTAACAACGCATTTTCTTTTTATGTTGTAATGATTGTAATTAATAGCGGCGTACTGTAATTCGCAATTAGATCACAGTTTGTGCATAACTCATACAGTTCTTTATTTTACAATTCAAACATAAAAAATAGACGTATTGTACATTTGAGTAACGAATATGAAGGTAGTTTGTTTAACCGTACATTTTATACGTAGTAATTTTCTAATGCGATCTACTTGTGGTCCCACTTAAATTAATTAATGCTTTGGGTAGCTTTGGTTCATAAAAATAAGAGGAAAATTACATCACTGATATATACAAAACTGCTTAATCATATTATTTAGACATTCTGTACAGTGTTTTGTTTATTTTATTACATTATTGTGGCTATTTTTATTTATTATTTTATAAAGTTATGAAAGAAGAAGCGATATGATAGAGTTATGAAAATGAAAGAAGTTATTTAAAAAACTATATACATCTTTTCATTTATTTAATTAATATATTTGAATTATTGTTTAATCAAAGTAAGGTAACCACAATAATATTTATTAAGTGTAAAATAAAAGAGTATAGTCACATCATATACAGATATATTAGTACATACCGTTTGCATATTCTGTATGAACAGATGTGTTTTAAAATAAATAAGGGTCATTTTGCCGAACAAAAGTGAAATATATCTCATGTGTATGGTAGAATTATAATAATATCAGATTTCCTGTAATCAGTATAAACAGTAGGGGGAGTCTGCTACTATATCTCCCTAATAATACATCCTCTCTTCAGTATAATATATGATAAGTATTACTTGTTTATGATGACAGTTCAAACTTCAATATGATGAATAATTTTGCTAAATCTATGACTAATATCAGGGTGTGGTTTTATTTACTAATGAATGAACTAAAACTATGATATACCTAAATTTAACAAAAAATATTAATTAGTTATCTATTAGTAAATTAAGTATATCTGATTAATTGTTTCAATAAAAATCCTAAAATTTATGTAATATTAATTTAAACAGTTGAGGCTTTTGCATTTTGACCTCTTTGCATTCTTGTTCTTCTTCTACAGCCGATTGATGTCCACTGCCAGACATCAATCTTTTCTGTTTCTGCTAGATTCAGCAGCTTCCCTACTTTTTTAGGTTATCAGTCCACTTGGTACTGGATCACTATTCCTCAAGATCACCACCTTAAGACCCTCGAAATCTCAACTTAAGCAGAATTCAATAGTGATATAGTAGAAGCCTTATGCCACTTTCATGCTCTAAATTTTCACACCAGATATCACATTAATCAAGATTGAAAACAAAAAAAACCTATTTTTACATACATAATAATGGAATATAGATTTCATCATAATAAATTTCAACTGTACTTTGAACATGAGTTATCTGATACATTCTTAAATATTGTTTACTAAGCTATTGACTTAAGTTAGCTGATAAACATACCTAACGACCCCTTTAATTACTCTGTGTTGGCATTTATTATTATTTTTAGCTACTTAATCATATTTAGATTTCAAGAATAAGTACATATTAATTACTCTGATATAAACTATTCTTTTGTGCAAAAGCAATTTTTTATATATAATTTTTATATAGAAATTTTCTTAATCATAATCATCATCATCATCATCATCTTTCTGCCCTTATCCCACTCTAAGTGGGGTCGGCACAACATGTTTATCATGTTTATAACATGTTGTGCCGACCTCACATGATTTAACTTTTTTTTTACGACCGGCCGCTTGCCTGACAACTTACCTTAGTCGTATTTTATGATACCTCGGTAAGAGAGAGGGTGGTCTATTCTACTAAACCGGATACCACACGGTGGGTCAACTTACCTTAGTCGCCTTTTACGACACCTCGGTAAGAAATGAGGGTGGTACTATTCTATTCAGCCGGATACCACAAGGCGTAAATTTTCTGAATATAGAAATATAATATAACATTGAACGTTTCTGGGATGTGTGTTCTTTACATGGTAGGAGTGGGCATTTATTTGGCACATTAATATAATTACAGTTTGGTCCTTTACTTTGACATGGTAGAACTAATATAAATATTTGCGAGAACTAGTTACTGAAATTTAATGACTAAATAAGATAAACTCTTTTCTCAGTCATAATTTTTTACTACAATTTTTTTTTTTATAGTTACTACTATCTGCACAGGTATAGAAAATAATATTAGGAAGACTGTTGCTCATTATTCTTTAAAAAAAAAATTAATAGTAGTCTGAATGCCAAGTAGTATTCTGACATGTTGATTTTATGTTTATCAACAGCAAATAAATATTAAGTTTTATTTTTTAATTGAACTGGGAAAATATTTTCAACTTTCTCTGAGGATAGTATTATTATTTCTCAAGGCGACTAAGGTAAGTTGACCCTCCATGTGCTATATACGTCTGAGTGGAATAGACCACCCTCATTTCTTACCAAGGTGTCGTAAAATACGACTAAGATAAATTGACGTCGGGCAGGGGGCAGGTTGTAAAATGCGTAGCCTGATCATATGATACATGTTGTCACATGATCAGACTAATAACATGTACCGATCCCACTTAAAGTGGGATAAGGGATAGCGATAAGGAGGATGATGATGATTTTTATTATTTTCTGTTTATTTTTAAACTTTTATGCTTTTTATATTTAAAATTTCAACATTTGAATTATCATTAATATTTGAATATGTATACCAGATTATCAAATTTTTACAATCGTAAAATTGATAATAGAAGCTAGACTATATGTTAGATTTATTTGTCATTTAGATTTGATAAACATTATATTGTCCACAGGTTTATCAACAGCGCGACAAGTGCCAAAAGAATGTGCAAAAGGACCTGATTATTGGTGCCTAAGTTTGCAGTAAGTAATATTACTAGATTATAGATTTACTACTAGAGATGGTCATACATTGATGCTTTAACTTCCCTTCCCCTAATAGTTTGACGCCCATTAGTTTTAGTTTTTGGATATTAATAAAAACTGTATGGTGTAAAGGATCATCGAATTAAGCATCCTTCGCAACACGCCACTCTAAGTCAGATAAATCTCATAAGAGCTTTAAAATAAAATTACCTTCAGCCTCTTCTCATATTTACGTTTCAACTTCTGGATTCGACTATTTTTCCAATGGTTCTTTTAGGGTTAAAACTAAGACTAAATGGATTAAAATAACTTTAAAAAATAACGTTTCGAGTTTAAAGTTTTATTGGTCAGATATTATCTTTAGTGATAACATATAACTAATTAAATTGTTATAATTGTTAAATTAGGAAATTATCAGTATGGCAATTCTAATTCATAATGTTTGATATTTGCGTACCAACTTTTTGTTAACTAAAAATTGTCTCACTTCGTAGGTTAGCTGGCAGAGATCTCTGTCATAGGGATAAGTTGACCTTTGTACACTTTTTTTACCAATAATGTTTTTTCTGGTAAATAAATAAATAAAAAATAAAATAATTAATAAAAGAAACTTTATTTTCTTTTTTCAATTATTTTTTTATATATGAATAACGCCACGAAATCTGTAATGATTTAAATACAGTATAAACTCCGATTCATCTGTTTTTAAAGATAAAAGATGTATCCAGCAATTTCTACGAAATAAAAATATATGGATTTATATAAACTATCACTAGAAAGTGTCTTTAGTTCACAGATAAGAAAGTAAATGAGCTGATTCGGGTGAGCGCACATTATTGCGAAGATAAGATGCAATAAGATCACGCAATGCCTTTGACTCCATAGTGCTCAATGTTGGGAAATAGGGTTAAATTCTCATGTCAAACGCAGTTAGAAACCGTAGGAAAATTGTAAATTATACGCAAACATTCAGAGATGTAGTTGACTAGTATATAATATACTAGTAATTTCCCACGGTTTCACCCGCGTAATTTTTATTTTTTTTACACCTTATTATATTTTTATAACGGATCCCTATTTTTTGAAAATGTTATATAGCCAGTTGCTCAGTAAAAATGCAGCTTTTTAATGGGAAAATAATTTTTTAAATCAGTCCAGTATTTTTTGTGTGAAAACATTACAAATATATATACAAATTTTTCCTCTATAATATTAGTATAGATAACCTACTTTTTTATCCAAAATTTTATCCACTAATTTTTACTATGCATAGCGTATCATATCGCCCCCATCCGAAGAATAAAGTAACATTTCCTATGTTTATATATGTGACATTTAATTTTATTATAATTCGGCCCGAATAATATTGAAGAGAGATAAGGATCATGTGACCAAACGAGTGTTAAATATAATCTGGGTGACCGAGCCTTGCTCGGTAATTGTTTCCAAAATAAAAAAGAAACTTCTAAAATAAAAGAAAAAATAATAGGGTAGGTGAGGCTCGACCCTAGGTGTTTTCATTTATCGAGACCACCAGTTCCCGAATAAGCTACGCTGACTTGACAGTTAATGGTAAAAATGTAATTCAATATAAATTTTAGTGTGTTTTAATGCTCAAAAACAGGGATATAATGATTTCAAAAAAAATAAAACCTAACTAGATCGATTTTTCTCCCCAAAACTCCCTACATGCTGAATTTCAGGAAAATCGTTGGAGCCGTTTCCGAGATTCCTAAAAAAATATATACATACAAGATTAACTCATTTAAATATTAAAGATATGTTATGATAGAGGTAGGCTTAGAAAAAATGCTTGGATTATGTGAAGTATAAAGTGCATATAAAAGTAGCGCTAGAGTTGATGAATGAATGATACCAAAGAATGGAAGAGGAAAACGTGTTGTACCGACCCCACTTTGAGTGGGATGAGGAAAGGAGAATGTATGATTAAGCGATTTAGGAGGGGCAAAAGGAGGTTACTACAATATTCATTTCATGTTGTTTCAACGAATCCATATTATGAACGTAATAATATCAAGTAAAACGACTTTGTTCGTAATACAAGAACATGTGAAAACAAAGCGGTTCATTATTAATTTTGTATTTATAAAAGCAATTGAACAGGTCGATTTGAATAATATTTTATGATTCACAATTCATGAATCATGTTTGAATCAACACAGGCGAGCGGCGGTCTGCGGCGCGGTCGGCCACTGTATCGCGACAGTATGGGAACATCAGAAGGATGACGTCACACAGAACGATGTCTCCGACAAATTCCTCCATCTCTTCAAGGAGCTGAAGGATGTTAAGGATCTGATCAATGATGTAAGTATGGTTTTTTACATTCCTATAGAAATTAAAGATTAATATCTGGGTGAGCCTTGCTCGGCAATTTTTTTTATTGTATTTAGTATTTTTTTTAATGTCCAATAACAGTAACCCTGTTTTTGGGCGAAGGTTTTTTCTGAAAGGTTTTTTTTTCTGAAAGATTATTCCCCTCCAAAACCTCTTGCTGAATTTTAGGAAAATCTTTGGAGCCGTTTCCGAGATTTCGAATATATATATATTCAAATTCAAATTCAAAATATTCTTTATTCAAATAAACTTATAAACAAGTGCTTTTGAATCGTCAACTCTACTGCTGGTTCGGAAAGCTGTTCCTACCGAGAAGAGCCAGCAAGAAACTCGGCGGTTGCTCTTTTAAAAATATAATTCTTAATACTATTTACATTAAGTCGTTACTGTCTTGTACAGGTTCAAAGAGAGCTATATTCACACATTCTTATCTTCTAAATAATCTTCAAGAGTATTTAGTAGAGTAGGCTTTCTGTATCAGCCTCTTTTTAACAGTGTTTTTAAACTGCTGTAATGGCAGTGCTGAAATTGATTGCGATTTTATTATAGAATCTTATACCAAAACCCACAAACGAGTTACGCACTATATATATATATATATATATATATATATATATATATATATATATATATATATATATATATATATATATATACGAATGACAATGTTACTTATCTACTATATTAAAAGTAATTTACATTAATGTTGTAAACGCTATAATTTTTTGATTTAAATTTAATATATATATATATATATATATATATATATATATATATATATATATATATATATATATATATATATATATATATGATAAGTAACATTGTCATTCGTAGGTAACATAAAAATTACAATAACAATTATGACGGTTTTCCAACGAGCTGTATTCGCACGATTTTGTCATCGTATTGTTGTTATGTTAGACGAAGTAAACGTGATTTCACATGTTTGCGAATTGTTAACCTAAACCACAAAATCATCTGTTAGTGTACAGCGTTGCTAGATAATTTATTTCCTCAATAAATATTTTACCTACATCTCATACATAAATAATAAAATTTTCCTCATCTTAATAACTTTAACGTAACTCAAGTAAACAAATGATGGCCTAGCGTGTATTTTATTTTGTGTCTAATATGTCCTTGACTGAGTTTAACTTTATGTCTATTTATTCCAATCCAATGGAATTCTTGAAATCGGTCGAGTAATGTTTGCGTGAAGACATTACAAACATACATACAAATTTTTCCTCTTTAATATATTAGTATAAATTGCATGGCTTAAATATATTTTTTATTATTTTTAATCTCTTTAAAAGTTGACTATATCGTCCTGCCCTTAACCCACTCTTAAGTGGGGTCGGCAAAACATGTTACAAACATGTTGTCACATGACTACGTCTTTAACGACCGGCCCTCTGCCTGACGTTAACTTGCCTTAGTCGTATTTCACAACACTTCGGAAAAAAGACAGTGGTCTTTTCTACTTAATGGGGATACCCCACGGTGAGTTATCTTAACCTATTCACCTTTTACGACACCTCGGTAAGAACTAAGAGTGTTCTATTCTACTCAGCCGGATACCACATGGGTAGACTTATTGAAAATTATGAAATAGAACTTATCTGAGTTCGGTGCTTGTATAAAGCTTCACTACATTTACAAATACAAATTAATTTATCTAGAAAAAAAAACGGTTGACCACCTCTTAATCGAAATCTAGGTGGTATTCGAGTATTTATTATATAAATTCTTCTAGAATTATATGGAATCGCGTGTAAGTTCCAACTGCCGAGATGTCGCGTCTCAAGACATCTACAAGATGTGCAAGGAGAACACAGCAGGTCTTGGCGAGTACTTGAATCACGTGCTACAGTCTGCCACGTCACCTGACACAATGTGCCGCATCATTGGGATGTGCGATAACGAGAAACTGGATAAACTTATTACGGTAAGTATATCGAATGAGGGTATTTGTAGAAACGGAAGTTATGATAGAATTACACATATACACACACACGAACGTAAGCACGCACGCACGCACGTACACACGAGCGCTTACTATTTTACTGGTACCCTAAGATAGGGGTTTTCCTAGTTTAGGGGTGTAGGACAAGAAGTGTTTTGTAAATATTATTCCTGTATTGAAACTTAAATAAATAAATAAATTGTTTTGCTGTAATCCGCGTCCGTTTATATATATATATATATATATATATATATATATATATATATATATATATATATATATATATATATATATATATATATATATATATATATATATATATATATATATATATATATATATATATATATTATATATATATATATATATATATATATATATATATATATATATATATATATATATATATATATATTTATTTTTGTATATTTATATATATACAAAAATAAATATACATATAAAAAATATATTCTTTTCATAAACGCGGATTACATCAAAATAAGACTAATGAACATACTCGTACGAATATTCTTCTAGTTTTGTCACATATAATTTTTATTTGTTTAATGTTTTCTATTTCTTTTTTAACAGACAAAGAAGTCTCCGGTACCCAGCAAGCAGAAACGTAAGTTAATAATATGAGATAAATTAGTAGAGATTTTATAAATATAGCAAAGTTTGTAATACTTAAGAAATAGAGTTCAAAACCGCTTAAGGTTATTGCTCTGGAACTTTCAGTTATTTAAAAATTGTGCAAATCCGTATATCTACCACTTTGATAACCACTCGGGAGAAATAGAACTTTACTAAATTCAAGCGAATGTGAACTCTGTATCTAACTTTACTATCCTCGTTTTGCTAATATTCGTAAAAATATGCAATTTTTTTATTATAATTAGATTTTTGCGGATTCGCTAGCGTGGTAGCGAATCCGCAAGTTCAATCAGAATATTTAATTCAAATTTTGAACATAAAAAGTAATTGTTTCGAGTTAATCATCAAGAGATTAAGAGATCAAGAATCTGGAGATAGAGACATGTTGTCACGGACTTTTTTGCGGATTTTCTAGTATTTTAGTGTATGTCTGTTGGTTAACGCGACGCAATCGACTCAAGCTCCCAGCAGGCGACTTTTTTTTCAACTGCATGACCTTTTCAACACAATTTACATAAAACCATAATGCATTATTCACCTAAACCTTCCCAAAGACATGTAATTGCAATTGTCAGTTCAGTATATTTTTAGATAATCGACCACATACAGACAGGTTTAGGTGACTTTGTTTTATTATATGTATAGATTTTTAACTGTTTGTTGCAGCCAAACTATTGGGTGGCAGTAGATGTACATGGGGACCATCATACTGGTGCAGCAATTTCAGGTAATTATGTGTTTTTAATCCTAATAAAACTACCTACTTAAATACTGAACCTTATCTGATTTTTATAATACAACTGTCATTCAACTCAACTGCCAATGTTTATCGAAAAACCAAAGTTTTAAATATATCAGCTTCTTGTTAAATACTTATTTCTGCATTAAACAATATAAATCTGCCAGATATTACTGGAAAGGTCATTAAGACAAAAGTACAGTGAAATGCCACGGATGAAATTGATTTATGAAATTCGCCTAGCGCCTTCTTGTGTAAACTTTTAACTTTTGACTGGCCCGTTGGAGCAGTGGGTAGTGACCCTGCCTTCAACTCCGCGGGTCGCGGGTTCGATTCCCGCCGAGGGCCAACATTTTCTATAAATGAATTTGTTGGTCTTTGAGCCTGGGTGTATTTTTGTATTTAAGTATGTATTTAGAAATATATAAGTCTATATTCAACAGTTGTCTGTCACCCATAACACAAGTATTGAGTTACTTACTTTGGGGACGGACGACCGTGTGTGTAAGTGACCCATATATTTAAAAAAAAATATATATATATTTAACCAAAATTTGTCATTTACCTACCCAGATTCAAGAGATTGACGAATCTCGATTTATAGAATATTTTGGGTAACTAGTATGTATCTGCCAACCATTTGTTTCATGAAAACTCACAAGCACTAGCCATTTATACGAGGAAGACGCGAAATATGTGTGTCGGATAGTGGGAACCTACGATCTCTGGAAATAACCTCTCTCTCTAGAACCAAAAGATGTATACTGTTGGACATAAGTCTCTTTAAGAAACTTCCGCACTTAACGATCTTGTGCCGCCTGTATCTAGATACAGGCGATAGGTCTCACCGCCACTTTTTTAAGTCTTTTTTGAGGTCGTCTGTTCACCAAGTGGGGGGTATGCTAAACTGCGTTTACCAGTGTAGGTTCCCTTAATGCCCTTAAAGTCCCAACGTCCGTTGGTTCTTTGAACTATGTGTCCCGCCCATTACCACTTTTGCGACCCGTTCGACTCTGTCTGCTACTTTGGTTCGTCTACGGATCTTCTCATTTTTGACTTGATAACACAGAGATATCCACCTGGCTATCCATTTCTCTTTCTCTATTCTCTTACCATTGTCAAGCAACATTGGGCTTTATACAAAGTTGATCTAATTAAACTAGACGACGCTATACTATGGACTATAGACTATCAAGTCATAGCATTCATGGTAATGTTTGCAGTACTGGTCGGGAGTGCAAAGCGACCCACCACTGCGTACAGCGTGTATGGTCCAAGATGACCTTCCCCGAAGATGACGACGGCATTTGCAAGATCTGCAAGGAAATGGTGGCGCAGGCACGTGACCAGCTGATGAGCAACGAGACGCAGGTATGTCACTTTAACAGGCTGACAAGACTATATATACAATCTTTGGTTTATTTTGATTGATATATTAAACTACGACACTTAATTGATAGATGTATTAAATCGGTATAATTGAATGGGTAGGAAATAAATCATTAGTTCATAGCTTAATGCTGGATACTCACGCAGCAACTTTGATCGCCCACGACTCGCTAGCTAGGATCTCTATGAATTTCCGATAAAAATTTATAAATAATTTTAAATTTAATTTTTAAATAATTAATTAATTCACGTGAATAATTAGAAAGTCTGCCAATTTTTTGACATTAAGTAGCAATTAGTGTAAGAACACTGAGAGAAGTATTAATTCTTATGCTTACCAATTATAATCTTTCAAAAAGACGCTTATAAATAATTTACCTTCACGAAGCCGTGACTCGTCTCAAGAGCACCAGATATGACCATCCATTAGTTTTGTTTTTCATATTGCATCTTTATCTTTTAAAAAACTACCGAGCAAGGCTAAGTTACCCAAGTATAAATAGAATAATTAAACCCTTATTCTGCACCTTTTTATACTCCGGTAAATTCGGTAGATAAAGTTTGTAAACTGGGATTTATTTAAAACAACAAAATATTGGGTATATGCAAAGATCCGGGTCATATACAATTTGAATAAATTTGAAAAAGCAGACAATTGACTGTTGTAGTAACAGCACAACAGTTTTATGGGTGGAATAGTCCTAAATAGGAGCTGACCACCCGCCCTGCACCGACGGGCGTCCCCGATATTAGATTAGAACAGTAAAACAAAGAAATAATGACGTCTTTATGTAAAAATTCTAGAACTATGTATTGTAAATAATAAATTAATAGGGTCCATGAGCGCTGTTATCGGTCAACGCCGTTCATAGGTACATGACGGGTCACATTTTATAAAAACATTGTATATATCTATCAGAATATGACCTATAAGAATGTGTCATTATTGTAGGATTTTTAATCATTTATACAAGAATGTCGACCGTAAAACTCTCGGTCAGAAGTCTTTCAAAACGAGAATAAGTACAGATTGAACCGCTTTAAGGTGTGATAGCCCTGCGGCGAGCGTGTGACTCTTTCGTGGGATCACGGATTCAAATCCCGGGTAAAACTCATTTGTGCCTGAGTTTTACTGTTCGAACTTACGTGTCTAATTGATAATTGAAATTTATCACACTTTTCGATGAAGAAAAACATCGTGACGTAACCTGAATCTCTGTAGAGAATTCTAGGGATATGTGTAACCTACAAATCCGCATTAGAGCAACGTGGAAGATCTCAGCTCCAATCCTCTTAAAAAACGGAGAGAACAGGCCTATGCCCAGCTGTTATTCTAGTGATATTTGTAACCTAGTATACTACATTGGATCAGCGTGGAAGATCTTAGTTCCAATCATTCTCTCCAATAACGGAGAGTGGAGGCCTATGCCCCCAGCAGTGGCATAAAAACAGGCCGTCACTTACTTAAATCGCTTAACTATGATTCATACAGGACATAAGGTAATACTCAATATAAAATGTACTATCCGTGACATATTTTATACATGCTCGTTCCACAATGTACAATGCACTCCGCATATAAACAAATCTCGTCAATAAATTCGCCCTGTAACGGCAGAATCATCAGTAAATAAGACCCCTCGCCAAAATCATAAACATATAAGAGCTAGAGGATAATGCATTATTAGCATTACATAATTTAAGATTACACTTTAAAATCAAATAAACATTTTGACCACTGCATTTCTCATAAGAATTCCTAGAATAATATGCCTATTAACCAGAATAGAGCAGCGTTAAGATCTTTTTTCAACAGTAGGTTAGACTACTTCTTTACTGCTGATAATATTTAAGTTAACCGTGGCAGTTTAGTACTTTTCTTTTCTATATTTGATGGTCCATTAGACAAAATTTAACTAGACTTTTTTATGAATTGCAGGAAGAACTGAAAGAAGTTTTCGAAGGAAGCTGCATGCTGATCCCAATTAAAATCGTGAGAAAGGAGTGCGTTAAATTAGCGGATGATTTCGTGCCCGAACTTGTGGAGACTTTGGCGTCGCAAATGAACCCAAGTGCTGTTTGCTCCGTCGCCGGACTATGCAATAACGCAAATATAGACAAACTTATCGACGAATACGTAAGTTATTGGACTCTTTATAAAGTAACTAGTAACACAATCATAACACTACTTAATATACGGGCTTCCCTTGACAGAGATCCGGCAGAATATCAGCGTTGCTGGTATTTTTACCTCCAACACTAAGCTGAGCCAGAACCTTTTCATTGGCACGACACACTAAATTCACCATTTATATAATTTATTGCTGTTATTGCTTCTCTCTGTTTGTAAATTGTTTATTTTGTGTTGTGTTAATGAATAAAGCTATTCTATTCTAATATCCCGCGGTTTTACCCATTTATTTTTGTTAACATAAAAGTTATTTCTTACTTAATTACATTAACATTCATAATCTAATGAATATACAGATTTTTATGACTATTTTTTTAAAGTGTTATTTAACCTATGTTGCTCACTAATGATGCAGCTTTCCAATGGTGAAAGAACTTTTGAAATGGGTCCAGTACTTTTTGTGTGAAAACATTACAAACATACATTCAAATTTTTCCTCTTTATAATATTAGTATAGATTAAAGTAAGAAGACCCTGCCTTCGTCTCAGTTGGTAGTGTGATCAATTCCCGCCTAAAGCCAACATTTTCACATATAATTTTTTTGGTTCTTGGAGACTGAGTGTATTTAAGTATTTATTCAAAATTATATATGTATATATGGACCGATGGATGGTGTGCGTAATTGTGTCGTAATTGTGCATATATTTATTTATATTAAAAAATATCGATAAATTGACCTTTAACAATGCAATGATAACTTAATTGATATGAAATTTTTATTGTACCTTATGACGCTTTGACTTTACAGCATTTATCACAAGAATTCTCATGACCGATTAGTAATATGTATTAAATCGCAACAAAACATAACCTATAAATTTTTCAAAAAATGCTAACGATGTAGATGTTCATTTGTCAGAATAGACTAAACAGTTTTTGGTTGAAAAAAATTGCGTGAAAAAAGTCGATGACTTCCAAGCAAAAGTATAGAACGTTTTTTTTTAATTTAGTTCACAAAACTGACATAATAGAGAATATTAAAGTTCAATACAATAATTCGTTTACAATAATTGTTGTCTTCTTGATGTGAACCTAGCATTTTCACAAGGGTACCATACGTAAATTATTACAAAATACATAAATTATACAATTTTAAAAAGTGGACGTTGCAAAATTCTTGTTTTGTTACTATTTTTTTTAATTAATTTTATTTTTTATTTTTAATCTGTCTTCAACTTTCCAAAGTTCAATCAAGTTAATATAGTTTTTTTTTAATTTTATTTTAGAACGCAACTTTAAAACTTCGTGAAGGTTGTACGAATTGCCGAAAAACGGTTGGTGTCGTAAGAAAGCGGTTCCATGCAACAAGCTATGAAGATTTCCTCGTTGGACTCCTAAGGGTATGGATGATTTCAATACATTTCTAATCCTGTTTATATAATATGCTCGCAATTAATGAATTGAGAGTATATTGCGTTTTGATGCGGTTTCTTATGGCTTATTTGATTTTAGTCACTGATAATATAATAGTAAACTAAATAAAGTTACGATGTAAAGGAAAAATTTATATATAAATACATGTTCACATGCGTAACGTTAATATAAGACCTTCTTCGTTTTTGTTGAGTTAATTATTGTCAGCAAAAGTGTCTTATGAACTAAAAAAACCAAATGTTGCGGAATATTGGCAAATAGTTAAAAAAAAGCGTAAAGGCGTTATGTATTAAGATCTTTGAAATTTATTTCTATATAATTCATTTAGAGCCTGTTTCACAAGTTACTGATAATGTGTCGGATGGCTAACCGACAAATAAAATAAGTAGCAATAAATGTCCCTAAAAAGAGACTAAAAAGTGAAAAATTAAAAAAAAATCGCGGCCATTTTGAAATAGGTATTTGCTATCCAGCAGATAAACAAAATAACAGCCACAAGTGCTGAATAAGCCTATCAGAAACCTGAGAAACACAAAATTCCGAGATATGTGTCAGATATGTTCTGAATAAGCTAACTGACAGTTTATTGGTAACATGAGAAACAGGCCTTTAATCTCCAAACAATCTCAATATATTAAAAATAAAATTAGTTACATTTAAATTAAAAAAAAAAACATTATTTCGACTAACTGTGAGTTATAACCATGGCTTTTTGTTAATAAGGGGTTTATATTCCAGGTGTGTCAGAACACAGGTTCCCTGTCGGACTCCTGTTCGATGCTAGTGTTCCAATACTACGAGAACATTCTAGATGCTGTCAGGAAGGACTTCACCCCAGAATCCATCTGCCATCTGAGCGGACAGTGCGCGTTAAAATACCATTCGCATGACCTCTACACTTTCCCTGATGAAAATCTCGAATTAAAGGCAACTGAGTAAGTTGTTTAGTACATAGTACGTTAAATTCGCAGTATATTCTTAACAATTTACCATCTGATACTAGTAATGTTTGACTGACCTGGTGCGGCGAGCTTGTTCATAAAACAGAAGAAAAAAATAACATTACAGTTTTGTCTCACTTGCACCTGCACCTGTTTAGTTGTATCATATTAAGCTTTTAGGCCAAGGTTAGAATGGTGTGTACTGTCATTGATCTTTATGAATCGTGTTTATTTAAAAAAAAAAAGTTAAATAATTCATCATCATCATCAGACAGTAACGACTTAATGTAAATAATATTAAGAATTATTTTTTTTAAAAAGAGCAACCGCCGAGTTTCTTGCTGGCTCTTCTCGGTAGGAACAGCTTTCCGAACCAGCAGTAGAGTTGACGATTCAAAAGCACTTGTTTACAAGTTTATTTGAATAAAGAATATTTTGAATTTGAATTTTGAATCATCTTCCTGTCCTTATCCCACTCTAAGTGGGGTCGGCACAGCATGTTTTAACATGCTGTAACATGATTTGGCTGCGTTTTTACGACCGGCCGCCTGCCTGACGTCAACTTATCTCTGTCGTATTTTACGACACCTCAGTAAGAAACTCTATTCTACTAAACCGGATACCACACGGTGGGTCAACTAACTTACCTTAGGCGCCTTTTACGACACCTCGGTAAGAAATGAGGGTGCTACTATTCTATTCAGCCGGATACCACACGGCATAAAAAGTTAAATAATTCATGTAGCTTAAATACTTAACAGATATTTATGCTGGGCGCTAGATGTGAAAAAAAATATTTTTTTTGTGTTATTAGTGACGTGCCTTGCGAGTTCTGCGAACAAGTGGTGAAGCACTTACGTGACACGTTGGTCGCGAACACTTCGGAAATTGAGTTCCACAAAGTACTTGTTGGTGAGTTAATTTTTTTTAAGTTATTTATTTACAGGAATTCAATATTAAACGAGATACTATCATTTTGCGAGGATGCCATTGCAATAGTATAATTTGTGAATCATATGCCATCCATAGAGTCTTAAAAAGGGAGTTCAAATGAATCGGTTACATATATAAACATGCAGGTGAAACTAATATAAAAAATATCCAGTTTTTTTTCGGGAACAGACAAAGAAACCGATAATTTTATTATTGACTTGTCCGTTGGCGCAATTCGCAGTGATCCCGCCTTCAGTTGTGCGAGTCGCGGGTTCGATTACCGTCGAGTGCCAACATTTTCGATATACAATTTTTTTACTTCGAGACTTAGTATATGTATATTGATAAAATATATATGTATCTTTATTTTTTTCTGTCATCTATAAAATAAATATTAAGTTACTTCCTTCCATAAATATTAAGACGGACGACTGTGTGTGTGGTTATCCCATATATTTATATTTATTGAGAGTACTTAAACTCTTAAGTTGGCACGAAGGAAGTCGCGGATATCGCTTGTTCTTTATAAACTTAACGTTTTTTTGTATATAGGTCTCTGCAAACAAACCGGTAAATTCAAAGCCGAGTGCCTCCAACTTGTAGAACAATACCACTCGACCATCTACTACTTCCTTGTGTCGGAATTGAAGCCGGCTCAGCTTTGCGGCTACATAGGCATATGTACCGACAAACCTGAGGGTCCTATCGCACCGCTGCTACCTAAAGAGCTGCTGGTTAAGGCCATCACTAACTCACCAAAGCTTATTGGACAAGATGAAGCTAACAGTTATACCACGCCAAAGGTAAATAAAACGAAGAAATAACTATAAATTAAAAAAGTAAAGGGGAACAAATTGTTCTCAAACAGAATACCTACTTTAAAATCAATTTACTGTATTTATAGAGTGAGTAAAGTAAAATAATTATGTTCAAAATTTTAATAGAAAATATTACATTCTATTCAAGATTATTATTGTTTCTTTTGTTCAGTATCAATCGTTATCTAAATCTTGCGTTCCTTGGCTTCGCCATGTAATAATCATCGTGCTGCCCTTATTTCATTCTATATGGAGTCGGTATAACATGTTATAAACATGCTGTCACATGATTTAGCTGCGTTTTTACGACCGGCCGCCTGCCTGACGTAAACTTACCTAAGTCGTATTTTACGGCACCTCGGTCAGAAAGAGGATGGTCTATCTAAATCGGATACCACAAGGTGGGTTAACTTACCTTAGTCGCCTTTTACGACACCTCGGTAAGAAATGAGGTTGGTCTATTCTACTCAGCCGGATACCACACGGCGGGAAAACTAAAAAATTGGTATAAAATAAAAAATTAAAGGGGAACAAATTGTTCTCAAACAGAGTACCTGCTTTAAAATCAATTATTCTGTACTAGCAATCGCCAGCGGCTCCGCCCGCTTGGAAAGGTTAGAACCGTAACTAAGATAAATTAAAGATAAATTTTGTGACACTAAGTTCCACGCGGGGAATCCACAAGCACAGTTTACATATAATACTTTGTTGGACAAGCCCTTTTAAAATTGATCTCATTTACAGGCTGTCACAGGATATAAGCTGTGGTAGCCCAGCGGTAGCACCGTGCGACTCTTTCGAGGAGGTCACGGGTTCAAACCCGGGCAGACACCTATGAGTTTTTCTGTTAAAACTTATGTATCTAATTGATAATTGCAATTTATCACAAGCTTTTCTGTGAAGCAAAACATCGTGAGGAAACCTGCATATCTCTAGAGAGAAAAAGAATACCAATCCGCATTGGAGCAGCGTGGTAGGTCATAGCTCCAATCCTTCTCTCCAAAAACGGAGAGAAGAGGCCTATTCTCAGCAGTGGGATAGTAACAGGCCGCTACTTACTTACAGGCTGTCACAGTATCCCATAAGGCTAACGTACAAATTCTGGGAGAGGAAAAGCCTACCATACCACCACCGTTGCCCATCGAGAGAATGTTCGTGGCGACACCGCATCAAGACGGCTGGTGTTCGTTCTGCCAGTACTTCCTACACTACATACAAGTTGAATTGAGCGATGATACCACCGAGGTGAGTATTTCAATTAGTCGTAGTATATGAATTACTTTATTTTATAATTACGAACATATATTTATTATTTAATATTACTGAAATACATCCGTTTACTAGCCATGAGAGATCAGACAAAGCAAGTAAATATAAGATTAAAGAAATAATTTTTTCATATATTTTTCCTTTTTCATATTTTTTGTACTACTACTAAATCAATTTTTATTTTGTCCAAATTCATATAATACACATCTAACACCTTGTAATGGAAAATTGTTTTATATGTACATATATGATATGAATTTCGGAAACGGCTCCGATTTTCACTAAATTTAGTATGAAGGGGTTTTGGGGGCGATAAATCGATATTGCTATTTTTCAGTATTAAAAACGTCCTTTTTCGACCGGCCGTCGACTGTCTGACGTCAACTTACCTTTATTTACGACAATAAATAACAAAAAGAAGAACATTGTACAACTTCCATAAATATTAAATTGTTTTATAGAATTAGGCGTTACTTTTCGGAAATCCATGTTACAAAAGTAATAATAAAATTATTTTGCTATAATCCGCGATTGAGTTATGACTACCTTATCACCGATTATAGCAAAATAATTTTATTATTACTTTTATTTACTCTGATACTTTAATACAAAGATTATAAAACTGAAACTAAAATTCTTATGACAAACATTACGTACAGGTCAAAAATAAAAAACTAAAAAGTTTTACTACGATACAGGTCTTGTATAGATACTTGTATCATAATATAACTTTTTAATCATAACGATACATCTATACAACCTCCAGCTGGACCAAGGAGGTTGAACCGCTACCTTAAAAAAAAGGTTTCAGTGAACGAGTCCACGGCGACGCAACACGCATGCGCAATCGATGTTTGCGCCTTGGCGCTAGCATTTGATATTTAAACAATCTTTTCAATATTTAAACAAAGTTTGGTTTTTATTAATATTGTTTTACGTATTATAGTATGAGAGTAGATAAAGAAGTATATGACTCTGAACATAAGTTGGTCTTATAACACTCGTGTGATACTATAAACATAGTCGCCTGCGGCTCGTTTTTTTAAAACACACTCGTGTTATAAGAACCCTTATAATGCAGTATCATAATCTATTGTTTTATAATGTTGTTTAGCAAGCGATAACAAAGGCGGTAGAGGGCGCTTGCGACATACTGCCCAATGTGGTGAACGATGAGTGCAAGCAGTTCGTGACGCAGTACGGGCCGGCTGTCATCGCACTGCTGGTGCACGAAGTGGACCCAACCATCGTAAGTACGACCTTTTACTATCCCACTACTGGACATAGACCTCTAGCCCAGAAGAGTTGGAGCTCAGACCAACGCTGCTCCAATACAGATTAGTAGGTTACTTGTATCCGTGTAATCCTTTTTCTATAGTAATATATAAAGTTTGTTTCTTTGTTTGCTTGATTGATTACTTTCCTTGCGTGCGCTAAGTAAACGGTGAAAGTTATTTAAAAATCATGTACTACAAAATTGTTCCCCTCTAAAAGTTCTTAATAAAAGTCCGCAACAACATATGTCTAGCTTTTAAGGTTTACCCAATTTAACCATTTTTATGATTATCAAAATTTTATATTACGGTTTTAATCTCTTCACGCGGGTGAAAGCTTGTATACTATGTAATAGTAGTAAAATATGAAATTTACTCGAGATGTAGAGGTTTTGTATGACAAAGGTGGGCTTAGGCCTTAGAGAGAAGCATATACCTTTATTAGAGAGAAGCACAGGAGGTACACTCACCATGCAACAATGTGGATTCATATGCTACATATATTCTAGAAATTTTCCAGAGATATGCTGGTTTGTATCACACAGCTAGGCAAAGGTCTCCCATTAGAGAAAAGTTAGACCCACTAAGCTGCTCCGATGTGGATTCATAGGCTACATATATTCTAGAAAGATTCCAGAGATATCCAGGTTTTATCACACTGCAGTGTGCACTGCAATTTTTGCTTAGTAAATTTTTAAATGAACTCAAATATAATGTACAGTATTTTTAAGATTATTTAAAAATTATATAAAGTTTACATTAAATACATTGCTTTTTTGATCTTTAGATCTGTCCGGAACTAGGATTATGTGCCAAAGCAGATGAGGTAGAGGTACGACACGTAACAATCAACTCCGAAAAATCTAACTGCCCGTTGTGTTTGTTTGCCGTGGAACAACTGGAAACCATGCTTAAAAATAACCGCAGTGAGGTATGTTAAACTTTCATTATTGTCTTATTATTATTATTATATCCTAAAATATTTTGTTTTGGGTATCATAATCTTTTATACTCTTAAACGGCTCTTTAAATATCATAATAAAAATAGTTATAAATAAAATTTTGTCGCTTAACTATTACAATAAATATAAGCGTTATTGTTGTTCATTGAAATTTCTAATATATATTTTAATATAAATATAATATATAAATATTTTAATTTCCTTGCTATCACATTTAATAAAAATCTTGAAATTTTAATCCAGGAAAACATTCGACACGCACTTGACGGACTCTGCAACCATCTATCCGCAAAACTGCGTACAGAATGTGTGGACTTCGTAGATACTTACACTAATCAGTTGATAGAAATGTTAATTGCTGATCTCAATGCGCAAGAAATCTGCGTTTACCTGAAACTATGCGCAGACAACCGTAAACATACCGACCCGTTAAAGCTCACGCATCCCAATATTGATAAATATCATGAGACACCGAGGTTGAGAGGCGATAGGAACAACAGAAGGCGTCCAATGCTCCCCAAGAATATGTTGGAGGCTTCTGTCGGCGGTGATATCGGTAAGTCTAAGACCATACAGCTCTAATAGTCAAATTATCTCAACCAACACACCTCAAATAACATAACCCATTATCCAACTTGAATTCAACAAAACAATGAATCCCAAATAACCTATGTTAACTAAACCACCTAAAATTACCCCCCCATTAATCATTAATAATAATAATAAAACCCCTTGAAATAACTTGTCTCAATTAGTGATGTCCAATTCTCGAAGTTTATCTCTTTTGTAGATATTATCAACACTTGAACTGCTACTAAAGGAAATTAACGGCCTTTTACTATCCCATTCTTGGGATAGGCCTCCTCCCTCAGTTAATATTAAAAAATAATATTGAAATGAATGTTATGCTGTCAATTATATATACATTTTTTTCAGAAACAAACGAGATTCCGGATCACACCAAGAATGGGAGACCAGTGGATAGTAAGTCGCCTGATACCGTGTGCGTCATCTGCGAGTTCGTGCTGAAGGAGATCGACGATCAGATCAAAGACAAGAGTAATGATGTACGAAGAACATTTTTTTTTACCTTTAAATATATTTTTTTAAAACCACTCTAAAGTGATGACAAGTATCGGCCTTTTACATTTTCACTGCTGGACAAATTTTCTCTTTAAATTCTCAATATTTTTTACTTAAGTTAAATTATAAACAAGTGCTTCTGAATCGTCTACTCCACTGCTAGTTCTGCAAGCTGTTCCTACCGAGTAGAGCCAGCAAGAAACTCGACAGTTGTATAAAATATATATCCCATGTCAGTCAGTGTAAAAAAATGATTAAAATCGATCGAGTAGTTTTGATTTATTCATTACTGCCCGTGGCCCGCACGCGTTAAATTTGGAGAAAAACAATTTCCTTTCCCTATACCAAGAAGATTTCCTGCTATCTTTGGAATATCTAAATTCATATAGTACATTATTACTTATTTACTTTTACATTTTCCCTATGTATTTTATTTTTACAATTAATTACAGAATGTCTTTAAACAAACTCTTGAAAGAGGGACATAGCTGCTAAAGTCGAAGTGTTATAGGGCGAAGCGCGGCGTCCTCACGGTATTTTAAATCTGTAATATCGCCGAAAATGTTTACTTAAATTACATACTGTAAACGGCCATATTGATCTATATTAAATCAACTATTTATTTAATGTTCTTAATTGGATAAGGATTAATGCTGTATTGTATAAAAATTGCTTCAAAAATATGGCATTATTTTTCGTAAAAAGTAAATGACAAAAAATGCTATAGTGGGCTATCCATAAGAGATAGACATATACCATCGCGGACTTTTCTGTAGACCTTTTCAAGATGTACAAATACTTAGTACATTATTTTGATAAATCTCGTAGGGTTTAGCTTGCGTTTGCAATGTAAGCGGAAAAAAATGAAATTATTTACAGAAACCTCAAAAATTACAGTATTTCTCTACTCCGTATTGAATGTTATTACACGTACAAACCTTCCTCTGGAATCACTCTATCTATTAAAAAAAACCGCATCAAAATCTGTTGCGTAGTTTTAAAGTTTTATGCGTACATAGGGATATAGGGACTTTGTTTTATAATATGTAGTGATAAATCTTATTACTAGTTATATTATTTTGTACAGGGTCGCAGAGTAGCTATATCCAAGCATTATTATCATGTAATCCTCAACAGTATAGTAGAATTTCTGTATCAGAATCTTTTTAATAGTGTTTTTTAAACTGTTGTAATGGAAAAATTAAAATTGATTGCGGAATTTTATTTTAAAATCTTTTACCCAAACCCACAAACGACTTACGTACTCTTGTAAGGCGGTAATTTTATTACTTATATTTATACTTATATACTTTCAAAATAAGCTGTGATAGCCCAGCGGTGCAACCGTGTGAATCTCTAGAGACGATCATGGGTCAAACCCGGGCAGACATCAATGAGTTTTTCCAAAACTTATGTGTCTAATTGATAATTGCAATTTATCACACGCTTTTCGGTGAAGGAAAAACATCGAAAACTAACCTGCATATCTCTAGAGAATCCTAGGGATATGTGAAACCTACCAATCCGCATTGGAGCACCGTGGTAGGTCTTCGCTCCAATCCTTTCTCTTCAAAAACGGAGAGAAGAGGCCTATTCACAGCAGCGGGATAGTAACAGGCCGTTACTTACTTTTTTTACTTACTTTCAAAATAGGATTCCTGTACCAGCCTCCATTTTACAGTTATTTGAAATTGCTATTTTGGTATGTTAAAATAGAGTGGTATTTTATTATTGAATCGTATACCCAAAACCACAAACGGCTTACGTAATTTTATGTAAGGCGCAATTACGAGCCGCAAGCCTTGTCAGTTCATACTTTGTCTATTATCTGATTCTTCTTCTAATTTATACTTGGCTTGTAAGAAAAGCTGTCAGCCCTTACTAGTACTAATCAATTGGTTGTTATAGGACGAAATCAAGAAGGTAGTGCACGGTATTTGCAAGTACATGCCGAAGTCAGTGCGCGCGGACTGCGACCAGTTCGTTGAGAAGTACGCTGACCTGGTCATAAGTCTTCTGGCCCAGGAGCTCAGTCCTGACGAGGTCTGTCGCGAATTGAAGCTGTGCAAGCAAACGGATTTCACCACCTTTAGAGGTTAATATTGCTTTATCATACTTTTTACACGCTTTATGTTAGTATCATTTTTATGTATGTAATTTTGACCCACTTAAGACAGCTTTGAATTTTGTACATTTATCAAAAATCGGTGACAGTATTATAATTTGATAATGTTTTTTAAAATATTTAATTGAAAAAATCCACGCCTTATCCACGTTCAAAGAAACGTTATAGAAAATAGCACTAGTCTCAGCTTAGTACAACATCTTCCTGCCCTTATCCCACTCTAAGTAGGGTCGGCACAACATGTTACAGACTTGTCACATGATTTGGCTACGTATTTTACGACCGGCCGCCTGCCTGACGTCAACTTACCTTAGTCGTATTTTACGACACCTCGGTAAGAAAGAGGGTGGTCTATTTTACTCAACCGTATACCACCACAATACGCGTTGTCTCAGCTTAGCACATCGACCTACAAAGTGCAAAACAATTCCAGATATATGTATAACAGAAATCACTACATATTATAAAACAAAGTCCATATTTCCGTATGTACGCATAAAACTTTAAAACTACGCAACCGATTTTGATGCGGTTTTTTTTAATAGATAGAGTGATTCCAGAGGAAGGTTTGTACGTATAATAACATTCAATACAAAGTAGAGAAATACTGTAATTTTTGAGGTTTCTGTAAATAATTACATTTTTTTCCGCTTACATTGCAAACACAGGCGAGATTTATCAAAATGATGTACTACGTATTTGTACACCTTAAAAAGGTCTACAGAAAAGTCCGCGATGGTATATATCTATCTCTTATGGATAACCCACAATAGCAGTTTTTTTCAATTACGTTTTACGAAAAATGATGTCTTATGTTCAAAGCAATTTTTATACAATACAGCATTAATCCTTATCCAATTGAGTACCTTAAATAAATTGTTGATTTAATATAGATCAATATTGCCGTTTACAGCATGCAATTTAAGTGAACATTTTCGGAGATATTACAGATTTAAAATGCCGTAAGGAAGCCGCGCTTCACCCTATAGCACTTCGAATCTTTTAGAGTTTGTTTAAAGACATTCTGTAATTAATTGTAAAAATAAAATACATAGGTAAAATGTAAAAGTAAATAAGTAAAAATGAGTTTAGAAATTCCAAGATAATCCAAGATAAGGTAGCAGGAAATCTTCATGGTATAGGGAGAGGGGAATTGTTCTACTCCAAAATTAACGGCCATGGGCAGTAATGAATAAATCAAATCTACTGGTTCTCGATTTTAATCATTTTTTTCATCGAGTGACACAGGCTATATATTTCACACCCGTGCGATGCAGGGGCGGGCCGCTAGTAATAAAATAATGTGACTTGTCTTTTCAGGTACTTCAACAGCTGCAGTACGAAGGAGTAATTTGTCGTAATCTCTTATTTACTTAAGTCCATGATATTTTTTTACCAAATGTGTTATAGGAAATCGTCTTGATATAGGGAGAGGAAATTGTTTTTCTCCAAATTTTACGCTTGCGGGCCACGGGCAGTAATGAATAAATCAAAACTACTGGATCGATTTTAATCATTTTTTTACACTGACTGACATGGGATATATATTTTATACCCGTGCGAAGCAAGGGCAGGCCGCTAGTAATAAATAAACAATTCTTTTCTGTGAAGGTTTCCTTTGCGTGTGATAAATTCAAAATATCAATTTAGCACATAAGTTTTAATAGAGAAACTCATTGGTGCATACCCAGGTTTTAAATCCCTTGGAAAGAGTCACATGGTCTTACTGTTCGGCTATCACATCTCTGGATTAATATAATTAATTGTTTTTATTTACATATTTAGGTTTTATTATTTTACTTTGCAAAGGTTTATGTATAGAAACCGGCTGTACTCACGTCTTATTCTATCGGGCTAGCCCGACTAATTTCAAACTCCTTATTCATGAGCTCTTTATAAGGCGTTATTACGGCGGAAACTGATCGGTCCTGTCAGTTCCCGTGTCAGCCACGATAGTTAAAATTTAAAAATTTGCATAGGTTGTTAGTTGCTAAAAACCTTTATGCCATAGATCATAATTTTTAATTTTATCTAATTTTTTATAACAATTTAATTATAATTTTCCAAGCAGAGGAGATCCTTGACTGCGCTGTCTGTGAGACTGTAGTGATGGCCGTGAAGAAGGTGCTCGCCAACGACAAAGTGGACCGCAACATAGTGCACATTGTTAAGAAAGCGTGCGAAGCTCTGCCCGCCAAGTACTACAAGAGGGTGAGTTTGTATGTAAAAATTACATCAGTCATTCACGTCGGATCTAACGTAATTAAAGTGATTTAACGTATTTAATGATAACAAACGTCTTTGTATCAGGTCTTATTTAACGTTGTTTAATTTATTTAACTATAACAAACATATTATCGCCTAAACAAACTTGTTTTCTGTGTGTTTTCACGGTATCAAATAATATCATATTAATTTTAACTGTCAATTTAATAAATCTATAAATTAAGTGTAGTAGTTTCTATATATCAATTTATCAATCTAATTAAATTATGTGTGTGTGTGTATTAATGATATGTGTATTTATTAAAGTAATCTATTTATCTATTTAATTATATGTGTATTTATTAAAGTATATTTATTATCTATTTAAGTAATATAAATAAGTAATCATCATCCTCCTTATCCCACTCTAAGTGGGGTCGGCACAACATGTTGTAATCATGTTGTCACATGATTTGGCTGCGTTTTTACGACCGGCCGCCTGCCTGACGTCAACTTACCTCAGTCGTATTCCACGACACCTCGGTAAGAAAGAGGTTGGTCTATTCTACTGAACCGGATACCACATGGTGCGTCAACTTACCTTAGTCGCCTTTTACGACACCTCGGTAAGAAATGAGGTTGGTCTATTCTACTCAGCCGGACACCACACGGCGGGTCGACTTACCTTAGTCGCGTTTTACGACACCTCGGTAAGAAATGAGGGTGGTACTATTCTATTCAGCCGGATACCCCACGGCGTTAATATAAATAAGTAAGTGATATTTAAATATTCCAGTGTAACACAATGATGGAGGTGTACGGTCAGACTGTGATCCACTTGATAGAGGACTTCGGTACCAAGGGCGTCTGCCAGAAGATCGGCCTCTGCTCTCCCAACGGCGCCGTCTTGCGCATGTCGAAGGGCCGCAACTAGTTGTGAGTGATGCATTAGTTTTGTTAAATTATTATAATTATTTTAAAGGTTTTTTTTCCATAGAAGGAAAGATTGGAGAGGTTTTGTTATTGTTTAAAAGCCTTTACTGTCGTTAGAATGAAAGATAGGAGAGGGATTCTCTATGCCGCTCGAACATCAATTCCTGATTTACATACACTTGAAATGTCTTGCGATATATAGACTCATGCTACCCGAAATTTAATCATTGTGTTTAAAGTTGAAAGATATTTTTCTTCGTATTGTCTGTAATCTACATCGGAGAAATCGGATTAAGCTTGTTTCCATCTTTCGAAAGAGAAACGAAGATATTACACTGCTCTGGGATAGTAAACAAAAGTGCTATAGCATATTATGGTTTATTATTATCACCACGTAGTATAAAACAAAGTCTCTTTGTCTGTCTGTCCTTATATCCCTATATGTGCTTAAATCTTTAAAACTACACAGCAGATTATAATGCGGGTTTTTAGAATAGAATAGACTAGAAATATACTTTATTGTACACCATAATCCATACAAAAGAAAAACAGTTTGAACATGAAACATTTTTTATAAACATGATTAAGATATACAATGGGCGGCCTTATCGCTAAAGAGCGATTTCTTCCAGGCAACCCATGATTAAAGGACCAGGTAAAAATCACAAAAAGGGGGTGTACGTATACATATAAAAATATAAATGTAAAAAAAAAAAGTATATATATAAAAAATAAATAAAGAATAAGCTGTAAAAATAAATAATATTGAGTACATATAGTCAGTAGAATATACAAAAATAGACAAAAATAGCTGCTAACCCATTAAATAATGTCTTTTCAAATTTTCTTTAAATACGAAAAGAGACTGTGCATATCTTACAGAAAGCGGTAGTGAATTCCATAGCAGGACACCTTTTACAGAAAAAGAATTACCATAGAAACACGATGAATGCGTAGGTATTTTAAGGGTAAGTCTTTCACTTGGACGAAGTGAACGGTGAGAAGAACGAAATTGAAAACGCTCTTTAAGGTAAGAAGGTGTAGCGGGATTAAAAAGAATGCCATATAAGAGAGAAAGAATATGAGTATTCCTGCGAAGTCGGATTGGGAGCCACTTGATTTTATTGCGAAATTCGGAGATGTGGTCATACTTACGGAGTCCAAATATGAACCGAATACAGAAATTTTGAAGACGCTCAAGTGTATTCAATTGCTCCTCAGTAATATCAAGATAGCAAATGTCAGCGTAATCAAGAATCGGTAGGAGGAGTGTCTGTGCTAACGCAATTTTAGTAGCAACTGGAAGGAAATTGCGCAACCTACGGAGAGAGCTAGCAGCTGCGAAAATTTTCCTGCTCACCTCAGAGATTTGTGGTCCCCATGACAAATGTTGATCCATGATGATCCCTAAGTTTTTAACTTTGTCTTTATATGGAATGACAACACCGTTAAGGGACACAGGAGGTAGATCTGACATGGTAATTTTGGAGATTTGCTTCGAACTTCCAATAATTATCACTTGCGATTTTTCAGGATTTATAAGCAAACCAACAGAATTACACCAAGTCATGATATTTGACAGATCTTTATTTATTAAAGTGATTGTTTTAGAGAGATCAACTATTGATGAGTGCAAGTAGATTTGGAGATCATCAGCATACAGGTGGTAGAAGGAAGAGATGTGTTGACTGATAGAATTAATGAAAATAGAAAATAAGAGTGGAGACAGCACACCACCTTGCGGTACACCGGCTTTAATAAGAGACCAATCAGAAAAAGTGTCCTGAATTCGTACTCTTTGCCGACGCCCATGCAAGTATGAATGAAACCAATCAATCACCTCAGGAGATATGTTAAGAGAAGTCAAAAAACTTAGCAAAATATCAAAGTCCACGGAACTGAAAGCATTGCTGAAATCTAACAACGTCAATACAGTTACTTGTTGCTTATTCATGGCGAATCGGATATCGTCAGTTACCTTCACTAAAGCAGTAGTCGTACTATGGCCGTTTCGAAAACCAGATTGAAAATCATTAAAGAGATTATTGCGTGTAAGAAAAAGACTTAACTGTTGTTGCACCAGACGCTCCAGCACTTTGGATAAAAAAGGGAGGATTGAAATAGGACGATAGTCCGAGTAACAAGAAGGATGAAGTTTTTTAGGTAATGGAGTTACTATAGCGTCTTTCCAGGAACTAGGAAAAGTAGCGGTGCGGATAGAGTTGTTTAGGATAGCAGTAATAGAAGGAAGTACTAAATCTAAAATAGGAACGACCATTTTACGACTAATAAAGTCACTACCGACGGCATCAGAGTTAATAGCAAGAACACTTCTCTTAACATCACTTACAGTGAATTGATTAAAATGAAATGTAGGAATGTCTGGAGTAGGTAAAGCCGAAAGTCGATCTAATGTATTTAATTTAATCATCCCATTTATGGGAACAGATGAGGAGAAATTCTGATTCAGCAGATTTAAATCTATATTTTTAGAATCTATGTCATGATTTGCTTTACCAACTCCAAGTGACTTGAGGAATTTCCAAACTCGACCAGAGTCTTTTTCCTCGACTACAGATTTATAGATATGGCGTCTTTGCTGATCTCTACACATCCTGTTGCAACGATTCCGTATCTTTTTATAATTCTCTCGATTTTCATCAGAAGGATTACGTCGATATTTTGCTTTCGCATTATTTTTTTTTCCTTGTAAAGCTCTCAATTCCGATGTGAGCCATGGGGCAGGTAAATATTTTAGTCTGACAGGTCTAATAGGCGCATGTTTATCATAAAGTCCAGTCAAAATTGTATTAAAAGCAGCTACTTGTTCATTAACAGAAGCGACATCAAGATTTGCAGCCCAGTCTGTGTTTGCTGCATCTTGCCGCAGACTATCTATGTCCATACTCCTAAAATTGCGTTGCAGAAGAATTCTTGATTTAGCTTTAGGGGGTTTAATTTTGTAAGATAAAAAGAGAAGGTCGTGATAAGAAAAGGCAGTGGCAGCGCATTGACCATATTTTTCAACATGGTTTGTAGAAGAAACTATAATGATATCTAGAAGAGATGGAATACAATTAGGAAAAGAGTGGGTAGCCTTCAACGGAAGGATATGCAAATTAGCAGCAGAAATCACATTGTGAAGACGGAATGATCGGTGGTTACGCTTGAGGAGGCAGGTATTAAAGTCCCCCATGATTACAGTATGACTATAAGATGGCGAGTATTTATGTAAAAGATTTTCAAAAGAGGAAAAATAATCTACTGTAAGGCACGGGCTATAAAACACGCCCAGGAGCACTTTTATGTTTGAGAGACATACCTCCAAAAACAAGTGCTCTGCGCCAGAACCCCCTTGGGCTTGTGATATATCTAAGACAGTGCTAGGTATTTGGGAGCGAAGATAAATAGCAACTCCTCCACCCGTCCTCCCAATGCGATCATTGCGAATTAATTGATATCCCGGAAGAGAATAACATACCGATGGCAAACAAGGCTTCAGCCACGACTCGGAAATTAATATAGCGTGGATGTTTTTATTTTCAAAGGTAGATAGAAAATCAGGAAAATGTGCAGGAATACTTTGCGCATTTATGTGAACTACATTGAAATTCTTCAAAACATCTGATAATTGTGATATTAGATTATCACTTAAGGGCATGCTATGGAAACTATCATCACTACTTATTTCAGCAGACGAGGAAAGAAGCGAAGAGAAATATTCTTCATCTAAACTATCATTAGAAGACATTATAATGCTAACAACTCTTTTGAGATACTATAAATAATATAAGGGGGGAAAAAATATAATAATAATAATAATAATAATATATATGTACGTCTACCTATAAGTTTATACGTAATATAAATAAAAGTGATAAGTTGTTATATAATATTATAAATATTGTATATTTAATATATTTATATATATTTTATTGTACATACCTCCCAGCTTTTGAATGTAAGAAATAAATAAATTATGTAAACCCAATCACTATGAAACTAATGAAATTACAAATCCTGTTTACACGTAAATACATTAGTTTTAAAAGTATTGTATTACAATATCGTTACACTTTAATTCATAATTATCCTATCGAAATGCAACATTGACAAATATTTGTTACAAATAAAATTATTTAAAAAACCCAAACAGCAAAAGAAAAAAAAAAAAACTTTAGATAGATCTTATTATTCATCATTAAGAGAGACCTTAATAATACTTCTTTCATTATTAGAGACCATCATTCATTGTGTAAGACCCAATGTGACACTAAAAATGTGAGTATTGTAATTACGTAGCTACAAAATAAACAAAGACAAATGTGAATGTGGGTATAAATCTATTTACAATTAGTACTCAATAATAAACAAACATAAATATTTGGTTTCTTAGAGTGTTGTCAAACTATTTTTTGTTTATGTTTTTCACTAGTTTTTTTGTACGGAATGTGATCTGGGAGACTGCTTGTTTAGACGACCCTGCTGTAGTTGTATCACTGGTTTCGGCAGGTGATTTCGATGCCGCTGGAGGACAGGGGAAGTTATCAAGATCACAATGATTAACCACTCGATGTCGAGATCCATTGGAATCAATTACATAAATGTTACCGTCCCGAGTCCAACAATTACTGATGCCAAACCGTTTTCTTGCTGCAAGAAACATGTCATGACGTACTTTCGTTAAAAATTCGGATTGAGTATAACCTGTGCCTTTAAGTTTTGATTTAGCGAACCAGACCCTGTCTCGTATAGCAACTTCACTAAATTTCACAGCAATGGGTCTGGTTTTTGATACAGAAGGACGACCTAGTCTATACGATAACTTGATGCTTCCAGGAGAAAATTGAGATAATTCCAAATGCTCAGTAACTATGCTCGTAACCAAAGCAGTCATGTTTTCCGACTCTGTTTCGGCGACTCCATGCAGTAAAAGCATTTTGCGTCTTCTGTGCATCTCCTGGCGGTCAATTTCTCGTCCCAGGAATTCGACTTGACGTTGTAATGTGTTGAGTGCTGACAAGATGAAAGTTTTGAATATAGAGAACTCCGCCGCTAAAGAAGAGGGAGACGGTTGACTTACAACAGCAGATGATGTTTTTTTCTCCAATTCTTGCTGGAATTCATTCATCTTGTTGTTAAATAATTCAGCCATGGACGTTAAAGAATCTTTTAGTGAGTCCATATTGAGTAGTGCCAGTGGATATCACAATGTATATGAAAAATTTATTTTACATAAAAAAAAATGTTTAAAGGACACTTGTAGCTGGTAGGTAGCGTATACTACATATCACAGTTTATATAAAATATATAGCATTAACAATATTTCGATTATTTAAAACAATAAAATTTATAGAAGTAAAATCTAACGGTGTTACTTATTTCACGCATACCCACAGGGTTTTTAATAGATAGAGTGTTTGAAGAGTAAGGTTTATATATATAACATTTAATATTGAGTAGAGAAATACTGTAATTTTGAGGTTTCTAATGTGATGTCGTAAATAATTATATTTTTTCCGCTTACATTACAAACACAGGCTGAACCCTACGAAATTTATTAAAATAATGTACCAAGTAATTGCACACCTTGAATAGATCTACAGAAAACGCCGCGGTGGTATAGGTATGTCTATCTGTTATGGATATCCCACAATAGCATATTTTGTCATTTACTTTTTACGAAAAATATTGCCTTATTTTCGAAGCAATTTTTATATAATACAACATTAATCCTTATCGAATTAAGTACCTTAAATACATTGTTGATTTAATATAGATCAATATGACGGTTTACAGCATGTAATTTAAATGAACATTCTCGAAGATATTGCAGATATAAAATGCCGCGAGGAGGCCGCGCTCCGCCCTATAGCACTTCGAATTTAGCAGCGATCGGACGCGTTTGATGACCAACTATATGTCGTTCTTTCAAGAGTAACTTCTAAAGAAAACATGTTTGTATTGTCTAATGACAAGAAAGCTGTGGACGTTGTATATAAAAACATTCTGTAATATATTAATTGTAAAAAATAAAGAATATAGGGAAAATGTAATAAGTAAATATGTATTATATGTATTTAGATATTCCAAAGATAGCAGGAAAGCTTCATGGTATAGGAACAGGGGAATTGTTCTACTCCAAAATTAACGGCCACGGGCAGTAATGAATAAATCAAATTTAGTGGATCGATTTTAATCATTTTTTTCATCGAGTGACACAGTCTATATATTTTACACCCGTGCGATGCAGGTGCTAGTAATAAAATAATGTGACTTGTCTTTTCAGGTACTTCAACAGCTGCAGTACGAAGGAGTAATTTGTCGTAATCTCTTATTTACTTAAGTCCATGATATTTTTTTACCAAATGTGTTATTGTAGATGTCATTTCAATTTTAAAGTGATTATTTTTAAGTTTTTTCGGCTTAAGCGTTAATTTTAAGTTTCCTCTGAACTTGTCTTGCTTGCATTCATTGTAATTTACATATTGCACTATAATTATGTTTTACCTTAATTTCCGTTACAGGTGGTGTTGGAAATTATGTTTAAATTTATGATAAAAATAATAAGTAACAATCATAATATAAACGGAACAAAAGTGATCCCAAGAATTCTTTGAAACCTAGAAACCATTTGAAACCAATCGGTATTTGGTAAATGCTGAACCAATTAGTGAATTTTAGATTCCCACTCTTATAAATAGACGTCGTATGTTAGACAAAGGTCTTTTCTTAGAGCTTTCCAAAGCTTTTAAGAGATTTATTATGTTAAGTAAAACACACACTTTATAGTATTTATGGTTGTAATTGGTTAATGGTACATGTATCACGCGCAAAGCGATTACGCGTCGGAGTTTAAGAAGACATAACTTGATAGAGAAAACCATGGACGTAGTATATACTGGACGGCGCCAAAAGACGTTGCCGATCTTGCGTCTGTGTGTAAGCGATTTATCGTTTGTCTCTGTTCTTATCGCGAACTATACATAAGAGTGAAAGAGATTGTGATGAAGTTTGGCAACGTCGCTAAAAATGTGTCCAGTTGGTGACACCAAATGAGGCCATAACATTGAGTTTGTTGAAGATTATTTCTTGAAATCTAAAGCAAATACGAGTGTTACTGATATATTTTTTCAAAAAAGGTGGAATATGTCGTGTGCTGCCTTAACGTATCCATCAAGAACAACGAAAGGAGGAGTTAAAAACACGGAATTACCATTTCATAAGTAAATCTTTGACTCTCATTTGCGTGCTAAATTAAAGCGTTTTATTCAATTAAAGCGTTTCAGATTATAATGTATCAGTACAGTTTGATATTCTCTAGCCGGCACGAGTGTGGGATACTGATAAAACATAGAAATTAATCATTAAATATTCGATTGAATTGTGTTACCTACGTAGTGATGTACACACTAACGAATTATTATGTATCGATAAATATCAGTCAAAGTTATATTTACTGGCCAAGTAAATGCGAATTCTCTAATTTTAGATTATTTTCTTAGGTTTCCTAAATGCCCACATATAAGAGAACAGTGGATAAAAGCTGTCACCGTCTCACGGATATGTAAATGTTGGGAATAATGTGGATCATGATATTGTTCAATTGGCCACTGAAGCACTAACATTTATGTTAACATTTCATCTATACATAAAGCACCGAGTACGGGCTGCACCTTCGACTTTATTTTTAACGCTTCAAAGGATTCTTTGGTAAATCTAGGCTCACAGTCAATTGACTGATACCATTTTTGAGAACCACCCATCACAGTAAGATATGCAGTAAAGATGTGCATCGGATAATTCATGACATTATACTGCAGACTCAGGAAATTATGTCAATCTATTCAAATGTTTAAATCTATTCTGAACAGTAAACCAATTAGGTTGGTTACAACTGTATATTAACTTTACAGTACCTGAGCTAGGCTTCGATAATTATCGACGCCTAGTTTAGCTTATCGATAAGCTAAGTACTTTCCTAATCACGCACACTAATGCAGTTCTAAAAGTTCACACAAGCATAAAACGGACACACAAAAATAGCTAAGGCGGCATCCAGTGTATTCTTTATCCAAGGAGAAAACCGATTGCCACCAGTGAGCCAAACTGGCGTTCACGAGTTCTGGGCAAATCACGAGTCTTAAACTGTTGAGGTCTTAAATATAACGAGGAAATCTAATGTGCCTACCTGTCTTGTGCCATTTGAATAGCTCTGTGGGACCTTTTTTGGGTCGTATACATGACGTTTATCCAAAAATGCCTTTTTCGATACGGGTTAACCAACAAAAAATTTTGGTTGTCACTTTTGTTCTCGTCAGGGTTATTCTTTCTTTTGTACACGTTAGCCTGTGATAAATAAAATCTTTTGTAACTGTGCAATTAAATTGGGAGAGAAAATTCGTGTTTTATTTAAAACTCCTTTTTCAGTGATAATAATAATTTAATAAAATAAAAATCTCTTAAATACAGCAGATGTGTTTAGCTGAGAGAGATTACCCTACAAACCCTTTTCTCTAAAGTGGAGGTATTTAAAACACCTCAAGCGTCTTTTCTTTAGATACAGAGTCCTATAATACGACACTTGATGATGATTTGCATAACATGGCAGCAATATAAATGAACCTGCTTTACTTAAAACAAACTCCAGTGTATTGTAGCTAAATTAAATATCAAATTTATTAAATAATTTATAGAATTATGTGTTACTTTGCAAAGATCCATAATAAAAAAGTAATAATAAAATAATTCTGCTATAATATAGTAATATAGAATATATATATATTGCAATATGTAGAGTGGACTATCTGCTTTCATAACCGATACATGCAGGATTCGTAAAAACACTTCGGGTAATGCAAATCGATTTTGTCGTGGAGTCTCCTGATGATGCTTAGGTTGCGGGGCGAAACGATTGTTGAGTTGTGATAACGTGTGTAGTGCTTGTGTATTGGCGGTGGTGGAGGTTTGTGCATGTGTTTTTACGCACCCTGCATGTATCGGGTATGAAAACAGTTCACTGTACATTATGCATTTTATATATTTTACTTTACGCGAATTATAGCAAAATAATGTTATTATTACTTTAGTATGAAATTTATTAATTAACTTCTACGCCAACAATTAAAATTTAAATTCAACAAATCATTTAAGAAGTGATTCTTGGGATGGTAGAGGCGTGTGGCACTTTTTCTCTTCCCTCATATCTCTGGCTTGCGGCGCCTGCTCTGGCTCGTTTGGATTGTGCCGTCGCAGATAATCTGCTAGCCACAGTATGGGCTCGGCTGGACGCTCGTTAGTCAACGCCGTCAAAGCCGGTGACAATGTAGGCGCTATGAACTTCTGAATGTAATCGTTTATCTGCCACTGACGCATTAATGGGCCCACGATCACTGTTAACACAAAGTTTATATTAATATTAACCAGTTCGCACTGGTTGTAGGTTTTGCTCTGAAATAAACCCGCCATTGATTAATGTTTGCGATCTCTAGTTTTCTTTTTATAGTCCCATAATCAGCTATGACTATGGGACTATAAATAAATTTATGGGACACTTGTACACACGGTCGTCCGTCCCCAAAGTAAGTAACTTTATACTTGTGTTATGGTAGACAGACAACTGGTGAATATATACTTATATATATTTTTAAATTCATGTTTAAAGACAAATATACACCCAGACTCGAAGACAAACAAATTCATTTATAGAAAATGTTGACCCTCAGCGGAATTCAAACCCGCGACCCGCGGAGCTGAAGGAACGGTCACTACCCACTGCGCCAACGGGCCAGTCAAACAAACTATTGAAAGAAAACTGATAACTCATAAAATTTTGGTATACTGTCAACATTTTTCGTAGTTTTGAATAGATAACATGATACAAACTCTTATAAGGTAACTCGATGTTATCGCGATGTGGCTCTTATATTTATACATTATGATACATACTGTTAGGAAAGAAGAAATGTATCTCCCGCAAGGCCTCCGCATAATTCTCGCTGCCATGGAGTGCGTTGAAGTAGTCGCCATACTTGGTGCGGCGACCGTAGCACGCACGTAGGCTATCTGGCCAGTATGCTTGAGCTTCCAAAACCCTGAAATTTAGCACAAACTCATACACGGAGATCAAGAGATTTTGATAAGTAATAGGAAAAACAAGCAACACAATCTAATAAACTTCTTTTAGTTAATGTAATAACAGAAATACGTTTGAGCTTGCAGTTCTGTATTCACCTATATTATATCCGACATCAGTAGATTGGACATATTTTTCTTCGAAAGTTTCAATTGTTGTTATCTCTAATGGCTTGTACGGTGCCATTAGTAGTAGTATCAGGAAGTACTGGACCGATTTGAAAAATTATTTTAGTGTAAGATAGCTATATAACATCACGCTAAGATGAATAGGAGAGGAGTAACAATAAAAAATAGTACGAAAACAGCATAATTTAAAGCATTCCTTGCAAGCGCTGAGAAAACGGAAATAGTTATTCAAAAATCATGTATCACGAAATTGTTCAGCTCAAAAAGTTCTAAATAAAAGTCCGCGACGGAATATGTCTAACTTTTAAGGATAACCTACTGTAACCATTTTTTGGTTATCCTATATTACGGTTTTAATATTTCCTCGCGGGCTGAGCCGCGGGTGATTACTAGTAAAAAATATACAAGGAGCTATATTAACCTTGCTGGGCCCATTAAAGTACGCCATTTATGAATGCAATTTCTAGTGGCGAGTACAAGAGCAATTATAGGTCCGCTGGACATGTGTGCGACGAGATGTGGAAAATGATGCCTCCCATAGTGTCGTCGGTACAACTCCGCCGCTTGCTCTGGAGTAAGGCGAACTTGACGTTTCTGGACAAGAAATATTTGAAAGTGATCAATTGGAAAAATATAAGCATATTCTCCTTCCTGCCCTTATCCCACACCAAGTGGGGTCGGCTCAACAAGTTATAAACATGTTTGCACATGATTTGGCTACGTATTTTACGACCGACCGCCTGTCTGACGTCAACTTACCTTAGTTGTATTTTACGACACCTCGGTAAGAAATTGGGGTGGTCTATTCTACTCTGCCGGATACCACACGGCGTGATAAGCATATCTTTATATTAATTTTCATATTAGTTCTTTATATTATTTCTTTATATTGATACGTAAAAGAAAACCTCTGTGCCTCCTTTTATCAAAAATACGCGGTCGCAGTAGTAAGTGTTTTATATAGAAGTTTTTACGACCTTTTCAATAAAAAGTAATTAGGTACTTTATAAGGATAATATTTTTAAATTGCTAGAACATATCCCAGAAATAGAAAAAACATTACATGAAATAGGTTGTAATATTTAATAGATCTGACAAAAGTAAAATATTACAAAACCTTGCGTGTTCTGTATAACTTGTTTAATGCGTGTTCGTAGTCAATTACAATGTTAAATAATCTAATGCAATCGGGGATACCAGGTTTTTATCAACAAAAATTAATATACAGCGTGTTTTAAATGACAAACAGATGAAATAGGCTGGGTTTTTGTTGTAGTAAGGGATTTCTAAATTGGCAAAGAATACATTTTTGCATGCTTTGATAGCCAGTGAAACCGAGTGCCTCACTCGACATAATCATGAGTTCAAACCCTTAGGCTTAACTTTTTTAAATCTTGTGTCTGAATATTTTCAATTAATCACACGCTTTTCGGTGAATAAAAACATAGTGAGGAAAACTGAATATCTGTAACGAATGGGATATGTGTAACCCGCCAATCCGCATTGGAGTAGCATTGTGGGTCTAAGCTTCAACCCTTCAATATAAGGAGAAAATAAGCCTTTGCCCCCTGTATATATATATAGAACATAGGCTATGATATGGAATGGGATATATAGGATACTAACAGGCCGTGAGTTTTTTGATAATCTTTGCAAGTTTACCAAATATTCCCGTTCATTCTATGACTCATATAGCTATGAATCATAAGCTTTCAATGACTCATTTTATTATAGTACCAAATGATCATAATCTGTCCTTAACAATACTAAAAATTAATTATAGAATTTATAAACATAACGCGTTTATCGTAACGTAACGTTTACTTTTGTGTTATTTTAACATAAATTGCCAGGGGGTTGAAGGTTTACCCCATGCTACCTACAAGTTTCCTATAAAAAATGAGTTACTATATTTATATTTAGTAGGCTATAGGCTTTTCGGTAAAAAGGTACAAACTTGTATATTTCTGGACAAATTCCCAGTTGTATAAAAGTTAAGTAAAGTAACTGTAATTAATAGGTAAAAGGCGAATAAGCTAAATCAACCCGCCGTATGGTATCCGGCTGAGTGGAATAGACCTCCCTCATTTCTTATCGAGGTGTCGTAAAAGGCGACTAAGGTAAGTCGATCCGCCGTGTGGTATCCGACTGAGTAGAATAGACCAACTCATTTGTTACGGGTGTGTTGTAAAAGGTGACTGAGGTAAGTTGACGTCAGGCAGGCGACTGGTCGTAAAATACGTTACCAAATCATGTGACAACATGTTTGTACCATATTGCGCCGACCCACTTTGAGTGAGATAAGGGCAGGAGGATAATGATCATAAAAACCTACAAAATCCAAAGAAATTTTATTGAACATATCAATGTACCAGAGATGTAAGTAAAATTCTCTATCTCCTTTAACATGTACTACAATTAACTATATAAAGATAAAAGGCTAAATTACAAAATTAAATAAATTTAATGTCGTGGGCAGCTCCACTCGAAACGTCAATGGGAATATGTAATTAATTTTTTTATGGTATCCATAGATAACAACAGTGACCGTCTAGATGCTGGGGTGCTCAAAATAAAATATTGCTTAGGGTTGCCACTAAATAGATTCTTACTTATTATTCACATATTAATCACCAAATAACACTTTTAGGTATGATATTATTCATCATCATTTTCCTGCCCTTATCCCGCTCTAAGTTGGGTCGGTATAACATGTCTTAAACATGTTATTACATGATTTGGCTAGTAATTGTATTGTAACAACCGCCTTCCTGGCATTAAGGTACCTTGGTTGCCTTTTGCGACACCTCAGTAATAAATCATCATCATCCTGTCCTTATCCCACTCTAAGTGGGGACGGCACAACATGTTTTTCTCTTCCATTCTGTCCTATCTTTCGTCAACTCTGGCGCCACTCCTTTTATATGCATATCATACTTCACACAATCCAACCATCTCTTTTTAGGCCTCCCTCTAGGCACATATCCATCCACATTCAAATTTAACACACGTTTGGTCACATGACTTTCATCCCTCCTCATTACATGTCCATACCATCTCAATCTTGCACTTCTCGACTTTTCTATAATGGGCGCAACTTTCAGACTTCCCCTAATATACTCGTTTCGTATTTTATCCAGTTTTGTCACACCACACATCCACCTTAACATTCTCATCTCATTTGCATGTACTCTTCTTTCATCCCTCCTTTTCATTGCCCAACATTCTGATCCATACAATACGACAGGTCTTATGACTGCTTTATAAATTTTTCCCTTAACTTTAAGGGGCATTCGAGGTTCACATATTGTGCCTGAGACCTGCCGCCACTTCATCCATCCTGCATTCATTCTTTTACCCACATCTCGATCTATTTCACCGTCGTTTTGAAAAAGCGAACCAAGGTACCGAAAATCAGAGCAGACTGGCAAAATGTTCCCATCCAAACCGATCGGGGAGAAATTGGAGGTCCCACTAAAATCGTAGTACATATGTTCAGTTTAAGTACGACTGATTTTTAAACCGACTTTCTCCAACTGGTTGTGCCATTTCGCCAATCTGCTTTGGACCTCAGTTGCATTTTCTCCGACGAGTACAATGTCATCGGTGAATAACATACACCAAGGAGCCTCCTCTTGAATGTTAGCAGTAAGTGCATCCATTACTAGAAGGAATAAAAATGGACTTAAAGCCGATCCCTGGTGTAAGCCTACAGCCACATCGAAATCGTCAGTTACTCTGGCTGCAGACCGGACATGAGTACTAGCTCTGGCATACATAGAACATACAATCCGTACATACTTCCCAGGCAGTCTCTTTTCTTTCAAACTCCACCACAGAACGTCACGTGGAACACGATCGTACGCTTTTTCTAGGTCTATAAAGACCATATGCAAGTCTCTACGCACATGACGGTATTTCTCGCAGAATTGACGCAAAGCGAAAATAGCGTCACCTCAGTAATAAATGAGGGTGGTCAATTCTTCTCAGCCGGATACCACACGGCGGCTCAACTTAACCTATTTGTTTTTTACGACACCTCGGTAAGAAATGAGGGTTTTCCCTATATATGTAAATTTTAGTTTATTTTATTGTATAATAAAAAAAACGAGAGACTATTTTAATTAGGTATTTGTGTGTGCAATAAAGAGAATACAAATAAAGGAAAAAAAAACATCAAAAAAATTCTCACTAAAATACTAGAAAAAGTATTGAACAAATATGTCTTAATATAATATTAAGCTTACATCAAGCAAGCTTTCGCCATATAGATATTCTATGTACAAAATCGCGAGGTTATTTTCTAACATACACTGTTTCGAATAATTTGTCGTGATTTATTTTTTTCTATAATAATTCCTCTAGATATAATAGGTCTGTCCGCCTGGCTTCCACTGAGCTATCACAACTTTATAAATGACATTAAAAATAATTACATTAAAAACTTAAATAATTTGCATACTATTCTACATTTTAGAATGTTTTCAGCGCCCGAAAACAGTGATAAAACGAAATTTTTTAAAAAATTAAATCTACTTAACTCCCTACTAAATTCCCTACATGCTGTAAGTATCGGCCTGTTACTATCCCACTGCTGAGAATAGGCCTCTTCTCTCTGTTTTTGGTGAGAAGGTTGGGAGCTAAGATCTACCACGCACATGCTGAATTTCATAATTTGAAACATGAAATTAATTTTTTTATTTACTTTTATTTATTTTTATAAATTTGAAATTTCATAATTTCACACCTACATGCATACATACATGAAAATCGTTTGAGCCGTTTCCGAGATTCAAAAAATATGTACAAGATTAACTCATTTATATATTAAAGATAAAGAATAACCATCACGAAGTACCAGCCCTACACTAACAAGGGTTGGCTGTGACTTTAAATAATGAACGCGCCCCCGCACTCAACTCACGTGATCTATTTTGCATACGACCCTCAAAGCCCTCCGCCTCAACGTCCGCTCGCGCTTGACGTATGCGGCACCCGCCTGGTACGCGCTATGTTCGGCGTACCAGAGGCGAAGACTTCAAGTCCAGCAGAACCGCTGCCTGCGACTGATCGTAGGAGCCCCGAGGTATGTGCGGAACGACGTCGTGCATCGGGATACCAGAACGCCGACCGTGGAGGAGTATGTCCGTCGCCTTGCGCGCCGGATGTTCGCGCGTGCGGACAATAGCGCGCACGTACACCTCCATGGTATCGCGCCACTCCATGCGCGACCACCCGATGGACGTTCCCTGCCTCGCGAGCTCCTGCGATCACCGTCTCCGCGGCCCGATGCGGATGACGACGGCGACGAAGAGGACGACGCGACGGGCGAAAGGGCGAATACACCGGACATGACACACCTACCCGATCAAGACACCACCGGACGAGACACCACCGAAATTGACCCCGAGGTCTGGGAGCTACCATTCCCAGACCTCCCCACCGAACAAGACATCCATTAGGTCACCTAGGTGACCTGGGCTTACGGCCCAAATACCGACACCTTTGGGTCACCTAGGTGACCTCGGCCTACGGCCGAAACACATACCGGGCTTAAGTGCCCGCGAGGAGATGCCCGGGTAGAGAGGAATTCCTCGAGGCCCGCACCCCGTTTACCCCCACCCGGGGAGTAAACGAGAAGACCCTGCTGCCTGTCAAAGCCCTACGCCGCCGGCCACTACGGACGTCGTGCAACCCTTACGAAATCACGATCGATGTATGATTGAATGTCTTATTATATAAAACTGAATAATCGTCTGTTTTGCACGCTTTCCTGAAATATTAAACTCAACCGATCCAATATAGTGTAACGCTAATGAATCAGACTAACAACGACGTGCACTTTTACTATTGAAAACAGCATGTAGAAATGCCTTACCTACGAACTATATTGTAGTATTCCCTCTCTTTGCGGTACTTATGCGACAAAACGACGGCACAGCTGATAACACAGCCTTGACATCGCATTTTAGCGACAGGGAATCGAAAATGTTGCTGCCTGGCTTTTATTAACAGATTCTATGATACAAAAATCCGTTTATCAGATTTTGAGAAAATGGATCACATACCGAAAGACTTTGGGATATGTGAGGTTTAAAATAAGTATAGACAGACTGTCTTGACTCGGTCTAATAGCTTAAGTCTAGGCAGCAGACTGGCTATCTGAAAACCTAAACTTGTATCATTTGACTAATGACTAATAGCCGGACTATATCGTTTCTAAGCAAGCTAACCAATACTAATACTAACCATTACCTAGATGATAAGACATCTATCAGCCGCAGGAGTCTGTGTTCAGAACGATATTGTCTACAATATGGCAACTTCCACTATTTAAAGCATCTATCTCCTTATCTCTATTTAGATCCAAACCCATTTCCGGTATTACATTTAAAAACTTACGAAACCAAAAATACATGATATCGATTCGATTTTTAGTAATATTTACACTATGGTTTATTAAAAATATAAATAAAAAGACAAATAATAAATATTATTTATAAGGAATGCTTAAGCGTTTGAAAATAGCTGACCGTGACTAGCAACAATAAACCCCATTCTCATCTGATGTAATATATTTTGCATACAACCCTCACAACTGTTACGTAATTTCAAATGCTTTGCGAATGTACGCTATTCGACCCCTCGTCACAAAATTACACTAAAACCTAAACGACATTTTATTAGTAAACGAAAAAAACAATTTCATTTATCAGTGACATCATAAATTATTTTCTACTCCATAGTTATATTTGAATAAAGATTCTACGTTTCAAAGTAACATTTGGTCGCTATTACCTTACGGAAGTGTAAATGGTACCTATGTACCTCAATGTATTTTTTATTGCATACCAAATTGACTGAAAAGCATAGTAATCCCTTAAGTTTTGGATATAATGTATATATGTATATTAATTGAAATCCATGATTTTATTTATCTTTTTCTCGTAAAATAGCCATATATCTTATCTTTTGTATTACTTGAATAATTTTAATAATATACGTTTCTGTACAGCTCCATAGGTACATAGCATTCGCTATTTATTTTGTAATTCGTACTTGTTACTACAATATAATATTAATAAGCAGCAAAGAGATCTAATTTTTACATTTTACACGAGCTTACTTGTACTTTGTACTTACTTATCATCCTGATAAATAAATATTTTACCATACTAAATTATTGTCAAAATTTAAATTACCTATTTCTTCTCTTGTCTTAACACTTACGAAACGAAAAGAAAACTTTTTTAATAATATTTTGTCTAGTTATAGGTATTTGGTAAATATTGTCGATATTTGTACTCGTGTGTAACATTAGGGTCAGAACTGTTTTGCTCAGTTTAGTTTTATATTTAACCATATCACTCCAATTTAGTGTTGTTATACAACATACTAGTAGCAAAATACAAATTCATATAATAGACATAACAGGTATAAGAGACGAAATGTTGTGACGTAATTAAGTTCCCGACCCAGAAGATTAATGTACCTGACTGAGGAGAAACCTTTGTCCCACATTGGTATGTTTGCGCGCAATTTTCGTGCAGGCTCTCTGTTCTAAGTTAGATTAACCTTTATGTATAGGAAAATACTATATTTCAGATGCTACACTTTTTGAACGACCTTGTAATTTTTACACGTTACATTTCACGTAAAACTATTATTATTTTATACGAATTCCTAGACTACCTAATTTATTTATAAGAACCTATTATATTATGATATATAATTCCATCATATACTATATTCAATATATTCTTTATCCAAGTAAACTTGTAAACAAGTAATTTGTCTACTCTACTGCTGGTTCGGAAAGCTGTTCCTATTGAGAAAATCCAGCAAGAAACTCGATGGTTGCTCTTTTTAAAATATACAAATTTATTGCGAAACTTTATTTTAGAATCTTAAACCCAAACCAACAAACGTACTGTTGCAAGGTCCAAAGCTCCTGCTTTGGGCTTGGCGTCGTATTTTACGACACCTCAGTAAGAAAGAGGGGGGGGCCAATGTACTAAACCGGACACCATACGGTGGGTCAACTTACCTTAGTCGCCTTTTACGACACCTCGGTTAGAAATGAGGTTGGTCTATTCTACTCAGCCGGATACCACACGGCGGATCGACTTACTTTAGTCGCCTTTTACGACACCTCGGTAAGAAATGAGGGTGGTACTATTCTATTCAGCCGAATTGGTATCCGGCGTAAGAGATATGCTTATACGTAAAGCATATTACAAAATTGAAGATTATTTGGATAATAAAAAAGCTTGGATTTGAAAATCTTTTCAGCTTCGAACAAGACGGTTTAATAATGTAAAATTGAAAATGTTTAAAAGATTGACCGCCGAGTTTCTTTCTGGTTCTTCTCGGTAAGAGCAACATTCCGAACCAGTTGTAGCTCCATTAATCATATTGATCTTTGACGATTCAAAAGTGCTTGAAAGAGATTATTTGAATAAAGATTGATTTATGTACTAATATCATGTTTAAAAAGGTAGGAATACTAACGGCAAGTATTATAAATCCATTGTTTCGTATATGATTCTCGATATCTTCAGCGTCGTCATATGCTTCTGGCTTTATGATAGCCAAAGTGCGCTCCGAATATGAAAGGTATTCCGCCCCACTATCCGATGAACCTACCGACATTGTTCCCATATGTAAATAAGTTATTTACTTTAAATAGACTTATTATGGCCTGTGCATCTCAAATTGGGCGCAAATCACTCTGCCCGTGTCACGTAAAATGGCAAACACACGAGTAATAGAATTTAGAATTTGCCTCGAAGATAATGCACCAGATGAACTACCTAAAATAGAATAAAAATATATATGACAGTGGAATGAAATAAAATTAACGATATAATCAAAATAGTTACAACTTTAACTTAATATCTACAATAAATTTACAATTATATAGACTTCCTACACGAAATTAAATTTTCACACCTCGTGCACTGAAATTGCATCAAATATGACATAAACAGTCAAATTACTTGGCAACGAATTTAAATGTCAGTATTTTTTTTCACGGCCTGTACATGACTATTAGACAAAATCCTGTTCCTACAGTCCAAAATACAATATGAAAATATATACAACTTATTACACGAATATCTGGAAAATGTAAATACTTTATATTTAATACATGATTTGAAATATTAATTATATATACTATAGGTAGTATTCAAATATATAATAAGATTTACTTAATTATTACATATTTATATAAGTTTTCAAATTGTAGCGTAAATTTTTGTGGATAATGAATCTAAAATTATTTTATTTGAATTATTGTTTTGTAGGCTTAAATTTACATCGATGGAAAACAAAACTATTCAATTAATTTAATTTAGCCTTGTATTAAATATAGGTACCTAACATTTTTATTTTATAATATGTTTTAGTATATAGATTATTATAATACCATCAGATTTCACTGAACCAGTCATCTTGATACTATATGCTTAAAATTTGGCAAATATCAAAGGTTTATACGTTTAATTCCATTAGGTACAGAAAGCATTCGGTTCGACAACATTAAACTCATCCTCCCTCCTTTTCATTACGACATCAATATAAATTAAGACGTCATAATCAATACAATCGGCAATTGCAGACGGGAAAACTGGCACGCATTTTCCGGCGCGTCCGAGCCACCCCCGCGTGGCGGGGAGGCCGGGGGCCGGGGGGGCGAAGGGGGCGCGCCGGGAGCGCAGGGCCCAGTGCCCCCCGAACGCAGCGGCGGCGCGACGCCTCCCTGAGTGCCCGCGACATGCGTTGACGTCTCCCGCCACCCGACAACCACCGCCGTATACATGGACAACTCCTGCCTCCTCGACCTCCTCATCAGGTGCTTCGCGATGACCGAGCCCGAGGACCTGAACTTCACCGCGTTCACCGACCTCTGCCGGCTCTGCTCGCTCAAGAGCGGGCCTCGCCTTCACATATTCGACAAGGAATCCGAACAGCGGCAGATTATATTTAAGCTACGGACCTGTTTGCCCACTATGGTGAGCATTTTTACTGCAAAACATATCTTCACTTGCCTTATTTAAATAAATAACTGTGTAGAATAATAGGACATATAAGTACGAAAGTAAATAAACATAAGTTCGAAGGGAGTCCAGTTAACAGTACTGTAGACTGTAGGGAGACGTGTAGTGCCGTAGCCCGTAGGCGCACGCGCTCTACGCGCTACGAAAATTAACATGGATCGTAGAAAGGTTACACGATACCTGTTGAACTTTTGGATAAGGTAGTTTGTTGAGATTACCAGTGTGTATATCTTAAACCACTATCATAATGTTTTATTGGTTCTTTATCGATATATAAATTTCGTTAATACATTTTTTTATTTACATACGTCTAAAAATAATATCGCTGATAAGTCTATCAAAAGTCTAATGTACCAAAAATACTAGTGTTTTAACTTTTGATATTTGTTAAAAATAAATAAAAGCACACAGGAATGTTTTACTACTATTCTGTATTTTAAAAGAGAAATATGTAGCATAAAGTGTTTGCTCCATTAACGTTTAGTGTCTTAGTTATACTAAAGAGTAATTATTATAGTTTAATAAAAAAAAAAATATTTTGATGTTACTTTTATCACAGTTCATTGAAAACTATACAAAACCAAGCAACTGAGAGATCATTGTTCCTTAAGTGAAGCACATCCAAAAATTTTGTTTTTCTTAGCTCCGTAATGTGCAATAATGGCGTTTCTACTTTTTTATTTACGTAATTTATATAACGTTATCGATGGCAGTATAATGAATCTACTTATAATGGACAATTTTATAAAAATAAGTCAAGGACCACGATATTTTTCATTGTTTTGCTTTTTATGTATTATAATATGGCTCTTTTGTCTTAATCAGTGTCCATTTACTACTGAAAATAGGTATTTTTTATAGATATTGTTTATCTAAGTTCTGGCATATAATGGACTCAAAGACGTGGTAGTTGACACATTATTAAGTTCCGATTATACTTTCGCACCTTATTTCCAATTTGAGTTACTGCATGGAATGGTTTTACCTCCAGTCACCAAAGACTCGTCATTGACAAGGTGCACTGCGGATTACTTAGGTTAGCATTTGCAGAAATAGACTAAGTTAAATTACTTAATTTAAATAGTAAATTTATTTTTATTTTTTAATTAATATAATTATTTAAAATATAAATTAAAATAATTACCTATTTTATTAATTTAAACAAGCACTGAAATAAATTAGGAGTATTATTAAATACTCCTTATTATTTCAGTGCTTTATAGTATATTTATTTTTAACCACTATTTCTAAATGTTAGTTATAGAGATGTAAGCTAGATATTTTCAATCCAGTATTTCCAACGTATCGTGGCAAATACAATTTCCCCTTTTAGAGCTTTGTCAATAAACAGTTACAATTCAGTGCTTACATTCCAAACTACACTTTATTGCCAACGATATATGGTGTATATTTTTTTATTGAAAGCTTAGGAAAAGCACAACGTAAAATTGTTACTACATCTTTTATATTTTTTTACGTTACAATCTTAGAATACAATATGCTTATTGATTAAACAAGGTATTGCCGTTTTTGCTATAAACTTTCCTTTTTGTCTATGGTTTTATTAGCGGTATGTCAAACTCAATACTACATTTAATTTCAATATTAATAATTTATAATTTTAAATTTAATTAATAATTTTATTAATAACATAACTCTTAAAAAATATGTGTGAACAATATTAAGAATAGAACAACTTTATAACGTTAATCACTTATATATTCTGGACAAAAATATGCAATACAATTTATACTGTCGATTGCTCCGCAATTTATTTAGTTGCATCTAGGGAAATATATTAGTAAACAGTATTATTAAGCAGTTTTTCGGAATAAAATTATATGTTGATGGCCTCATGTGGGGTCATTTTAATAAAATATTAATACTTTTCAAATAACACAAGATAGTAAAGTACATATTTCTAAATTTAGTCTTCACAAGCGTGAGAAATTATTTCATAACCGTTTCGTCATGGAAATCTTTTTAAGTAAGTTATGAAAGACTGTAAACCAAAATTGGCTGACGTAAACTGTACATAACTGAAGTAATCTTCAAATAGACTCAAGATTGCATAACTGAAAAACTCAAACTTATTGAAAATTTAAAACAGAAAGAGTAGAAATGTAAAAATACTATTATTACTTATATTAATAAAAGGGTACATAGTTGTATTGGGTACGCCGTGTGGTAATCCGGCTGAATAGAATAGGACCACACTCATTTCTTACCGAGCTATCGTAAAAGGTGACTAAGGTAAGCCGCTTGCCTGGCGTCAACTTGCCTTAGTCGTATTTTAGGTACGACACCTCAGTAAGAAAAAGAGGTGGGTTTATTCTACTCAACCGGATACCACACGCGCCATAATCGAGCATTGTAATTACAAAAACAATTCAAAAAGTATTTTATTCACATTTGTGATAAAATTGTGGTAACCCAGCGGTAACACCGTGCAACTCTTTCGAGGAGGTCACGGATTCAAACCTGGGCAGGTACGAATGACTTTTTCTGTTAACACTTATGTGTCTAATTGATAATTGCAATTTATCACACGCTTTTCGGTGAAGGAAAACATCGTGAAGAAACCTGCATATCTCTAGAGAATTCTGGAGATATGTGTAACCTACTAATCTGGATTGGAGAAGCGTGGTATGTCTTAGCTCCAATCCTTCTCTTCAAAAACGGAGAGAAGAGGAGTATTCTCAGCAGTGGGAGAGTAACAGGCCGCTACTTACTTGTGATAAAACCAAACCTAGAATAACCAATTTAAACTCTATTGTAAAGCTTTTGTATTTTTTGGAATACTGTACTTATAGTCATAGTATATTCAGCAGATATCGAAAGACGACTTCCTGCCGAAGAAGATCTGCGAACGCTGCGTGACCAGACTGGAGCAGCTGTACGAGTGGCGTCAAAGTTGCCTCAACACTGACTCCGTGCTGAGGAACTACGCCGAGTCTATGAGGATCGTCACTTCTACTATTAACTTTCAGGTCAGTAACTTTGCCAGCCTTTTACAAAATAAGCAATTTACGCCTTACAAAAGTAATAATAAAATTTTGCTATAATCCGCGATGAAGTAAAATAAAAAATAGATATAATGCTAAATGTAGAGTTGACAATCCATTTTCATACCTAATACAAATGCAATGAAATTATTATGGATTCCGTAAAGTAACGCCTAATTCTATAAATTATTTCACGGCTTTTATTTACTTCTTAATGTATACATATAGAGCAACTAAGGTCCCTTTCTTACCGAAGTGTCGTAAAAGGTAAGGTAAGATGATGTCAGGCAGGCGGTCGGTCGTAAAATACGTATCTAAATCATCAGTGAAAATATGTTCATGACATGTTGTGCCGACCCCACTTAGCGTGGGATAAGGGCAGGAAGATATTGAGTACATACATACATATAAAAAAAGAAAAAGTAAAATAGCACAGTTTTTAAGACGAACTTATCCCTAAAAAGGATATCTTCCAGTCAACCTTTGAGTAACAAAAAAAAGGACAAGATGTAAAGAAGAAAGAAAATACGCGTAATATAGAGAAAAAGTAAAACTAGTTTTCGGATGAAAAAACTAACCACGATCTTAAGCGCATATGCAATAGGTCGTGACATATAGTATATTTATTTACAATTGAGAAACATACAGTATAAAATATTACATAATTGTAAAAAAAAACCTAAGTTTTATATAGCCTAACAAAGTTTCCACTGAAAGTTAATAACAAAAAGAAAACATTAATAAATTTTTCATTAATTTTGGGATATTTGTTTATCACTACATATTATAAAACAAAGTCCATATTTCCGTATGTACGCATAAAACTTTAAAACTACGCAACCGATTTTGATGCGGTTTTTTTTAATAGATAGAGTGATTCCAGAGAAAGGTTTGTACGTATAATGACATTCAATACGAAGTAGAGAAATAATGTAATTTTTGAGGTTTCTGTAAATAATTACATTTTTTTCCGCTTACATTGCAAACGCAGGCAAACCCTACGAGATTTATCAAAATAATGTACTAAGTATTTGTACACCTTAAAAAGGTCTACAGAAAAGTCCGCGATGGTATATATCTATCTCTTATGGATAACCCACAATAGCAGTTTTTTTCATTTACTTTTTACGAAAAATGATGCCTTATGTTCAAAGCAATTTTTATACAATACAGCATTAATCCTTATCCAATTGAGTACCTTAAATAAATTGTTGATTTAATATAGATCAATATTGCCGTTTACAGCATGTAATTTAAGTGAACATTTTCGGAGATATTACAGATTTAAAATCCCGCGAGGAGGCCGCGCTTAGACCTATAAGCACTTCGAATTTAGCAGCGACCGGAGGCGCAACTAAATGTCCTTCTTTCAAGTTTATATTGATAAGAAAGCTATGAATGTTGTATGTAAAGACATTGTCTAATCAATTGTAAAAATAAATAATATCACTACATAAAACAAAGTCGCATTCTCTGTCTGTCCCTATGTCCGTATATCCCTATGTATGCTTCAATCTTTAAAATTATGCAACAGATTTTGATGCGATTTTTTTTTAATAGATAGAGTGATTTCAGAGGAAGGTTTACATGTCTAATAACATTCAATATAGAGTAGAGAAATACTGTAATTTTTGAGGTTTCTAATGTGATATCGTAAATAATTACATTTTTTTCCGCTTACATTGCAAACGCAGGCTAAACCCTACGAGATTTATCAAAATGATGTACTAAGTATTTGTACACCATGAAAAGGTCTACAGAAAAGTCCGCGATAGTATATGTCTATCTCTTATGGATAACCCACAATAGCAGTTTTTGTCATTTACTTTTTACGAAATATGATGCCTTATGTTCAACGCAATTTTTATACAATACAGCATTAATCAGCAATTAAGAACCTTAAATATATTGTTTATTTAATATCGATCAATATGACCCTTTACAGCATGTAATTTAAATAAACAGTTTCGAAGATATTACAGATTTAAAATGCAGGGGCCGCGCCGCGAGCCTATAAATAGCGCGTCGGTAGTCGCGGTTCGCCTCTCTATAGCATTTTTTGTCATTTACTTTTTAAGAAAAATTATGCCATATTTTTGAAGCAATTTTTATACGATACAGCATTAATCCTTATCCAATTAAGTACCTTAAATAAATAGTTGATTTAATATAGATCAATATGGCCGTTTACAGCATGTAATTTAAGTGAACATTTTTGGAGATATTACAGATTTAGAATGCCGTGAGGACGCCGCGCTTCGCCCTATAACACTTCGACTTTAGCAGCTATGTCGCTCTTTCAAGAGTTTGTTTAAATACATTCTGTAATTAATTGTAAAAATAAAAAACATAGGGAAAATGTAAAAGTAAATAAGTAAAAATGTACTATACGAATTTAGATATTCCAAAGATAGCAGGAAATCTTCTTGGTATAGGGAAAGGAAATTATTTTTCTCCAAATTTAACGCTTGCAGGCCCCGGGCAGTAATGAATAAATCAAAACTACTCGATCGATTTTAATCATTTTTTTTACACTGACTGACATGGGATATTTTATACCTGTGCGAAGCAGGGGCAGGCCGCTAGTTTTTTTATAAATTCAACGAGGAAATCGCCAAAAAGGTCAAGGTTTTGCGTACTTTTTAAACATGAAAAGGCGATTTTATATCCTACATGGTACCCCAGTATATAATACACTTTAATTTTTTATTATTATATTATAATATATTTGATTTATTTACAATAAGAAATAAATTTACAATTAATATTTATTTACAATTAAATAGTCCTAATTAGTCGCTTGTACTCTTTCAAAATAAATATCATACGATTAAAAAATACACTTTAATTATGCCAATTTTAATTCAATATCTGGTAATTTTTTCACAAAAAAAAACTTTAAAAAAAGAAAAATACAATTATTTAGTTGGGATCGATCCTTGGCACTCTTATTTCTCTAGGCGGCCCGCTAACCGAATAAGCTACGTCGACTTGACAATTAATGGCGAAAATTCAATTCAATATAAATGTTAGTGTTTTTTAATGCCCAAAAATAGGGATAAAACAATATTTTTTTTTACATAAAACCTAGCTAAATCAATTTTTCTCCCCCAAAACCTCCTACATGCTGAATTTCAGGAAAATCGTTGGAGCCGTTTCCGAGATTCGGAAAATATATATATATATACAAGATTAACTCATTTAAATATTAAAGATGATATTGGTCCAAAATTTTAACCGTGTGAGACACACAGACAAACCTTCGTATTTATGATATAAGTATTGATGATAAAGTAAACAACAAAAAAGTGAATAATCATGATGTACTTATTTTAATAAATCCTATAAATGAATTTGTCGTTCTAAAAGTAACGTAATACTTTTATAACATTATCACATTGCTTATCATCGTAATTGCGATATATAGTTATAAAAATGGCAAACAATTAGATAAGATAACGTGATCATATTAATGGATTTGATACATAAAAGAGTATAGTATTATGGTGCTGTAATACATAATCTTCTTCAGATGTTATCTCATTATCTGGAAATTGGCTCATGTTATTGCTAAGCTAATCCTCAAGACAACTGTTCAGAATTAACATCTGTAACGAGATTTTTAAACTTATAGATTATATATTCATCATCTTCCTGCAATTATCCCACTCTAAGTGGGGTCGGCACAACATGTTATAAACATGCTGTCACATGATTTGGCTGCGTTTTTACGACCGGCTGCCTGCCTGACGTTAACTCACCTCAGTCGGTGGTCTATTCCACTAGACCGGATACCACACGGTGGGTCAACTTACCTTAGTCGCCTTTTACGACACCTCGGTAAGAAATGAGGGTGGTACTATTCTTTTTTAGCCGGATACCGCACAGCGTTTACAGATTATATATTATTATCTTTAATATTTAAATGGCATAATTAAGGGCATAAAAAAATTACGAACATTTAAATTTAATATGAAACACTGTTTTTGCCGTTATTGTCATTTCAACGTAGCTTACTCGGGGAACGGTCGGTCTCGAGAAATGAAAATACCTAGAATCGAGCCCTATACCCAATATTTTTGTTATTTTGAAAACCAGATTCTTATTATTATACAAGATTAACTCATTTAAATATTTAAGATTATTCTTATAATATGATAACATTCGTGTAATAATCAATAATATTTCATAGCTGCTATAAAGTCTTCTATGCAATAACCTTCCAAAGTCTTTTATAAACTGGGAGATATGAATAATGGAATAAAGTTCTTTGGAATTCATCTCACGGTAAGTGAAGGTTGCTACGGATTTCTTTGTGAAAACTTACAGAGCAGTATATTTTATACTTGAAACGGAAAAGTTATCTAACGATTTCAATTAAATTTTTTGTCTTTGAATATTTTTTAATTCTATTAAAAGTATTTTTATGTGATTTAAATTAAATCAATGTGATATTAAAACTGGTTCGCTTTCTTTGCTCTGGCTGAATAGAATAGAACCACCCTCATTTCTTACCAGTGTCGTAAAAGGCTAATAAAGTAAGTTGACCCACCGTGTGCTATCCGGTTAAGTAGAATAGACCACCTTCTTTCTTACCGAGGTGTCGTAAAATACGACTACCGTAAGTTGATATCAAGCAGGCGGCTAAAGAGCCAAATCATGTGACAACTTGTTTATAACATGTTGTGCCGACCCCACTTAGAGTGGGATAATGGCAGGTAGATGATGATTCTATTACCTTTAAAAGTTAAATAGTGAGACCATGCGACTCTTTTGAGGGGTCACGGGTTTATATCCTGGGAAGGCACTAATGAGTTTTTTCGTTAAAACATATGTGTCTAATTGATAATTGTAATTTATCACACGCTTTTCAGTGAAAGAAAACATCGTGAGAAAACCTGCACATCTCTAGAAAATTCTAGGGATATGTGTAACCTACAAATTCGCACTGGAGCAGCGTGGTAGGTCTAAACTTAAACCCTTCTCTTCTCAAAAAAGGAGAGAGGAGCAGTGGGATAATAACAGGCCGTTTTCATTACCATTGCGAGGCTTAAATTTAAAAATTAAACGTAATATGCAATTTTAAAACGGAATTATTTTCCCTCATTGTTAACAAAGGTATACAATAAACATGTTAATCATGAAATCGGCAAATACGTTCGCAAACGTCAAAGGCACAATATAGCTTGTGTAGCGGCACGCGGCGTCCGATGCACGGGCACCGCGACGCTCTTGGGCGGCCCTCTATCGACCCGCTTATATCGACCCAACACCCAAATGCTTAAACACAAGCAAATATCACCATTATTACCAGTACCAACAGTACAATTTCGAATGTACAAATAGAACGCAATACAGACAAACGATTTGCAACCCAATAAAAGCGTATGACGTACTCTTATCGTATACCATAGTTTCGTCTTGTAAGACCGTGAATTATCCACCCTAATAGGATAGTCATAAGGTTGTCATAGGAACACTTTGTTTCAGGCCACTTGGGGTTTCGAGTATTGGATACGCATGTCCGTTTAACTCTTTGTTTTCGGGCACTCATGCTTATTTTATTGATCGCTGCCAAAAAATTACATACACATTCGTTATCTTATCGCGTTATATTGAAAGTCATATTAGTGTTAGATAAGTTATATTGATTTGTTCGTATCAGTCAAACTAATAACACGAATCTTTCTAAAATACGGTTATAACTAAGACCTCATTATAAAGATATCGGATAATTTATTGTTTATTTGTAATAAATATGAGTTATATTCATCGAAAGAAATCTTGAATATAATTAATTAAGCTACATGTTTATTGACAAAGAGTTTAATTTTACGTTGCATAATTATGTCGTAATCTTTAATCACTTATGTATTAATTACGATATAATTACACAATACAATACTTTACTCTGTTCCAATTTGAATAAATAAGTTTTCTCTCCACAGAAATGAAATATAAGATTATAATGAACTAAACCCATCTACCAAATTTCACAGTGTACTAGACATATGAACAATAGAGGTATTTATAATGTCCATATAAAAAGATGTTGTTATTGGCCGACCCAATTTCCACTAAGCTGGTTGGTAACGGGAAACATTAAATAAATAAATATATGGGACACTTACACACACGGTCGTCCGTCCCCAAAGTAAGTAACTTAATACTTGTGTTATGGTAGACAGACAACTGGTGAATATATACTTATATATTTTCTAAATACATACTTAAATACAAATAAACACCCAGGCTCAAAGACCAACAAATTAATTTTTTTTTTTTTTAATAGAAAATGTTGGCCCTCGGCGGGAATCGAACCCGCGACCCGCGGAGCTGAAGGCAGGATCACTACCCACTGCGCCAACGGGCCAGTCAGTTATCGTACTATTTGTTTGTCACCAACTCGTATGTCAAGACTGGTAGTGCATTTTATTACGTAATATTGTGCTTTTTTATGTTATTTTATAATACAAAGTAACATCACACTACATCATTAAAAAGCTAGTGTTTTCTTGCTCTTCCATGTTATATGTTCCCTTTAACACTTACGAGTTTGGTAGGCGTTACGCTCTATTGGAATTTGTCAGTAAACAACTTTTATAAATTCGGTCACTTTATTGTATAATATAATTTCTTAGCTATTTAACTTTTTCTTTTTGTCTATATTACCCGTATTCTCTTTCTTCTTCAATTCTTGTCCTCTTCTTTCTGCTACTCAAAGTTGACTGGAAGAGATCCCTTTTAGTGATAAGTCCGCCTTTATACATGTGCTTCTTTTACTTTTTCGTTCTCTTTTATAACTATATGTATAAAAATATATAAATAAATAAATAGGTAATATTCAAATTAGAATAGGTACTTTAATTTTCTTTATTCAAGTGAACTTGTAAACAAGTGCTTTTGAATCGTCAAGTTATTGCTAGTTCGGAAAGCTGTTCCTACCGAGAAGAGCCAGCAAGAAACTCGGCGGCTGCTCATTTCAAAATAATACTTTTGACAAGTTACATTCGGTCATTTCTATCTTGTCTATTCTATCTTATATTATTGTGTATTATCTATTATCTATTCTATATGTATCCATCACACTGATGTACTGACTACATTATCAGGTCATGCAGGTGCAGCACAATATCAACGTCGAGTTTTAAAGACATACTCGTACGCTGAGCTGTAAACCCATTCTAATTTATTTTTTTCCTATTATAAAGTACATTTACAATGGAAGCACTTTATTGAAGTTACATCTTTAATATTTAAATGAGTTAATCTGGTATATATAATATACATATATTTTCTGAATCTCGGAAACGGCTGCAATGATTTTCTTGAAATTCAGCATGCAGGAGGTTTTGGGGGAGAATAATCGATCTAGCTAGGTTTTATTTAAAAAAATCTATCCCTCTTTTTGGGCGTAAAAAATTATTACATTTAAATTTAATATAAACACTATTTTGCCGTAAATTGTCAAGTCAACGTAGCTTATTCGCGAAATGAGCGGTCTCGAGAAATGAAAATACCTAGGATTGAGCCCTACCTACCCAATATTTTTTATATATTTTTTTAAGTTTTTTTAGTACAGGTACTGAGACTAATAAGCCACTTAATTTTAATCTAAACTTAAAAATTAAACCATATCTTAAACTAAGAGTGGCAATTAACAGTGGCGTGTTATTAATTAACACGCCACTGACTTATTTTAGTCTTTCTTACTATATTCTTTATTCTTGTTTTCTTTGTTATCTGCATAAATGATTTATTAATATTATTTAACGGCCTGCTACTATTACACTATAAAGAAAAGTTCTCCTCTCTACTTGTTTTCGAAAAGAAAGGTTAGGGCTTTAACGCACCATGTTGCTTCAATGCGGATTGGTAGGTTTTACTTTAAACTAAGCTGCATATAACAATTATATACTACTGTTTAAAATAATTGAAATACCAGATGTACTAACTAAGATGTAATTGCATTGAAAATGTATACAACACACAACACTAGAAGTTCATTATTACTAAATCTCCTTCCCTTTCGGTATTTAAGTTACAGACTAGAAAATATTTGTCATAAGCAATTATATATTAGTAGTATCTTTTCATCTATTTATTTTAATAAAATTTATTAATAGATTAAATAGTTCAATTTATATAAACTTTTTCTTTTGCTCTATATTATCGGTATTCTCTTTTTTCTTCAATTCTCGTCCTTTTCCTTCTGTTACTCAAAGGTTGACTGGAAGAGATCCCTTTTAGCGATAAGTCTGCCTCTATACATGTGCTTTTACTTTTTCCTTTTCCGGCCTCACAGCCTCCTGAGGCCGGAACGACTCCCTTAGGACAACGCTCCCCGACGCTAGTAGAGCTTCTGCGCTCCACTCTCCGCATTTCACAACTTCGACGATGCTTCTGCGCTCGCCCGTTCCGCCCGGTGACGCCGTAAAAGCCGTTAAGGCTAACAGCATATAGTCAAATCGAAAAAAAAACCTTTTTTTTTCTTTTCTAACTATATGTATAAAAAGAAAGAAATAAATAAATAAACACTACGACAAACGCGTCTTTAAGTAACTTTTCAGTATAATGTTCAGTAATAGTCAATCTTTCTTTCTTATTTAATTTGCGAGTAAAATAATAATAGACAGATATATAGAATCTGAAATGTTGCTTGAAACATTTTATTACGTAAATGAAGTCGCAAGACTCCTCTACTATATTTGCAACGTGCAAGGGTTGTGCAGTACTCGCATAGGAAGCAAGGTCGAAGGTTGGCACCCAGCTCGGGGGCACCGTTAACCCTGACCTAGCGGGGTGAAGGATATTCCTACTACGGCCTCCCGCCTCCCTCGGGGGGGATTGCACTACACCCTGAACATCACCGCTCCAGCCTTCCCCGCTAATGTGATGGATGATCAAAATAGGCTCATTGTATGCAACTGTGGCATGTAACCAGCTATTTTACACAGATCTGTGAAATATACGCCGCTTTTTTAAATTTAAACTATCGTGAGTATTAATCATACGCCGCGTGGTATCCGGCTGAATAAAATAGTACCACCCTCATTTCTTACCGAGGTGTCGTAAAAGGCGACTAAGGTAAGTCAACCCGCCGTGTTGTATCCGGCTGAGTAGAATAGACCAACCTCATTTCTTACCGAGGTGTCGTTAAAGGCGACTAAGGTAAGTTAGTTGACCCACCGTGTGGTATCCGGTTTAGTAGAATAAACCACCATCTTTCTTACCGAAGTGTCGTAAAATACGACTGAGGTTAGTTGATGTCAGGCAGGCGGCATCATGTGACAGCATTTTTATAACATTTTGTGCCGACCACACTTAGAGTGGGATAAGGGCAGGAAGATGATGATAATGCGAGTAGTATTCATAATTAATGTATAGAACCGGCTATACTCATGTCTTATTTTATCAGGTTAGCCCGCACGCAGTTCCCGCCGCAATAACGTCGTGTAAAGTACTCATGAATAAGTGCCCCGGATGGGTTCGAAACCTACATGCTGAATTTCAGGAAAATCGTTGGAGCCGTTTCTATAAGTATTATGGAAACGGTCTTTTATAATAAGTATAATCTGATGCTGCTGCCAGTATTGGCTCCAGATAAAGGAGCTCCTCAACGGTTAACAGCAAGGACCTTTACTTTGAAGCTTTTTACTTCAAACTTCAAACTTTCAACTTGACTTGCTTTATTAATATCATTGACAAAATTTTAGAATTATTTTCTAGACCAAAATTAACTCGATCTGTCGATCTATAAATTACCTACATGACTTAGTGTCGTTGTGTTAATCTCACCTACACATGGTTCAGCTTTTCTACATCTTTATATTTTTCTGGATATATTCTAAAACAAGTACAATAATTATATCAAAAATGTACAAGTTATATCTATCTTAAATTACTTACACACTAGGACTATACAAATCATGCCCACGTGGAATGGTCCCAAGAATGCTGGCAGCGTTTCCGCGCTGAATCGCTAAGCTGATTCTTTGTGCGAAAAAGAAGCCAGCCCTCTTGTCACCTGAAGAGGCAATCAATCAATCAATCAATCTTAAAACAAGTCGTTAATCAAATGATCGAATTTATGTGTATAAATGTATCAAAATTGCCAGACATGTTACATGTAGCTTTTCTGTATAAAAGAAACATTTCTACGTGTAGTTTCTCTGTATAGTAATGAAAGAGTCTTGTTTCCCTCCGTTGAGACATAGGGGAGGAACGCTTTCAAGCACTAAGTCTGCTCTACCCTTGAATTTTTAACCAATTTTGCAATTCAAGGTTCTGTGTGCGTCATATTTGTTTGTTACTTGGGTTATATGAATTTTATATTAGTGAGCTATTTTTATATTTTACTGGTTGCTCGGTGCGGTTACAGCCATGAAGCAAAGGCTATGGTAACCAACATAAAACTCTCTCTCAAAGAATTGTCTGGAAAGAAATCACGATAGTGCGATAAGACTTTTTCGCATTTTACTGTACCTGTAATCTAAGTTTCTTTCTTTATCTTCTTTTTTTGTATTTTTGGTCATTGTCATCGCTTGGTGACGATGTAAAAGTCGTTAGCAGCATATAGTTTGTACCTTAATGTCAATTATAATTAACCCAGCGATTACTGTAGGTTCAATGTATGAAGAAAGACAAATATTACAGCCTTAAAAGCATAATTAAACATCTGAGTTTGTTCTCTTTTATATGTAATGTGTCTGTCTTTTACCCTTTCACGATCCGTTGGGTCGTTGGTAATTTTTAAATATATAAAAAATGCAATTAAAAAATTTAAAAAAAAAGATTTTATCTGGAATCGATCCTAGAATTCAGAATTCGAGACCGCCGTTACACAATCATGACTTTTTTAAATAAAACCTAGCTAAATCAGTTTTCCCTCCCAATATAAAAATTAAAGATAGTAGGGTTAGTATACACGATAAATAAATTCCTGTTTTCTTTAGCGAATAGAGAAAAAAAGTCATTGCAATATTAAAGGTACACAAACCACTGTTATATGTTATGATGCGGGTACTTGTTATATATATTACTTTATTGAAACATATATATCAAGGAAAATCACATTCAAGTTAAGCACGCGGGCACGCAATCCCCCTAACTTCAGGTGCATACCGAAGGGAAAGTATAATCGATCGGCCTTGCGTAGCTTGCACTAAGTGGAGAGATATCAGTGAGGGTGCCCGTCTTAACCATGACTCCAATTCGTGGTATTACAGTGCATTATTTTCTCTAACATTACACAGTCTTAAATTTACTTGTAACTAACACGTGTTACGATTATATAGTGAGGTGTTATTCAGGTTTAATAAGGTTAAGTGATGGAGCTTTTAATAGAAGAAGTTTGCTTTGGAGTAAGTGTTTTTATATTATTTAGACGATAAGAATGCGTGGATATTGTTCGACCCTGTACAAGATAGAAACGATTAAATGTCACTAGTATTAAGAATTGTATTTTTAAAAGAGCTCCGCCGAGTTTCTTGCTGGATCTTCTCGGTAGGAACAGCTTTCCGGACCAGCAGTAGAGTTGACGATTCAGAAGCACTTGTTTACAAGTTTATTTGAATAAAGAATAATTTGAATTTGAATATGTAATAAAAGCATTACGTATGTAAAGTCGTTACAAGCTCAAAACTTGACAGAGTTAAATTTAAGTAGTAATTTTTTATCGATCGACTTACTGTGGAAGTCGTAGATTTTTTTTTTCATTATGAATTTAACCTTGATAAATATTGCAATAAGCTATGCTTAAATTTACTTATGCTTAAATCATATTAAAGAATTTAATTTGTAGATAAATATCTTGACTGTAGACGTTTACTTTAAAATAAAATTTCACAGAAATTTTCTATAAAAATTACACGGTAGTTAAGTTATGTTTCATTTATGAAAGTTTTGTAAAGTTTTCCAATTCTAATTAATTTAAAAGTGTTTATTAATTTGTAAATAAACACAAAATAACGAGAGTTTTATTATTATTTGCTTGATATATGCTTGCTTAAATTATGCAACGCTACGAACGAACCGACTGTTCTCAGGTGATAGACATATAGACACCTAAACACATCTAGACACTACTAACAAAGCAATTAAATCACGTGACGTGACATATTCAAATGTATTTAACGTATCTAAAAACATTTAAGTATCGTTTATATAGGAAGCTATTTAAACACATCTATATAAAGATATTTTCGTAATGGAAGATCAAAACCATCATGCATAAGATCGGATTTATTCGATATTCAAATTTGGAAGCACTTATTCTACCCCTGTTGAGTTCCCCGGTTAGGTAAGTTTGTTTTTAATCAGTGCAGAAGTGATAAGGCCCCCTGCGCTCGACCCTCGTCCCTTATCTTTGAGGGGCTTTCGGCAAACAATGGATACGCGAACGCAGATC